>MU128998.1:131229-150035 GCA_014904985.1 Hydnum rufescens UP504 | reverse complement strand
ATTGAAGGTACCTTTTTGGACTGGTCTTGAACAAGGCCTTGAATCTCTTGGTCTCATACATGGGCTGATACCCGAAGGCAAGTTCAGAGCAAGGGGCCCCATGGGGCCCCTTGTCTCATGCCATGAAATCACCCAGTGGGCCCCAGGGGCCCCACCTAAAAACCCGCTCTTAGATTGAATAAAAGCAAGGCAAAAGGGCCTAACTAGATATACAATTATGGCTGACTGGTTTGGTCAATATCCATATTATTCTCTTTCCTTGTTTTTTGGACTTTGGACTTTGGCCTTGTCTGTATTTGTGTTATGTGGACATTCCCCTCAAATTATCAGCTTCCATGTTGCCTGTTGCTAGGTGGGTTTGTTGGGTCTACACAACTTGGTCACACCTTTGGCTGCAATTGGGTCTTTCAGTTGTGTAGCCTACATCCCACACTCCAAGGCTCCAGGCCATTCAACCTGGTTCCTTCAACCCACCTAGCTGTGACCACAAGTGAGAGATTATCTAACTGACAGAGACTGAGAATGAGGAATGAGCCTCAGTCTCCCAGTTAGATAATCAGTCCAGCAGCAGAGTCACGTGTTCTTGACCGTACTCGATCCGCTCGACTGGAACTCTCGCACATCAATCTTCCTCGTCAGTTTGAATATAAATTTGCACCCACCCACCTCCCCCTTTGCTCTTACTGTTGGTCCAATGAACAATGTGCCTGATGTAGGGTCTTTCAGTTGTGTAGCCTACATCCCGCACTCCAAGGCTCCAGGCCATTCAACCTGGTTCCTTCAACCCACCTAGCTGTGACCACAAGCGAGAGATTATCTAACTTGTGGACAAGGTTATATTAGAATGTTCCCTTCTAGTTAAATTTAAAGTAAAAGCCCCTTGTGTGAGTCCAAAGTAACCCACAGTTCGCAATCTGGTATTTTGCCCTATTTTTGGTTCTTACAAATTCCACAAGGCAATAGTTCGCGATTTCCCAGCTCAAATCGTTGATGACGGTCTGGAAAATTAAAAAGGCCCTCTTGTAACAGATCTAACCGGCTTCCGCTTTAATAAAACTGGAAGGCACCCTGTGCAAAGCTATCCTCTGATCCGTCGAACACAGTGGTTAGGATCGTGGGCATAAAGGCATCTTACCGGTGGTGGACAGTGAAGCCTCTGATAACCGCTACAACTTGATAATACGCCGAGAGGAATGGGGCGGGGTGGCTGGACCGATCTAGCCACCGAGAGTGTCTAACCGCCGTGTACACAAGAATTTCATCACTCTTCGTTGGGGAAGGAACCGGGATCTATCTGTCGCCTGCTCAAAGAAATGCAGTATATCCGAGCACTCTTTTCTACCCCGTGGTCATTGTGCATGCGGAGGCACCGTACTTGGAGCTGAATAAGTACTGTTGTTGGCCCTTGCCCACGGATTTCGCCGGTGCCGCACCGCACAGCAAATGTAAACACAAGGGTTCCGGATCACTGTTTCCTCATTAATTCCACCCCCGTCGGTCTATGCTGGTGTACGGATATGGCGATAACATGGAATTATCGCAATCTGTGGAGCCGCCCAAGAATCAACCATCCGATCTCCTATACTGTTCGCCTTGATAGTTCATTTAGCTTGATTCTAATAACGTGGGCTACTGTGTAGCACATCTGAGCTTCCATTTCCTTCCCCAATCCATGCCCTCTTTTCCATTCATTATGGCGATAATGGATGTCAGCCAAGTCAACATCTTAGCTGGCTCGTTCGTTGGCATCCTCCTCACCGCTTTGTTAGTCTCCTCCAGCCTTAAGCATGGGCAAGACAGCGCTGGCCTAATGTACTTTGTAGATGCTTCGGTGTTCTCACTGTTCAGACCTCTACCTATTATAATGCGTTCCCAAATGACGCAAGGCCATTGAAGCTGGCGGTACTTCTCCCCATATTTCCTTGAAATGTGCGTTCATCGCCCATTATCTATCCCTTTCCCAGGTGGGCCTTTTATGGTGAGCATTGCACACACTGATCTTTTGAGCCATATTCCTCATTTTCCATTGTACAGGGTGTTGCAAGCTTTTAAACTGTTGGTGTCCCCTTTTTGGTGCTCTTCAATTGTTTCCGGGAAATAATGTGGAGACTTGCTATTGGCCGACACCATCTATGTTATACAGCGCATGCTCTACCCAGACTGTATATCGGTGGTCCGTCACAAATTGCAATAATCCTTCGGCTCTGGAGTGGGAAACGTGGTGCGTATCGGGTGTATCATGACCGTTCACCGTTCCTTTCCCTACCAACTCCCTCTGTCCATGAAATTACATTTATAGGGAATTTGGAATGGGTCTAATCAACAACGTGAGTACTCAGTCGGTTCTTCAGGTGGATGCCCTTATCTTGGCTTTGGCCCTATCTACTTCAAGGTCTGCTCATCACTCACTGTCCAAACATTCTTTGCGTATCGCGTCTATTCTCGTAGGTCTTGCTACATATCCTCGTTGGAGAAGTATTGCATTCGTATTTCCCCTTTATTTCCATAGTGAGCGCCAATATCTATATTGGAGTGCTTGTGGTGGGTTGTGGCTTTGACGTCACAATAGATCAATCTAACAGTCATGCACTACCACTTTGTAGGAAGCCCTTGTATTTCTTCAGTTTGGTTAGTCTTGCCTGATTACGATCGCTTTCCGATGCACTTCCATCTTATTCCTCCCGCCCTAGGATTCGGTGCCGGTTAGTACCCATCTCCATATGTCCGATGGGCCGTGACTTACTGTCTTCCGATCAAATCAATGTTTTGGCATACTACAGCACTCTCCGTTAAAGCGTACGTATCCCCGTATCTCTTTGGCGGGGCCACAGCCAATAACTTGTTGGTCTGATTTGGCTGTGTCTCTCACTGCTGTAGGCCCCTGAATCAAGAATTTAAAGTGATAGTCAAGGAGTGTACATGGCTTGTTGTGTCATGGCTCGCTATTCAAGTGTGTCTTGGCCAGAATCTACCTGCCCTTGTTTCTAACTCACACGCGCTTGCCTTCGCTGATACATGGAATTGTCTTATTATGTCCTTTCCAGGCAACCGCAGATATTGTGATTGCAACATGCATGTCTCTCTTATTGCGACATCGGCGGACCGGGTCCCAGAAGTGCGTATCCTGATACATTTTGCGATATCAAACTCATGCACTAAATGAGTCCCTTTCTCTGATTGATGATCTTATGCGTCGTTCCGTGGCACAGGACTGATTCGGTAATCAACCGTATGGCATTGTACACCATTAGTACGGGGTTGATCACTAGTGTTCTCTCATGCTTCCTTCTTGCGATGGTGCATTTCAGTCATTTCGTTTCGTTTTGCAGTATGGTATGCTAATGTTGAACTAATTATGGGGACAGTTTGTTAAGCACGGGTTCATATTAGTGAACTTACTCTCGCCATGGTAGGTTACTGGGTTTTTCGATCTTCACCTCGTTCGTGAATGAGTACTATATGTCTATGCAAGACTAACTCCTTGATTTTGTTCTAGCCGCTGGGTGCGTGCTATTGCATCACCATGCTTGCCAAGTACGTCCCTATAGTGTGCCTCGTCATGCATGTGATGATGGACGACTTAATTTTATATTTGGCCTTGCAGTCTACACATGCGAACGAGACTGCGGGCGAGGCTTGCTGCACCAAGCCCTCTTGAACTAATCGGTACGATCAAAAAGAGAATGGGACACAATGCGGGAGATCATCGAAATGTACGTCTTAGTGCATATATCGTGACTTTTGTAATATCAGGGAGATGAGGCGACGCTAACTGACAGTGATCGGACCTTGTCCGTTTTTCTAGGAAGCGACGTTCCAGGCTACAAGGATAAATATCACCACGGCGGTGGTAAATGATGTTGTGGAGATGGTTCGTCTTGGATGTTAGTTACATTTTCCATCCTGACCATTTCATACAGCCACCGCATATCCTCCAGGGTCCCGACTTCCCTAATAATTGAATGCGTATCTCGGAACACCCCCCAATTACTTGTTACGTGGACTGGCCCCTAGAATGCCTTGAGTCATTAGATAGTCGCATAGTATTATTCAGGAGGTCTTCGCTACAACGATGACTTGTATGTTGTCTTTTCGATTGTGGCGTCAATTTTACACACGGGAACAAGGAGATTCGGTATAGATAGACAATCATAATTTTTACGGCATGGAGATGCGGGGTCAAGTCTTCCTAGAGAGTGTGTTGCAGTCGGGAGTGGGCTGAGAAGGTGCATGTGGCTGTCCAGGGTTTTCGCTTTTGTTTTCATCGTGGGGGTCAGCATCCTCAATGCTGTGAGGTTGGATGAATTGATTGAGTTCCTGTCATCTCTCAGTCTCCGGTTTGGTTGTTTGGCCTCAGCACAGCAAAGAGTGTAGGGGACGAGGATCGTCTGATGCGGTGACCTCAGATTAGAATTCTGGATGGGCTTTGAGGGGGGAACTCCAATCCGTCAAACCGCAACGCTCTTGGTTTTTCGTGCTCAATATGTAGTTTTGTTTCTGCCACGCCGCGCCGTACCTCGTGGATGGATACGTACGTGGTTGACCCCCTGACACAGTCTTAGCAAGGGGTCGTTCTTCACAAAGAATATAAAACTTCAGGCTTTTAATAGGACGTACTGCTTGGTCCCTTTCGCTCGTCAAGAACCTCCCCGAGGATATATGAGCAGAGCTAATGGGAAATCACTTCGGCCATCTTAACTGTCAAGGGTGGTAGGCGCAAACGTTTCCTTGGTCGCCAAGTAATTATTGCGACTACATGGGCTATAAACGACAGCAGAAAAGCTGTGAATACAGGCTCTAAGCAACACGTCTTCAAGCAGGATGGCGGAACCATGCTCCGGAGGGAGAGAAGCAACGAGATGTTGGGAAGGCTGAAATTCTGGCGCTACGGAAGCGAGAGGCGAGGAGTGGGGTAGGTTGTTCGAGGCGGGGGGGTCCATGTGATTGATATCTGTTCCAGGTCTGTGTCTTTGCCTTTCGATTCCAAGTGGACGTGGGCGGATTACTGTATGTGGTTATTCTCTGGATGCTGAGCCGAGTCCGCATTTTATCTGGAGCAAATTGTCACTGTCGGGAGGCACAAATGTGGCGACATCGTACTCTCCCTCATATCGAACGTTGGTCAATCGGTATGGCCATTCTGTAGTTATCCAAGTTGCGTGGAGGAGAGCAGACACCCACAAGAAAAGGACCGTCGAACTCAAGTCCAAAATTCTGGACGTGACACCTGCTGAAGGGCTCCCACATTTTGAACATGACTCAAAAGCAGAGTATGTAGAAAGAACGGCTAGACTTGTCCCGGTTCTCATCAGAGTGGTGGCACCAGGTTGCAGGCTTTACAGGTGTCCAACAGAGGGGTGCAAGTTGAGCATTCCTAGTAGAGCAGCACTCCCTAGTACGCGTAAAAGACCTGAGTGCCAAATGGTGTTCCAAGGAGATAACAAATGCATATCAGCCTAAAGAGATCCACAAATATCACAGTTACCAGGCTGAGGCGGCCTTTTGGCAATTGACCCAATTGACCTGAGTGACCATTTACGGGGCCACGAAAGTCAGACTGCAGGTTGTTCCGCTTGGACCTTCTTTCGGCAGTTGCCGTTCTCTAACTGTCTCCTCCGTCCACTGCTTTTGCTCCGCTGTATATTCTCAAGAGCCTATGGTGAAAGAGGAGATGAGCTCACAATCGCCGTGGTACGTATGAATATAATGCGGGCCGCCGGGGGAGTGTAGGAATCGGCTCTCGGATAGCCGTGGTCCACTGGATCGAGAGTTTGGTGTGGGAATTGTGGATGAATTTGAGTGAGTTGTGGACAAGATGTCCCCTGCCCCGCTCCCTTCAGGGTGACTCGAAACCTCCCGAACGGACCCTCAAAGCTACCTGCAATGCTTCACCAGGGAAAATCTGCTTCTTTTTACTAGGCGCTTATTCAGGCTGGTGGTTTTCGTAGTTGGATGATAACAAAATGGTTTGCTCGCTTGGTGGCATGGAAATGGGTGGCCACTTGCAAGCGTTTGGACCACGTGACTGATACGGGATCACAGTGCGTCCTACGTTTTTTGCTTTTGCTTTCACCGTAGAGGTCAACATCTTCGCCCTCGCGTCTTGGGACCCATTGGTTGGGTGTCGGCCATTCAAGAGTCTCCTTTTTGACTGTTCGGTCTCTGTGCTGAAAAGAGAGCGAGGGACGACCGTCTTGTGCGACGTCTCGTGAGGTAACCAAGTCCTTGTACAGCTATGGAATGGACCAAGAGGGGGGAGACACTTCCTATTCGTTGCGACGCGACGCTCTTGGTTTTCTCCCCTCAGGACGTATTTCTCCTGTTACGCACGCTCGCTTGGTCACCAAACGATTATTCCGCCTACATCTGTAGCAAACAAGAGCAGGAAGTTGTCGATAATGTTCTGGACATAGTACGGGGTGCGTCTGAATGTGTGTGGTCCAGGGTATAGGGGTTAAGTCTGATGATGCTATTTGTGCGATCCCACAGAGAGAACAACTTCTTGTGTGGTCGCGATTCTCGTGGAAGCCCAGGCCGCGTTGTCTTCGGGGGTCCCATGGTGTGCTACTTCTGGGACTCGATGTCCGAGTGACTGTTGCTTAAATCCCCTCTTCGTCGTTCTTTTGAAATCGTACAGTCTTGAACGCCACGCTCATGCACCCTGCGACATATTAGTCAGGATTACTGAGGGAGGTGACTTGTGTTCCCATACTATATTGAAGACCAGGTTTGCGGGTTTGGGATTCTTCGACGACCGCGCACGGGGGCTGTCTTGACGTGCTGTTACGCGTGCCGTAGTGCGGCACTTTGGTTCCTGAAGATATTATATCGAAACACACTTTTATATTATCGATCATTCTGGTGGATATGTGATTCACGTTTCGTCGGGTACTGCTAGATTCATAGGGGCATAATGGATCCGACCCCGTTTGGACAAAGATCGTCTAGAACATAAACCTCACAATATCTTCCTCGTCCTAGTGGGCCCGGTATCCTCTGGAGTGATTGGAACGGGTTTAATGGTGGGGATCCTTATGCCGCTAGCACTGATGCCGGTGCCGCCGTCCTCAACACCAACATCGCTACCGCCATGTGAACCTTGGTCTGGATTATGTAGGACACAACCCACTACAAGAACCTTCCATCATTGGTGGAGTCAATGCCATGCCCACCGTCTGGTTGCCATTGCCCCGCTGCTGGTGTAGTTGCTGGTTGGGGTGCCATCATTATCGCATTGGTTACGATGAATGTCGCGGGAAACACGCTTTCTCTTTTCCACCACATCGATGATACCTTGGGTGTCTTCCACACCCATTTGGTTGCTGGCGTTTGCGCTGGTTTCTTGGTCTAGATCATCTCGGCATCGGAGGTGATGCTGCGTTTAATATAATAATCCCGTTAGGAGCATAGATGGGAATGGCAAACAGATCGGATGGTATGTATTCGTCGCGTTCATCCTTCCATCGTTGCTCTGCTTGGATACGTTGTATTGACGACTATACAGCATTACTGCTGTTTGTTTTGCCATTGGATGGACACTGTTGGACGTCCCTGATCCTTCTGTTTATCAACATGTATTGCGCATGCCGCTACGCATGTCTGAGGTGATTTGGCATTGGTGACGACGTGATACACGGGCAAGTGGGGTTTGTTTGTGTTGCAATACTTTAGGATTAACGCTTCATATCAAAACAGGAAGACGCCTATCATTCGACATCCAGAGAAGCCCAGACTAATTTCTGGCTTCTGTTCCAGCGCTGGGCTCGTGCTATTGTATCACCATGCTTGCGAGGTACGTCCCTATAGTATGGCTGTTATACATGCGATGCTGACCCAGTTAATTTTATATTTGGCCTTGCAGTCTACACATGCGAACGAGACTGCGGCGAGGCTTGCTGCACCAAGCCCCCTTGAACTAATCGGTACGATCAAAAGATAATGCGACAGAATGCGGGGGATCATCGAAATGTACGCCTTAGTGCATATATCGTGACTTTTGTAATGTCAGGGCGATGAGGCGATGCTAACTGACAGTGATCGGACCTTGTCCGTTTTTCTAGGAAGCGAGGTTCCAGGCTACGAGGATAAATATCACCACGGCGGTGGTAAATGATGTTGTGGACATGGTTCGTCTTCGATGTTGTTACATTTGCTATGCTGACCATTCTAGACAGCCGCCGCACATCCTCCAGGGTCCCGACTTCCCCAATAGCTGAATGCGTATCTCGGAACAGCCGCCAATCACTCGTTACGTGAACTCGCTCCTAGAACGCCTCGAGTCATTAGATAGAGTCGCATAGTACTATTCAGGAGGCCTCGCTACAAGATGACTTGTATGTTGTCTTTTGATTGTGGCGTCAATTTTTACACATGGGAACAAGGAGATTCGGTATAGATAGACAATCATAATTTTCACGGCATGGAGATGCGGGGTCAAGTCTTCCTAGAGAGTGTGTGTTGCAGTCAGGAGTGGGCTGAGAAGGTGCATGTGGCTGTCCAGGGTTTTCGCTTTTGTTTTCATCGTGGGGTCAGCATCCTCAATGCTGTGAGGTTGGATGAATTGATTTGAGTTCCAGTCATCTCTGAGTCTCTGGTTCCTGGTTGTTTGGCTCAGCACAGCAAGGAGTGTAGGGGACGAGGATCGTCTGTTTCCGCCGACGTCTGATGTGGTGACCTCGGGTTAGTATTATGGATGGGCTTTGAGGGGGGACTCCGGTCCGTCAAACCGCCACGCTCTTGGTTTTTCGTGCTCAATATGTATTTTTGTTTCTGCCACGCCGCGCCGTACCTCGCGGATGGATACGTACGTACGTGGTTGACCCCCCTGACACAGTCTTAGCAAGGGGTCGTTCTTCACAAAGAATATAAGACTTCAGGCTTTTAATGGCACGTACTGCTTGGTCCCTTTCGCTCGCCAAGAACCTCCCGAGGATATATGAGCAGAGCTAATGGGAAATCACTTCGGCCATCTTAATTGTCAAGGGTGGTAGGCGCAAACGTTTCCTTGGTCGCCAAGTAATTATTGTGACTACATGGCCTATAAACGACAGCAGAAAAGCTGTGAATACAGGCTCTAAGCACCACCTCTTCAAGCAGGATGGCGGCACCATGCTCTGGACGGGAGAAGCAACGAGATGTTTGGGAAGGCTGAAATTCTGGCGCTATGGCAGCGAGAGGCGAGGAGTGGGGTAGGTTGTTCGAGGGGGGGATCCACGATTGATATCTGCTCCAGGTCTGTGTGTTCGCCTCTCGACTCCAAGTGAACGTGGGCGGATTACTGTATGTAGTTATTCTCTGGATGCTGAGCCGAGTCCGCATTTTATCTGGAGCAAATTGTACTGTCGGGGGCACAATGAGGCCACATCGTACTCTCCTCATATCGAACGTTGGTCAATCGGTATGGCCATTCTGTAGTTATCCAAGTTGCGTGGGGGAGAGCAGACACCCACAAGAAAAGGACCGTCGAACTCAGTCCAAAATTCTGGACGTGACACCTGCCGAAGGGTCCCACATTTTGAACATGACTCAAAGTAGATATGTAGAAAGAAGGAGCAGACTTGTTACCGGTTCTCATCAGAGTGGTGGCACCCCAGGTTGCAGGCTTATTTACCAAGGCAATTTTCTCTCTTCCCCTTTTTTTTTTTTTTCTTAAGTGGGTGTTTGTTTGTGTTGCAATACTTTAAGGATTAACGCTTCATATCAAAACAGGAAGACGCCTATTCATTCGACCATCCAGAGAAGCCCATCGACAGCTGAGGCGGAAAATCGCCGCCAGTGGATACAAGCGATAGTACCGGACAAAAGGTCGAGGCGGTCTAAATATTTGTGTGTCGGGCGATGTCTCATAGGAATAATGTATGCAAGATATTGCGCCCTGGCGTTGATGCACGCCTTCGTTTGTTGGTGTTTTCATTGTGTGTGCTAATTTCAGTGGTCGAGGGGCTAGTGAGTCTACCCATTCGCTCATCGGCCAAACACTTCGTCTCCACTGGGGGTGGTCGGGTGAGAGCAGTTTCTTCCCCAATCTCAGTGCATGAGGGGGTCTTTGATAACGCTCTCTTTAGTGCATCTCTCAAGACCCTAGGTTAACGGAAGTAAAGGTGAGTGGATTGGACGCTCGGCGCCTAGATTTCGAGGCACATCTTCGACCCGGTCGAACCAACCTACAGTAAATGCTGAGCCCTACGAGTCCAGTCGTTACCTGAAATAGCCCGACGTGCTATGTTATACGAAATAGACCAACCACAATCGACTGATGCCATTACGAAATGGTTCGAAATTCTTTGCACTTCAGATACTGTCAGGAGGGATCGGGAGATGGAGCCGCAGAATCACTATCTGCGGCGCGTATGAATGCTGACCCTGGGGAGGGAATGTAATGATGGGCAGCATTTGTTTATTTCTTTCAGATGGCCAATTAAGGGGTAAACAATTTCAGTGATTTGAATGTTCCTTTCTAGTTAAATTTAAAGTAAAAGCCCTCGTGCGAGTCCGAAGGAACCCACAGTTCGCAATCGGGTATTTTGCCCTATTTTTGGTTCTTACAAATTCCACAAGGCCCTGGTGAATAATAGCTCGCGATTTCCCAGTTCAAATCATTGATGACGATCTGAAAATTAAAAAGGTCCTCTTGTAACAGGCCTAACCAGGTTCCGCTTTAATAAAACTGGAAAGCATCCTGTGCAAAGCTCATCCTCTGATCCGTCGAACACAGCGGTCAGGAACGTGGGTGTAAAGGCATCTTACCGGTGGTGGACAGTCGAGCCTCCGATGACCGCTACAAGTTGGTAATACGCCGAGAGGAATGGGGCGGGGTGACTGGACCGATCTAGCCACCGAGAGTGTCTGAAGGTATTTGGTAGCCACCGTGTATACAAGAATTTCATCACTCTTCGTTGGGGAAGGAACCGGGATCTATCTGTCGCCTGCTCAAAGAAATGCAGTATATCCGAGCACTCTTTTCTACCCCGTGGTCATTGTGCATGCAGAGGCACCGTACTTGGAGCTGAATAAGTACTGTTGTTGGCCCTTCCCCACGGATTTCGCCGGTGCCCCATGGCACAGCAAATGTAAACACAAGGGTTCCGGATCACTGTTTCCTCATTAATTCCGCACCCGTCGGTCTATGCTGGATGGTGCACGGATATAGCAATAACGTGGAATTATCGCAATCTGTGGAGCCGCCCAAGAATCAATCATCCGATCTCCTATACTGTTCGCCTTGATAGTTCATTTAGCTTGATTCTAATAACGTGGGCTAATGTGTAGCACATCTGAGCTTCCATTTCCTTCCCCAGTCCATGCCCTCTTCTCCCTTCATTATGGCGATAATGGATGTCCGCCAAGTCAACATCTTAGCTGGCTCGTTCGTTGGCATCCTCCTCACCGCTTTGTTAGTCTCCTCCAGCCTTAGGCATGGGCAAGACAGCGCTGGCCTAATGTACTTTGTAGATGCTTCGGTGTCCTCACTGTTCAGACCTGTACCTATTATAATGCGTTCCCAAATGACGCAAGGCCGTTGAAACTGGCGGTACTTCTCTTCATATTTCCTTGAAATGTGAGTTCATCACCCATTATCTATCCCTTTCTCAGGTGGGCCTTTTATGGTGAGCATTTCACACACTTATCTTTTGAGCCATATTCCTCATTTTCCATTGTAAAGGGTGTTGCAAGCTTTTCAACTGTTGGTGTCCCCTTTTGGTGCTCTTCAATTGTTTCCGGGAAATAATGTGGAGACTTGCTATTGGCCAACACCATGTACGTTATACAGTGCATGCTGTACCCAGACTGTATATCGGTGGTCCGTCGCAAATCACAATAATCGTTCCGCTCTGGAGTGGGGGTCGTGGTGCGTATCGGGGGTATCATCGCTGCGCTCACCGTTCCTTTCCCTACTGAATCCCTCTGCCCATGAAATCATTCCATATTTATAGGGAATTTGGAATGCATCAAATCAATACAGTGAGTACCGAGTCGGTCCTTCTTGCGGATGCCCTTATCTTGGCTTTGGCGTTATCTACTTCAAGGTCTGCTCATCAGTAACTGTCCAAACATTCTTTGCGTATCGTGTCTATTCTCGTAGGTCTTGCCCCATATCCTCGTTAGAGAAGCATCGGCGGATTCATAACTCCCGTTGATTTCCACAGTGAGCGCCAGTCTCTATACAGGAGTCCTTGTGGTAGGTTGTGGCCTGGATGCCATAAGAGATCAATCTGAAAGTCATACACTACGACTTTGTAGCAAGTCCTTGTCTTTATTCAGTTCGGTTAGTTTTGCCTGATTACCATCGCTTTCCGATGCACTTCTTCTGTCTTATTCCTCCCGCCCTAGGATTCGGTGCCGGTTAGTACTCATCTTCATATGCTCGATGGGCCGTGACTTACTGTCTTCCGATCAAACCAATGTTTTGGCATACTGCAGCTGTCTCCGTTAAAACGTATGTATTCCCGTATTCTCTTCGGCGAGGCCACAGCTAACAACTTGTCGGTCTGATTTGACTGTACCTCTTGCTGTTGTAGGCACATGAATCAAGAATTTAAAGTGATAATCAAGGAGTGTACATGGCTTATTGTGACATGGCTCGCTATTCAAGTGTGTCTTGGCCACAATCTATCTGTCCTTGTTTCTAACGTACACAATCTTGCCTTTCACTGATACATGGTATTGTGTAATTATGCGGGTTTTAGGCAACCGCAGATATTGTGATTGCAACATGTATGTCTCTCTTATTGCGACGCCGACGGACCGGGTTCCAGAAGTGCGTATCCTGATACGTTTGCGATATCACACTCGTGCACTAAATGAGTCCCTTTCTCTGATCAATGATCTCATGCGTCGTTCTATGGCACAGGACGGATTCAGTAATCAACCGTATGGCATTGTACACCATTAGTACGGGGTTGATCACGAGTATTCTCTCGTGTTCCCTTCTTGCGACGGTGCATTTCGTTTCGTTTTTCAGGATGATGATGCTGGTTGTGAACTAATTATGGGAACAGTTTGTCAAATATGGGTTCCATTTTAGTGAACCTACTCTCGGCATAGTAGGTTACTCGATTTTTCGCTCTCCTGCTCGTTTGCGAATGAGGATGTCTATTCAAGACTGATTTCTGGCTTCTGTTCCAGCCGCTGGGCTCGTGCTATTGTATCACCATGCTTGCGAGGTACGTCCCTATAGTATGGCCTGTTATACATGCGATGCTGACCCAGTTAATTTTATATTTGGCCTTGCAGTCTACACATGCGAACGAGACTGCGGGCGAGGCTTGCTGCACCAAGCCCCCTTGAACTAATCGGTACGATCAAAAAGATAATGCGACAGAATGCGGGGGATCATCGAAATGTACGCCTTAGTGCATATATCGTGACTTTTGTAATGTCAGGGCGATGAGGCGATGCTAACTGACAGTGATCGGACCTTGTCCGTTTTTCTAGGAAGCGAGGTTCCAGGCTACGAGGATAAATATCACCACGGCGGTGGTAAATGATGTTGTGGACATGGTTCGTCTTCGATGTTAGTTACATTTGCTATGCTGACCATTCTAGACAGCCGCCGCACATCCTCCAGGGTCCCGACTTCCCCAATAGCTGAATGCGTATCTCGGAACAGCCGCCAATCACTCGTTACGTGAACTCGCTCCTAGAACGCCTCGAGTCATTAGATAGAGTCGCATAGTACTATTCAGGAGGCCCTCGCTACAAGATGACTTGTATGTTGTCTTTTTGATTGTGGCGTCAATTTTTACACATGGGAACAAGGAGATTCGGTATAGATAGACAATCATAATTTTCACGGCATGGAGATGCGGGGTCAAGTCTTCCTAGAGAGTGTGTGTTGCAGTCAGGAGTGGGCTGAGAAGGTGCATGTGGCTGTCCAGGGTTTTCGCTTTTGTTTTCATCGTGGGGGTCAGCATCCTCAATGCTGTGAGGTTGGATGAATTGATTTGAGTTCCAGTCATCTCTGAGTCTCTGGTTCCTGGTTGTTTGGCCTCAGCACAGCAAGGAGTGTAGGGGACGAGGATCGTCTGTTTCCGCCGACGTCTGATGTGGTGACCTCGGGTTAGTATTATGGATGGGCTTTGAGGGGGGGACTCCGGTCCGTCAAACCGCCACGCTCTTGGTTTTTCGTGCTCAATATGTATTTTTGTTTCTGCCACGCCGCGCCGTACCTCGCGGATGGATACGTACGTACGTGGTTGACCCCCCTGACACAGTCTTAGCAAGGGGTCGTTCTTCACAAAGAATATAAGACTTCAGGCTTTTAATGGCACGTACTGCTTGGTCCCTTTCGCTCGCCAAGAACCTCCCCGAGGATATATGAGCAGAGCTAATGGGAAATCACTTCGGCCATCTTAATTGTCAAGGGTGGTAGGCGCAAACGTTTCCTTGGTCGCCAAGTAATTATTGTGACTACATGGCCTATAAACGACAGCAGAAAAGCTGTGAATACAGGCTCTAAGCACCACCTCTTCAAGCAGGATGGCGGCACCATGCTCTGGACGGAGAGAAGCAACGAGATGTTTGGGAAGGCTGAAATTCTGGCGCTATGGCAGCGAGAGGCGAGGAGTGGGGTAGGTTGTTCGAGGGGGGGATCCACACGATTGATATCTGCTCCAGGTCTGTGTGTTCGCCTCTCGACTCCAAGTGAACGTGGGCGGATTACTGTATGTAGTTATTCTCTGGATGCTGAGCCGAGTCCGCATTTTATCTGGAGCAAATTGTCACTGTCGGGAGGCACAATGAGGCCATATCGTACTCTCCCTCATATCGAACGTTGGTCAATCGGTATGGCCATTCTGTAGTTATCCAAGTTGCGTGGGGAGAGCAGACACCCACAAGAAAAGGACCGTCGAACTCAAGTCCAAAATTCTGGACGTGACACCTGCCGAAGGGCTCCCACATTTTGAACATGACTCAATAGTAGAGTATGTAGAAAGAAGAGCCAGACTTGTACCGGTTCTCATCAGAGTGCTGGCACCAGGTTGCAGGCTTTACAGGTGTCCAACAGAGGGGCGCAAGTTGAGCATTCCTAGTAGAGCAGCACTC
Source organism: Hydnum rufescens UP504 (assembly GCA_014904985.1). Lineage (NCBI taxonomy): Eukaryota > Fungi > Basidiomycota > Agaricomycetes > Cantharellales > Hydnaceae > Hydnum > Hydnum rufescens. Next base: position 134,990 of record MU128998.1, on the reverse strand, counting down.
CCTACGCGTAAAAGACCTGAGCGCCAAATGGCGGTCCAAGGAGATAACAAATACCCATCAGCCCATTTACGGGTCACAAAAGTCAGACTGTAGGTTGTTCCGCTTCAACCTTCCGGCGCTTCTTCCGGCAGTTGCCGTTCTCTAACCGTCTCCTCCGCCTAGTTGTGGACAAGATGTCCCCTTGCCCCAATCTCTTCAGGGTGACTTGAAACTTCCCGAACGGATCCCCGAAGCTACCTGCAGTGCTTCGCCCGGGACAATCTGCTTCTTTTTACTAGGCGCTTATCCAGGCTGCTGGTTTTCGCAGTCAGAAGATAACAAGATCGCTTGTTCGCTTGATGGCCGAATTGCGGCGTCATTCTCTAACAGGAAGTATGAGATTGGTATACTTAAATAAGATCGCTATCCTCTCAAGTATGGAAATGCATCGTCACACTGCAAGCGTTTGGGCCACGTGACTGATACAGGGAAGTGCGTCCTACTTTTGCTTTCACCGCAGAGGTCAACATCTTCGCCCTCGCGTCTTGGGACCCATTGGTTGGGTGTCGGCCATTAAGAGTCTCCTTTTTGATTGTTCCGTCTCTGTGCTGAAAAGAGAGCGAGGGACGACCGTCTTGTGCGATGTCTCGTGCGGTAACTAAGTCCTTATGCAGCCATGGAATGGCCCGAGAGGGGGAGACTCTCCTATTCGTTGCGACGCGACGCTCTTGGTTTTCTCCCCTCAGTACGTATTTCTCCTGTTACGCACACTCGCTTGGTCACCGAACGATTATTCCGCCTACATCTGTAGCAAACAAGGGCAGGAAGTTGTCGATAATGTTTCTGGACATAGTACGGGGTACGTCTGAATGTGTATGTTCCAGGGTATAGGGTTAAGTCTGATGATGCTATTTGTGCGATCCCACAAAGAGAACAACTTCTTGTGTGGTCGAGATTCTCCTGCAAGCCCGGGCCGCGTTGTCTTCGGGGGTCCCGTGGTGTGCTGCTTCTGGGATTCGATGTCCGAGTGACTGTTGCTTAAATGCCCTCTTCGTCGTTCTTCATTTGAAATCATACGGTCTTGAACGCCACGCTCATGCCCCGTGCGACATGTTAGTCAGGATTACTGAGGGAAGTGACTTGCGTTCCCATACTATATTGAAGACCAGGTTTGTAGGTTTGGGATTCTTCGACGACCGCGCACGGGGGCTGTCTTGACGTGCTGTTATGCGTGCCGTAGTGCGGCACTTTGGTTCTTCAAGATATTATATCGAAACACACGTTTATATTATCGATTATTCTGGTGGATATGTGGTTCACGTTTCGTCGGTACTGCTAGATTCATAGGGGCATAATGGATCCGACCCCGTTTGGACAAAGATCGTCTAGAACACAAACCTCACAATATCTTCCTCGTCCTAGTGGGCCCCGGTATCCTCTGGAGTGATTGGAACGGGTTTAATGGTGGGGATCCTTACACTGCTGGCACTGATGCCGGTGCCGCCGTCCTCAACACCAACATCGCTACCGCCATGTCAGCCTTGGTCTGGATTACGTGGGACACAATCTACTACAAGAAACCCTCCGTCCTTGGCGGAGTCAATGACATGATCACCGGTCTGGTTGCCATTGCCCCCGCTGCTGGTGTAGTTGCTGGTTGGGGTGCGATCGTTATCGGCATTGGGTTACGATGAATATCGCGGGAAAGAAGCTTTCTCTTTCCCACCACGTCGATGATACCTTGGGTGTCTTCCACACCCATTTGGTTGCTGGCGTTTGCGCTGGTTTCTTGGTCTAGATATTGTCGACGTCGGAGGGTGATGCTGCGTTTAATATAAGTAATCCCGTTAGGAGCATAGATGGGAATGGCAAACAGATCGGATGGTATGTATTCGTCGCGTTCATCCTTCCATCGTTGCTCTGCTTAGGACATTTGTATTGACTATACAGGCAACTTACTGGTGCTTGTTTTGTCATTGGATGGAACACTGTTTGGACATCCCTGATCCTTCTGTTTATCAAACATGTATTGCGCATGCCGCTACGCATGTCTGAGGTGGATCTGTTGATTGGTGACGATGCGATACACGGGGTAAGTGGATGTTTGTTTGTGTTGCAATACTTTAAGGATTAACGCTTCATATCAACACAGGAAGACGCCTATTCATTCGACCATCCAGAGAAGCCCATCGACAGCGGAGGCGGAAAATCACCGCTGGTGGATACGAGCGATAGTAACGGACGGAAGATCAAGGCGGTCTAAATATATGTGTCAGGCGATGTCTCGTAGGAATTTCTTTTTGCTTTATCAATGCAGTTTTAATGTATGCAAGATATTGCGCCCTGGCTTTGATGCACGCCTTCGTTTATTGGTGTTTTCATTGTGTGTGCTAATTTCAGTGGTCGAGGGGCTAGTGAGTCTGTACCCATTCGTTCATCGGCCAAACACTTCGTCTCCACTGGGGTGGTCGGGTGAGAGCAATTGCTTCCCCAGTCTCAGTGCATGAGGGGGTCATTGATAACGCTCTCTTTACTGGATTTCTCAAGACCCTAGGTTAACGGAACTAGAGGTGGGTCGATTGGACGCTCGGCGCTAGATTTCGAGGCACATCTTCGCGGTCGAACCAAACCTACAGTAAATGCCGAGCCCTACGAGTCCAGTCGTTACCTGAAAATAGCCCGACGTGCTATGTTATGCGAAATAGACCAACCACAATCGACTGATGCCATTACGAAATGGTTCGAAATCCTTTGCACTTCAGATACTGTCGAGAGGGATGGAGAGATGGAGCCGCAGAATCGCTATCTGTGGCGCGTATGAATGCTGACCCTGGGGAGAGAATGTAACGATGGGCAGCATTTGTTTATTTCTTTCAGATGGCCAATTTTAGGGGTAAACAATTTGAGTGATTTGTGGACAAGGGTTATATTAGAATGTTCCCTTCTAGTTAAATTTAAAGTAAAGGCCCCTCGTGCGAGTCCAAAATAATCCACAGTTCGCAATCGGGTATTTTGCCCTATTTTTGGTTCTTACGAATTCCCCAAGGCCCTAGTGAATAATAGCTCGCGATTTCCCAGCTCAAATCGTTGATGACGGTCTGGAAAATTAAGAAGAGGTCTTCTTGTAACAGGTCTAACCGACTTCCGCTTTGATAAAACTGGAAGGCATCCTGTGCAAAGCTCATCCTCTGATCCGTCGAACACAGTGGTTAGGAACGTGGGCGTAAAGGCATCTGGCCGGTGGCGGACAGTAAGAAGAGAGTACACAGAGTTCACCCGTTCTTTCCTCTACAACTCCTCATATGTCCATGAAATTATATTAAGGAGAACTTGGGAATTGGCACCTTAGTCAAACAACGTGAGTACTCAGTCGCTGCTTCATGTGGATGCCCTTAATCTTGGCTTTGGCCCTATCTTACTTATAGGGCTGGTCATCATTCACTGTCCAAACCATTCTTTGCGTATCGCATCTATTCTCGTAGGTCTTGCTACATATCCGTTGGGGAAGTATTGTCGATTCGTATTTCCCTTGATTTCCATAGTGAGCGCCAAATATCTATATTGGAGTGCTTGTGGTGGGTTTTGGCTTTGATGTCACAATAGATCAATCTAACAGCCATGCACTACGACTTTGTAACAAGCCCTTGTATTCTCTTCAGTTCGGTTAGTCTTTGGCTGATTACGATCGCTTTCCGATGCACTTCCGTCTTATCCCTCCCGCCCTAGGATTCGGTACCGGTTAGTACCCATCTCCATATTCTGGTGGACCGTGACTTATTGTA
>MU128998.1:19443-120131 GCA_014904985.1 Hydnum rufescens UP504 | reverse complement strand
GTTGTGCTGGTTCGCTCTGATGGTTGATCACTCTCTAACAAGTTGTGTATGGTATTCAGTGATGGTAAGCGAATGGTATGGACTAGCTATAGTCAATGATATATTGTGGGATGCATATGAAAGGCTTATATGTGTTGTATTGAACTGTTTACTGCTATTTGTGTATACCTATTTGTGTCCTCCTGGTCAAAATGCAGATTCTAAAGAGGTTCTGGACTAGTTTAAGCTTGATTCAGTGTGTCAATGTATTTCTTTCTTCTTCTGACTTGACTTTATTATTACTCACCTTTCCTTGGATGTCCAGCAACTCTAACCTTAGGTCCTGCAACTATCCTTGGCTTAGTGTTTCGCATAGAGGGCTTCCAGTGACTTAGTCTTAACAACCTTGTATATGACTTAGCTCCAGATGGCTTTCAGATCAGTACTCTCTTCAGATGCAAGCAGATTTGTAGACAGTAGTATATTCCAGTAGTGAGAAGATGATGGGGGATACAGGAAAATCTACCAGCTTTTATACCTTTCTGAAGGTGGCTGTGTTTAAAGAATATGACTCACTCCTAGGTGAGTCATATGTGAGAACAATAGGGTTGTCAAGGAGGGTGAGTCATTCATAAGGTGGTTGCATGATAGGTGAGTCATTCATAAAGTGGTTGCAAGATAGGTGAGTCATTCATAAACAGAACAAAAGGGTTGCTAAGAAGGTGTTATCTTTCATAAAGTGGTTGCAAGGAAGGTGAGTCATTCATAAACAGAACAAAAGGGTAGTCAAGGGGGTGTTATCTTTCTTATCTGTGAGGTTCTAGAAGTTATTTGTGGCAATGGGAGATGAAATCAAAGGATATTTCCGAGTTCTTGGAGATTAATTTGTTTGTAGTCCAGTGGTTAAGATGTTTTTGTTGCTGGTTGATAATGGGGACAAGTGCATGGGATGGGATTCGATGCAGAAACAACAGTTTGCATCCATAATAGACGTTCTTGGTATCATTTCGATGCGGATTTTTAACAGCTTTCTGGGCGCGGTGGTTCCGAGCAGATCCGGTGTAAACTGACAGAGAAATTTGTTTTTTACTGATGGGTGTTGATTCTGATAGTAATATTGTTCTGTAGAGTTCATTTTGATCTGTTCTTCGCATGCTCAGTACCGTTGGATGAGGATTTTCTATATCTTTCCAGGCACGGTTGTTTTGAGAGGATTAAATGCGAACTGATGGAGAAATTCATTTTTTACTGAAAATCCCGGATTTTGATAGTAAAATTGGTCTGGAGAGTGCATTTTTGGTCCATTCGACTTGTGTTTGGTACCATTTGAAAGGTGTGAATCGTGGCTTTCCGAGAGCTATATGGGCGTACCTCTCCGATCAAAACTGACGGAGTAATCGAACGAACTCTGTTTTCATGCATAGCTGTAATTAATTTCATAATAGGTCACATGATCATTCCAATGGCTGGGATCAATAGATATTTGCATTTTCTGATACTGGATGTTTTTATCTTCCACAGATGGTGAACACTTTTAATTGCAGCCCCTTGCAATGTCTTTTATCTTTCCCTGGTTTATACAACTGAGCCTGAGTCGCCTTTCCTTGTGTAATACCACCATTTCCACCCTTCAAACCAAAGCGAAATCTCCTGCAAGTTTATACTTTGAATTTGGTGATAGAAGTCGCTTATTGTCGGGTATGGATCTTTTAATATCCGCGTTTTCAATAGGTTTTTCTTTGTATAAGTCTTGGATTATCAAGCAAACACCCACTTTGGATTACATTGTTCAGGTGGAGGTCAAGAGAATCTGTGGAGAAGGTTTGACGAGGCACAGATATGTTTTCTGGAATGCAGAGGAGAAGGACAAATTCGATTTCGAGGTTGTGACGTAATGAGGGTCGATTGTTGAACGGTTCTCCAACTCGTACATTGTCCAATCGACTCTTTTTGTCTTTATAATGCCATCAAACACGACTTGGGGATTTGGGAAATAATGGATGATCATATGGGATTCGAGGTGGGTGAATGGTTCAGGATAGAGATAGTTGAATTGCCAGTAAATGATTGTGTGAAGTTCCAATGGCATGGTGAACACTTTTGATTCGTACCTTGGGGATAGTCATTTGATTTGCTTTTATGTCATTTTTGCATCCGTTGGTCTGTGATCATGTGTCAACCTTTAATTTCGCTTAGGCTTCCCATGAGTTCGGATTCCTTCATTGATCAACAGGGTCACTTGTTTCACATTTCGCTATTGTTCCCTTTTTATATCAATGTCTTTGGGTGGAGGTGGAGGTTTATTTCGTAATTGATTATATGATGATTGGGATCGTGTGGGTGAAATATGGGTGGGGGCACTCTTCATCCTCCAAGTCTCCAAATACTATGATAAAATGAATGATCTGAATGAGGAGGCGACCATCTGAACTGAAGTCTTTGATTCGGATTTGATTCAGGCGAGCAAAATAGAAGTGTTCATTGTCATTTTTGGTGTCGGGATAAAATGTGCCAAATTCCCCTACTCATAGTGATAGGAAGGGTGAATTGTGGGTAGTTACATATACTTTTAAGCCAATTTCAGTTTCTGGCATTGTCGTGAAGTCCTGACATGAAAGAGAAATCCCATCGGCGGTTGAATTCGAATCACTGCTTGAGTTCTTGATATCATCTAGGTTCCTGTTTGTTTAGTGAACGTCCTTAATGATCGCAGTTTTTACATACTGGATGAACTCATGGCTTTTGAGGTTGTAATAGAAAGGTTTTAGGATTTGTGGATGAAGGCGTTAGGTCTGCGTTTTTGATGGCTTTTATGTTTGATTTTATACACGTGATTAGATTTGTAATTTCATGCTTTCCTTTTATGGTGTTTTTCATTTATCCAAGTGTTTCCATGAAAATATTTCATTCGAATTTTTATGGAGGTGATTCGACAATGATGATGTGGATTTATACAGGAGGGAGGTGAACGAAAGTAGGAAGGTTGACCGCGTCTCTATCAACATTTCCAAACATGATGAGCCTTATCTGCACCTTCACATGAAAATCATTGCCTTCAGAGTGGTCTTGAATTATGCAGTATGATTCGATGTGGGCAAGTGTATATGTTTGGACTGCATTTGTTGTGTTGGGGCAAAAGTAACCCATTTGTCCAATATTGATTTTGAGAATTGGATCATTGTGGTCTCTGACATGTTGTGTGAATTGTACAAAGTGCTGGTTTATCTCGTCTGGGATTTGTATGTCATCAAGATCAGGTGTAAGTTCAGTATGGATTTCCGGGAAGCCATTGGTGAGCACATTGGTAGGCATAATGGACAACATTCTACCCCTTTTTAAGTAAGCATTGTATGAACTTTAGAAATTTTGTTAACATATGTTTTTCAGAGTCATAGAGATGGAATAAGGGGGAGAGAATTTGTGTTAGAGGTGCTTTTTATAGGTGGCTTGAGATGGTCTGGATTCAACAGGGTCTTTTAGATTTTCAAGGTGTTTGATTCGGGTTTGGATTCAGCATATTTCTAATTGTTTGTCAGTTAATTCTTGTTGTTTGTAGATTCATGGTGTGGTGCTTTTTACGGGCTTGGTTCAGGCTATATGGGCCATAACTTGTTGAGTTTTGACTTTGACTTTGGTCTCTGGTTTATTTTATTTTATTTTTTTGACTAAGTTCAAAAGACCTTAGGTGAAATCAAACACATTTTTAAAGGGGAGGAATAGAAGATTTTAGATTTTACTAGTAGCAGTTTTCAGGTGAGCTCATACAATAAACAGAGAACTGAGAGAAAATAAAAGTTTTCCTTGGTCAACAGGCGACATATTTGGTACATTGGTCTTGGAGCATATTGCGAAAGGAACATTCGAGGCACAGATTTTATTGTTAAGGACAGAATCAGTGAGAAAGGAAGAAAGAGAAAGACAGAGGGGAGTGGGGAACAGATCGGATGCCTATGAAATGCGGGGTTATGAGTCGTGAGGTTACGAGGCGCGAGATTGTGAGCCGCAACATACAAGGTACGAGTTGCAAAGTGGGAGGTTACGAGGCGCGAGATGATTGTGGGTTGCAGCATATGAGGTACAAGTTGCAAAGCGGGAGGTTATGAGGCGTGAGGGCACGAGGTGCAAGATATGGGATGCGAGACACAAAGATATGGGATGTGAGGCGTGAGGATACAGGATGCGAGGCACGAGGATACAGGATGCGAGGTGTGAAGGTATGAGATGCGAGGATACAAGGTGTGAGATACAAGATGTGAGGCATGAGGATACAGGATGCGAGGCACAAGGTGTGAGATACGAGATGTGAGGCACGAGATTGCAAGTTTAGTTGATGTTGGTGCTTTTTGGGTCTGATGTAGAATTCGTGAGTTTTGCTATTGTAAGGCCAGAAAGAGGTAAATAGGTACATGACATTGGGCTACCACCATTTGAATCAACATCGGAGTCTTCGGTGGCTGGGTTGGATGGGAGGTCTGCAAGCTCATAGGGGGCAGCTGGGTTTTTCTTGAACTCGGCCATTCATTGTCTCGGAGGTCATATTGTATATTGTGAACGTGCCTAGTATAGTAAAGGACTGCTTGAACAGATGGTGAACACTTTTAATTGAGCCCCCTTGCAATGTCTTTTAATCTTTCCCCTTTATACAACTGAGCCTGGAACACCTTTCCTTGTGTAATGTACCACCATTTCCACCCTTCAAAACCAAAGCGAAATCTCCTGCAAGTTTATACTTTGAATTGGTTGATAGAAGGTCGCTATTGTCGGGTTATGGATCTTGTAATATCCGCGTTTTAATAGTTTTTCTTTGTATAAGTCTTGGATTATCAAGCAAACACCCACTTTGGATTACATTGTTCAGGGGTGGAGGTCAAGAGAATCTGTGAGAAGGTTTGACGAGCACAGATATGTTTTCTGGAACGCAGAGGAGAAGGACAAATTCGATTTCGAGGTTGTGACATAATGAGGGTCGATTGTTGAACGGTTCTCAAACTCATACATTGTCCAATCGACTCTTTTTGTCTTTATAATGCCATCAAACACAACTTGGGGATTTGGGAAATAATGGATGATCATATGGGATTCGAGGTGGGTGAATGGTTCAGGATAGAGATAGTTGAATTGCCATAAATGATTTGGTTGAAGTTCAAATGTGATTTTTGTTGCTGGTTGATAATGGGGACAAGTGCATGGGATGGGATTCGATGCAGAAACAACAGTTTGCATCCATAATAGACGTTCTTGGTATCATTTGATGTGGATTTTTAACAGCCTTCTGGGAGCGGTGGTTCCGAGCAGATCCGGTGTAAACTGACAGAGAAATTTGTTTTTTACTGATGGGTGTTGATTCTGATAGTAATATCGTTCTGTAGAGTTCATTTTGATCTGTTCTTCGCGTGCTCAGTACTGTTGGATGTGTATTTTCTATATCTTTCCAGGTGCGGTTGTTCTGAGAGGATTAAATGCGAACTGACGGAGAAATTCGTTTTTTACTGAAAATCCCAGATTTTGAGAGTAAAATTGGTCTGGAGAGTGCATTTTTGGTCCATTCGACTTGTGTTTGGTACCATTTGAAAGGTGTGAATCGTGGCTTTCCGAGAGCTATATGGGCGTACCTCTCCGATCAAAACTGATGGAGTAATCAAATGAACTCTGTTTTCATGCATAGCCATAATTAATTTCGTAATAGGTCACATGATCATTCCAATGGCTGGGATCAATAGATATTTGCATTTTCTGATACTGGATGTTTTTATCTTCCACATCGGTACTTGAATCTTTAAGTTGCCAGCACCAATAGCATGGAATACTCAGTTGTTAGCTGCAAGGATTGGGTGAGGGTCAATAGGATGGTAATTAATGAATTGCTCCTTATATGGAGACATGTGTCAGGTGGCCCCTGAATCGTATATTTCAGCATAAGCAGGGGATTTTGTCTGTTCGTTCGTTGTTGCTGCGATATCTGGCTGTGGCCCAATGGCCTCGATTGTTGCCCTATGCCTCAACGTCAGCATGTGCAGCTGCTGAGGTGCTTTCCTTAGCACCCATCCTAGAGTTCAGCGATCCGTGGGGTCCCTGGCCTTCCTTTCCTCCCCCTTTCACCCAACAGTCCACTTTGAAGTGTCCCTTTCGGTGGCAATTGAAGCACTCAACATCCTTCTTGCTCTTCCTTTGCCTGTTGGCATGGAAGGCCTCGTCGTTATTTGATTTGGACTTCCCCTTCTTCAGGGTTTGCCGGTCATACTCATCTGTCATGAGGCAGATTACCAGAGTTGGTGTAATAGACTTGCCACTGAGATCTGCAGTGTCCATAATCGAATTTATCATATTATCGTATGAGTTGGGGAGTGATCCCAATAGAATGTTTCCATATTCTTCATCCAGAATAGTGGCACCCATGGCTGCCAACTGCTCTTTAAGATCGGCCAATTTGTCAAAGTGTGCATGGACATCATCATCCACACTGCAGCAAGTATTCTGTAATTGCTTTCATAAGTCGACCAAAATTAACTTTGACTGTCCTTCATATAAAGCCTGGAGCTGATCCCAGACCTCCTTGGCCTTTAGTCCAGCCTTAATCTGGCTGAACACTGTATCAGGGACCAAGCCGGCCACAAGTTGTTTAACCATGGCCTTGTCCTTCTTCCATCGAGCCTCCAGCATAAGTCCATTGACCATACCAGCAGCGCTATAGTCTGACTGTAATCACATCACTTCGTAAGGTGCTCAAGGAGCCCTTTTGCATTGAGGGCCCACATAATCCGGTTGCGGTATGTGACCCAGTTCATACCATCTGCTGCCAATTTTGTAACCCAAATCTTGAATTCATCACTCATAGTGATCTTTTCTAGTTGTGAGAAAAATAGGGGGTAAATGTGTTTCTTTAAGAGAGCAGCAATGGGCCCATAACCTAGTGAGAGTTATGGTATTTGCGCGAGAACAACTCCCCCTGATTACTAAGTGGGTGAGGACGAATTCGGTGGATCAGCGAGACTTGAGTCCCCCAGGTGAATTAAGCAGGTGGCAGGAAGAACACACACAGAGAAGTCCTTGAGATTTATGTGGGCTCAAGCCCGTCCTTTATACTATTTACATGAGGCACAGAAACACATAAGATGGGGTAAAATATGGGGTAAGGATGAAGTAAAAGTCCAATGATGGCGGCAAGGAAAAGATTGCCGGTGAAACCTATCTACAAGATCCTAGATAATCAAGGTCGGTGCTGTTTGCATAGCCCCCTAGGGGTCGCGCTTGTCTCCGACGTCGTATCCGGTCGCTTCCGTATCCGCTCGCTCCAACATCCTCAATGCTGTGAGGTTGGATGAATTGATTGAGTTCCGGTCATCTCTGAGTCGCCGGTTTTTGGTTGTTTGGCCTCAGCACAGCAAAGAGTGTAGGGGACGAGGATCGTCTGTTTCCGCCGACGTCTGATGCGATGACCTCGGGTTGGAATTATGGATGGGCTTTGAGGGGGGACTCCAGTCCCTCAAACCGCAACGCTCTTGATTTTTCGTGCTCAATATGTATTTTTTTTTCTGCTACGCCGCGGTGTGCCTCGTGGATGGATACGTACGTGGTTGACCCCCCTGACACAGTCTTAGCAAGGGGTCGTTCTTCACAAAGAATATAAAACTTCAGGTTTTTAATGGGACATACTACTTGGTCCCTTTCGCTCGCCAAGAACCTCCCCGAGGATATATGAGCAGAGCTAATGGGAAATCACTTCGGCCGTCTTAACTGTCAACGGTGGTAGGCGCAAACGTTTCCTCGGTTGCCAAGTAATTATTGTGACTACATGACCTATAAACGACAGCAGAAAAGCTGTCAATACGGGCTCCGAGCAACACGTCTTCAAGCAGGATGGCGGCACCATGCTCTGGACGGAGAGAAGCAACGAGATGTTTGGGAAGGCTGAAATTCTGGCGCTACGGAAGCGAGAGGCGAGGAGTGGGGTAGGTTGTTCGAGGGGGGGGTCCACGCGATTGGTATCTGCTCCAGGTCTGTGTGTTCGCCTTTCGACTCCAAGTGAACGTGGGCAGATTACTGTATGTGGTTATTCTCTAGACGCTGAGTCTGGAGCAAACTGTCACTGCCGGGAGGCACAAATGTGGCGATATCGTACTCTCCCTCATATCGAACGTTGGTCAATCGGTGTGGCCATTCTGTAGTTATCCAAGTTGTGTGGGGGAGATCAGACATCCACAAGAAAAGGACCGTCGAACTCAAGTCCAAAATTCTGGACGTGACAACTGCCGAAGGGCTCCCACATTTTGAACATGACTCAAGAGAACAGTATGTAGAAAGAAGAGCCAGACTTGTACCGGTTCTCGTCAGAGTGGTGGCACCAGGTTTCAGCCTTTACAGGTGTCCAACAGAGGGGCGCAAGTTGAGCATTCCTAGTAGAGCAGCACTCCCTACGCGTAAAAGACCTGAGCGCCAAATGGTGTTCCAAGGATCAAGGAGATAACAAATACCTATCAGCCTACAAAGACCACAGTTACCAGGCTGAGGTGGCCTTTTGGCAATTGACCCAATTGACCTGAGTGACCATTTACAGGGTCACAAAAGTCAGACTGCAGGTTGTTCCGCTTCGACCGCTTCTTTCGGCAGTTGCCATTCTCCAACCGTCTCCTCCGCCCTCTGCTTTTGCTCCGCTCTCAAGAGCATGTGACGAAGGAGGAGATGAGGCCACAATCGCCGCGGCACGTATGAATATAATGCGGATCGCCCGGTGAGTGTAGGAATCAGCTCTGGGATAGTCCACAGGATCGAGAATTTGGTGTGGGAATTGTGGATGAATTTGAGTCAGTCGTGGACAAGATGTCCCCCCGCCCCACTCCCTTCAGGGTGACTTGAAACCTCCCGAATGGACCCCCAAAGCTACCTGCAATGCTTCACCCGGGAAAATCTCCTTTTTACTAGGCACTTATTCAGGCTGCTGGTTTTCGCAGTCCGATGATAACAAGATGGCTTGCTCGCTTGGTGGCATGGAAATGCGTGGCCACTTGCAAGCCTTTGGACCACGTGACTGATACGGAATCAGAGTGCGTCCTACGCTTTTGTTTTGGCTTTCGCCGTAGAGGTCAACATCTTTGCCCTCGCGTCTTGGGACCCATTGGTTTAGTGTCGGCCATTTAAGAGTCTCCTTTTTGACTGTTCGGTCTCTGTGCTGAAAAGAGAGCGAGGGACGACCGTCTTGTGCGAAGTCCTTATACAGCCATGGAATGGACCGAGAGGGGGTAGACTCTCCTATTCGTTGCCACGCGACGCTCCTGGTTTTCTCCCCTCAGTACATATCTCTTCTGTTACGCACGCTTGCTTGGTCACCGAGCGATTATTCCGCCTACATCTGTAGCAAACAAGAGCAGGAAGTTGTTGATAATGTTTCTGGACATAGTACGGGGTGCGTCTGAATGTGTGTGGTCCAGAGTATAAGTCTGATGATGCTATTTGTGCGATCCCACAGACCGAACAACTTCTTGTGTGGTCGCGATTCTCCTGCAAGCCTGGGCCGCGTTGTCTTCGGGGTCCCATGGTGTGCTGCTTCTGGGACTCGATGTCCGAGTGACTGTTGCTTAAATGCCCTCTTCGTCCTTCTTCTTTTGAAATCGTACAGTCTTGAACGTGCCCTAGAACACAAACCTCACAATATCCTCCTCGTCCTAGTGGGCCCAGGTATCCTCTGGAGTGATTGGAACGGGTTTAATGGTGGGGGTCCTTACGCTGCTAGCACTGATGCCAGTGCCGCCGTCCTCAACACCAACATCGCTACCGCCATGTCAGCCTTGGTCTGGATTATGTGGGACACAATCTACTACAAGAAACCCTCCGTCCTTGGCGGAGTCAATGACATGACCGCCGGTCTGGTTGCCATTGCCCCCGCTGCTGGTGTAGTTGCTGGTTGGGGTGCGATCGTTATCGGCATTGGGTTACGATGAATATCGCGGGAAAGAAGCTTTCTCTTTCCCACCACGTCGATGATACCTTGGGTGTCTTCCACACCCATTTGGTTGCTGGTGTTTGCGCTGGTTTCTTGGTCTAGATATTGTGGACGTCGGAGGGTGATGCTGCGTTTAATATAAATAATCCCGTTAGGAGCATAGATGGGAATGGCAAACAGATCGGATGGTATGTATTCGTCGCGTTCATCCTTCCATCGTTGTTCTGCTTAGGATATTTGTATTGACGACTATACAGGCAACTTACTGCTGTTTGTTTTGTCATTGGATGGAACACTGTTGGACGTCCCGGATCCTTCTGTTTATCAAACATGTATTGCGCATGCCGCTACGCATGTCTGAGGTGGATCTGGTGATTGGTGACGACGCGATACACGGGGTAAGTGGGTGTTTGTTTGTGTTGCAATACTTTAAGGATTAACGCTTCATATCAAAACAGGAAGACGCCTATTCATTAGACCATCCAGAGAAGCCCATCGACAGTGGAGGTGGGAAATCACCGCCGGTGGATACAAGCGATAGTATCGAGGCGGTCTAAATATTTGTGTGTCGGGCCATGTTTCATAGGAATTTCTTTTTGCTTTATCAATGCAGTTTTAATGTATGCAAGATATTGCGCCCTGGATTTGATGCACGCCTTCGTTTATTGGTGTTTTCATTGTGTGTGCTAATTTCAGTGGTCGAGGGGCTAGTGAGTCTGTACCCATTCGTTCATCGGCCAAACACTTCGTCTCCACTGGGGTGGTCGGATGAGAGCAATTGCTTCCCCAGTCTCAGTGCATGAGGGGGTCCTTGATGACGCTCTCTTTACTGGATCTCTCAAGACCCTAGGTTAACGCAAGTAAAGGTGGGTCGATTTGACGCTCGGCGCCTAGATCTCAAGGCACAAGTTCAACTCGGTCGAACCAACCTACAGTAAATGCCGAGCCCTACGAGTCCAGTCGTTACCTGAAAATAGTCCGATGTGCTATGTTATATGAAATAGACCAACCACAGTCGACTCATGCCATCACGATGCTTCGAAATTCTTTGCATTTCAGATACTGTCAAGAGGGATGGGGAGATGGAGCCGTAGAATCACTATCTGCGGCGCGTATGAATGCTGACCCTGGGGAGAGAATGTAACGATGGGCAGCATTTGTTTATTTCTTGCAGATGGCCAATTTAGGGGTAAACAATTTGAGTGATTTGTGGACAAGGTTATATTAGAATGTTCCCTTCTAGTTAAATTTAAAGTAAAAGCCCCTCGTGTGAGTCCAAAGTAACCCACAGTTCGCAATCTGGTATTTTGCTCTATTTTTGGTTCTTACAAATTCCACAAGGCAATAGGTCGCGATTTCCCAGCTCAAATCGTTGATGACGGTCTGGAAAATTAAAAAGGTCCTCTTGTAACAGATCTAACCGGCTTCCGCTTTAATAAAACTGGAAGGCACCCTGTGCAAAGTTATCCTCTGATCCGTCGAACACAGTGGTTAGGATCGTGGGCATAAAGGCATCTTACCGGTGGTGGACAGTGAGGCCTCTGATAACCGCTACAACTTGGTAATACGCCGAGAGGAATGGGGCGGGGTGGCTGGACCGATCTAGCCACCGAGAGTGTCTAACCGCCGTGTACACAAGAATTTCATCACTCTTCGTTGGGGAAGGAACCGGGATCTATCTGTCGCCTGCTCAAAGAAATGCAGTATGGATCCGAGCACTCTTTTCTACCCCGTGGTCATTGTGCATGCGGAGGCACCGTACTTGGAGCTGAATGTCGGCCCTTGCCTGCGGATTTCGCCGGCGCCACACCGCACAGCAAATGTATACGCAAGGGTTCCGGATCACTGTTTCCTCATTAATTCCACCCCCGTCGGTCTATGCTGGTGTACGGATATGGCGATAACATGGAGTTATCGCAATCTGTGGAGCCGCCCAAGAATCAACCATGCGATCTCCTATACTGTTCGCCTTGATAGTTCATTTAGCTTGATTCTAATAACGTGGGCTACTGTGTAGCACATCTGAGCTTCCATTTCCTTCCCCAATCCACGCCCTCTTTTCCATTCATTATGGCGATAATGGATGTCAGCCAAGTCAACATCTTAGCTGGCTCGTTCGTTGGCATCCTCCTCACCGCTTTGTTAGTCTCCTCCAGCCTTAAGCATGGGCAAGACAGCGCTGGCCTAATGTACTTTGTAGATGCTTCGGTGTCCTCACTGTTCAGACCTCTACGTATTATAATGCGTTCCCAAATGACGCAAGGCCATTGAAGCTGGCGGTACTTCTCTCCATATTTCCTTGAAATGTGCGTTCATCGCCCATTATCTATCCCTTTCCCAGGTGGGCCTTTTATGGTGAGCATTGCACACACGTATATTTCGAGCCATATTCCTCATTTTCCATTGTAAAGGGTGTTGCAAGCTTTTAAACTGTTGGTGTCCCCTTTTTGGTGCTCTTCAATTGTTTCCGGGGAATAATGTGGAGACTTGCTATTGGCCGACACCATGTATGTTATACAGCGCATGCTCCACCCAGACTGTATATCGGTGGTCCGTCGCAAATTGCAATAATCCTTCGGCTCTGGAGTGGGAAACGTGGTGCGTATCGGGTGTATCACGACCGTTCACCGTTCCTTTCCCTACCAACTCCCTCTGTCCATGAAATTACACTTATAGGGAATTTGGAATGGGTCTAATCAACAACGTGAGTACTGAGTCGGTTCTTCATGTGGATGCCCTCATCTTGGCTTTGGCCCTATCTACTTCAAGGTCTGCTCATCACTCACTGTCCAAACATTCTTTGCGTATCGCGTCTATTCTCGTAGGTCTTGCTACATATCCTCGTTGGAGAAGTATTGCATTTGTATTTCCCCTTGATTTCCATAGTGAGCGCCAATATCTATATTGGAGTGCTTGTGGTGGGTTGTGGCTTTGACGTCACAATAGATCAATCTAACAGTCATGCACTACGACTTTGTAGCAAGCCCTTGTATTTCTTCAGTTTGGTTAGTCTTGGCTGATTACGATCGCTTTCCGATGCACTTCCATCTTATCCCTCCCGCCCTAGGATTCGGTGCCGGTTAGTACCATCTCCATATGTCCGATGGGCCGTGACTTATTGTCTTCCGATCAAATCAATGTTTTAGCATACTACAGCACTCTACGTTAAAGTGTACGTATCCCCGTATCTCTTCGGCGGGCCACAGCTAACAACTTGTTGGTCTGATTTGGCTGTGTCTCACTGCTGTAGGCAGGTGAATCAAGAGCTTAAAGTGATAGTCAAGGAGGGAACATGGCTTGCTGTGTCATCCCTCGCTATTCAAGTGTGTCTTGGCCAGAATCTGTCTGCCCTTGTTTCTAACTCACACACACTTGCCTTCGCTGATACATGGAATTGTCTGATTATGTCCTTTGCAGGCAACCGCAGATATTGTGATTGCAACATGCATGTCACTCTTATTGCGACATCGGCGGACCGGGTTCCAGAAGTGCGTATCCTCATACATTTGTCCATATCAAACTCATGCACTAAATGAGTCCCTTTCTCTGATTGATGATCTTATGTGTTCGTTCCATGGCACAGGACTGATTCGGTAATCAACCGTATGGCATTGTACACCATCAGTACGGGGTTGATCACTAGTGTTCTCTCATGTTCCCTTCTTGCAATGGTGCATTTCAGTCATTTCATTTCACTTTGCAGTATGGTAATGCTGGTGCTAAACTAATTATGGGCGTAGTTTGTTAAGCATGGGTTCCATATTAGTGAACTTATCGCCATGGTAGGTTACTCGATTTTTCAATCTTCTCTTCGTTCGTGAATGAGTACTATATGTCTATGCAAGACTAATTCCTTGATTCTGTTCTAGCCGCTGGGTACGTGCTATTGCATCACCATGCTTGCCAAGTACGTCCCTATGGTGTGCCTCGTTATGCATGCGATGATGGACGACTTAATTTTATATTTGGCCTTGGAGTCTACACATGCGAACGAGACTGCGGGCGAGGCTTGCTACACCGAGCCCCCTTGAACTAATCGGCTCAATTAAAAAGAGAATGGGACAGAATGCGGGGGATCATCGAAATGTACGTCTTGTTGCACATATCGTGCCTTTCGTATCGTCGGGGTGATTAGGTGGTGATGCTGACTGACAGTGATCGGAACTTGTCCGTTTTTCTAGGAAGGGTTCCAGGGTACGAGGATAAATATCACAGCGGTGGTAAACGATGCTGTGGACATAAAACCGGTGGTTCGTATTGGGTGTTAGCTACATTTGCCATGCTGACCATTCTATACAACCGCCGCACATCCTCCAGGGTCCCGAATTCCCCAATAACTGAATGCGTATCTCGGAACAGCCGCCAATCACTCGTTACGTGAACTCGCTCCTAGAACGCCTTGAGTAATTCGGTAGAGTAGTATTATTCAGGAGGTCTTCGCTACAAGACGATTTGCATGTTTTCTTCTTCATTGCGGCATCAGTTTTTACATACAGGAACAAGGTGATTCGGTATAGACAAACAAGGTGGTTCTCATAATTGTTATGGCATAGAAATGAGAAGATCACTTCTTCCAAAAGAGTGTGTTACAGTTAGGAGTGGGCTGAGAAGGTGCATGTGACTGTCAAGGGTTTTCGCTTTTGTTTCATCGTGGCGGTCAGCATCCTCAATGCTGTGAGGTGAGATGAATTGATTCAGTTTCGGTCATCTCTGAGCCCCTGGTTTGGTTGTTTGGTCTCAGCACAGAAAAGAGTGTAGGGGGCGAGGATCTTCTGTTTCCGCTCGGAACGTGGTGTCCGATGCGGTGACCTCGGATTAGAAATCTTCATAGAGCCGTGGGATGGGCTCAGGGGGGAAGGGGGAAACTCCAGTCCATTGTAACGCGCTCTTGGTTATTCGCGTCCAATATGGATTTTTTGTTCCGCCACGCCACGCCGTACGTCGTGGGTGAATACGTACATGGTTGACCCCTGACGCACTCTTAGCAAGGGGTAGTTCTCCACAAACTTCAGACTTTAACGAGACATACTGCTTGGTCCCTTTCGCTCGCCAGGAGCCTCCCCGAGGATATAGGGGCGGAGTTGACGAGAAATCACTCCCGCCATGTTAACTGCCGATGGTGGGAGGTGCTAACGTTCCCTTGGTCGCCATGTAATTATCGTGCCTACGCCCGCTACAAACGAAGCAGAAAAGCAGGGCTCTAAGCAATAGCTTCTCAAGCAGTATGGCGACACTATGATCCGGACGGAGAGAGGCAACGAGATATTTGGGAAGGCTGAAATTCAGGCCCTATAAAAGCGAGAGGCAAAGAACAGGAGCGAATTGTTCTAGAGAAGAGTCCGCGCGATTGATATTTGCTGTCCCAGGACTGGGTGTTCTACTTTCGACTCCATGTGGATGCGGGGGGATTGCTATATAGGATTATTCTGTAGAGATTGAACCTAGTTCGCATTTATCCGCAGTAAATTCTGACAGTCGGGAGGCACAAATATGGTCGTTTCGCATTCTTCCTTGTATGTCGAAACAAGAGGCAGACTTGTACCGGTTTTCGTCAGAGCACTAGCACCAGGCTGTATGTTTTGCAGGTCCCAGGAAAGGGGTGCAAGTTGGGCGTTCCTACTGGAGCAGCACAGCGCCAAATGCATCCTACGGTGGTCAGTTCAAGGAGATAACAAATACCTATCAGCCTAAAGGGATCCGTAAAGACCATAGTTTCCAAACTGAGACAGACTCGACCCAACTGACCTCAGTGAGCGTGGCAGTTGCGGGGTCACATAAGTTAAATTGTTCCGAAAACGGAGCTTCCACCTTCTTTCGGTAAGATAGGAGTCATCCATACTCATCCGGTATCACGTGGTGATTATATAATAGGTTAGGGTTAGGGCTGTGCGCTGAAAATTCTCCCATACAGGTGGGGACAGTATAATTTTTGTATTCATGCTATTACTACTATCCCAGGATCCTAGGCAACTTCCAAATCAGCCATAAGAGACTTGGGGAGTATGCAATGCCCGCAGTACTTCTTATTAGCCCACAGTGCTTGTGAGCCATTAAGACCCTTGCAATATGCATCCATAAACCATAGGGCAGTTTACAAACCTAGAGAATAATAATCATAATAATAAGAAAGAACTGAATTAGACAGATGATGATAGAGCTCACCTGCATATAGAGATGAGCAGAACTGATTCCAATGCAGCAATACTGGACTCATAAGATTGTGATCAATAGCACTTACCTTCTTTTGGGCATGCGCCCCAAAATTTGCAATGTGAGCAGGTTGGCTCTCTTCCTACATGGCATTAGCAATAGGGACAGATTTTGCCAATGGCAAGCCGTGCATACCAAATTCAAACTGTATTACGGAGTTTGCCGGATGCCTAAAATAGCCACCCAATGCGTTGAAATTTTTCAAGCTGAAAAATGCCTTCCTTAGAATCAGATTCTAAGCAACTTTCACAATTATACTTTTCCTCATCCAAGAACTCCCTTCTCCTCCTGCAATTCTCAACCAATCAAAAATTTGAAACCATAGATTTGTAGATACTCATATACTCTCATGTTCTATGGTGTTACAATCCCAAAAATTGTGGTGTTAAAGAGGAGTAGCGAGAGGGAAAATTAGGAAGTTAAGTCACATGATACCGGATGAGTATGGATGACTCCTATCTTAGTTGCCGTTCTCCGCTGAGGAAGACTGGTCACGAGTCTATCCCGCTCAGGTCTATCCGCCCATATCTTTTTGCTCGTATCCCTTCGCCTCTATGCTTTCCGCCTGCATCCCCGTCTAGGTACTTCAGCAACAATTCCAGTGCTTTGGCGCTGAAACCCCGCCTACATACTTCATCTCGAGCCCACAATGGCGGAGTGACAACGACATGGCCAGCATCCACCGATGGGAGGGGATGTCGAGGCCAATGGGGTTGTTCTCAAAGCCCTGTTTATGTCTCCCGATTTTCCTATTTCTTGATCGCCCTCATTCCTTTCTGGTGCACTCACATCCTCGGTTCTCAGACGGTAGTAATCCCCCGGAAGGTCATCCTGGTGGCTGCCGAAAATGTCATCTTCTGAGTACAGAGATTGACAGCTGGTTTCATAAAGATAGACAGGGAATTTAGGCACCGGCTTGTCTGACAGATTTCAGAAAAAATGTGCCTTATCGGGAGAACCTTCCCGAGCGCTTAAACCGAGGCGCTTAAACCGGGACAAGGCTGCTTAGGCTGGTATTGGAGAGACACCACATTTGGCCTGTAGATTGTGTGGCAGTCTCTATAAAAGGTGCGAATTGCTACGCTGGTGATGCGTCTTGGTGCCATTACTGTATTGAAGTAGAAATCACTCCGCTCTGTCATATCCGTCGTTGACAAGCCTGAGCCGATATCAGGGCCGTGAGTCATGGCTTCTGCTGCAATATGGCTATTTGCAAATTAGACACCTCCCGTTTGGGCATAAACGAACGATATAACTAGGGCTGATCTCCAAGGCTTCATCCCCAAGCTGCCATGTCTCCCACCAACGAGAACCTCACCAAGTTGAGTCAAGACCTGATAACCCAATTCCAGAGCCAGTTTGGAAAAAATCCAGGCCTTCGTCCTAACCATGCTCGAGGAGTGCTGCTCACAGGCACCTTCATACCTTCCTCTTCTGCTCCCACACTCTCCAGCGCACCGCATTTCAATCAATCATCTACCCCGGTGACTGTGCGTTTCTCCAGCGCGACGGGTGTTCCCCTTATCCGCGACAGCAATCCCAAGGCCAATCCTCGCGCTCTTTCCCTCCGATTCCATCTTGGAGACCGTGGACGCGCCGATATCATCAGTCATTCTGTTAATGGCTTCGCCACTCGCACTGGGGAAGAGTTCCTCGAGTTCATGCGTGCCGGCGTAGCGTCTCCAGACGGCGGTCCCTCTCCATCTCCCCTCGACACCTTCCTTGATGCACATCCTGCCACCCGTCTATTCGTCGACACGCCGAGACCGTCCCCGTCAAGCTTCGCGCGCGAAGCCTACTATGGTGTTCATGCGTACAAATTCACAAACAAGGACGGAAAGGCACAGTTCGCTCGCTATCGTTTTGCGCCTGATGGGGGCGTAGACCACCTCGACGATGCTACGACGAAGACCAAGGGCTCTGATTTCCTGTACAACGAACTCAATACGCGTATCAGCCAAGGTCCTGTATCTTTCCAACTTTTGGCACAGATTGCGGAGGAAGGAGATACGGTTGACGATGCGACCGTCGCGTGGCCCGAGGAGCGCCAAGTGTTGGACCTCGGAAAGGTCACCTTGAATGCGTTTGTCGAGGACGACTCTAAGGAACAGAAACAGATCATTTTCGATCCAATTCCGCGAGTACAAGGGATTGAACCATCGGACGACCCCCTCCTGGAGCTGCGTGCCGCGCTCTACCTCCGCAGCGGTCGCGAGCGTCGCGCAGCGTAGATCGTGGAACTCAACCAGCCTGTGGACTGATCCATCAGGAAACTCCCTCGGTTTCTCAGGGGGGTCTTGAGGCTCAGGACCCTCCTGAGCCTCAGACCCAACACAAGAAGGTGTCCCTCTCATGAGCTTCCTGAGAAGCTCATCTGGTCATCTGGTCTCCAAGTCTAGAAGTCAGGCAGCTTATTATGCTCAGGGGGGTCAGCGGAGTTGATATAAGAATGATCAAAACATCTACATACCTCAGAAATCGAACCCCTGTCCTCTCGCCTACCCCGGGCATACTATGCCATATAGATATATACAACTACACTAGCCAGCCACATGATACTGTAGTCCTTAGACTGCCCCCTAACTACCCATTTGGAATGAACTTAGCGAAAATTTTGCTTGCACCACATTGCCGTTCCACCACAAATAGCATAAATCTTGCAGCTCACCAAGTACTATGCCCACCATGGTTCTCAGCATTCAATGTCATGTACTTACATTCATCTACTGCCACAATTTGCCCCCGCCCCATGGCCCCTACAGACCCATATGGAACTCAAACAACCTAACCAAGACCAGCTGACCAACAGGATCAGACTGACCCACATGACTAGAAATTACTAGACCCAAAAAATCAATCTGACCACTCTGAGTCCCCTGACTTGGTATCTTTCTCGACTAGCAACACTATGGAACGGTCTAGATGCTCTGTGTGGTCAGGATGATCCTGAGCAGCACTATTGCTCAGGACCTCAGGACTTTCTGGGGGATTTCCTGATGTCAGCGTACCCCTCCAAGCACATCCTGCCTCATTCGTACGATTCTGAGTCTTTCCATTTTGACCTGTCACGCCAATATTTGTAATTGTAGTTTTCCAGCTCAACCAATATACAGATGATGATCGTACTGCAGTGTTACGGCCTTAGGTCGTGGTCACCAGTCACGAGACCCTTAAAAGGGTCCGGTCACAGGTCACAATGGCCGACTCAGACGGTCACAACAAATTGAATTGAATTACCATATATGGATATAGGGCCTCGCCCTAGAGCTCGCGCTTGCCCCTCTGCCACCTGTCCGGACTTTAATCAATGTATTCACACTCATTACTGCCCATTTTCATCATTGGCACTATCATCATCACTATCTGCTATGTGATTGCATCCTCCGGCATAGTGTTTGTTTGGGATGCGTGAACAATGTCATCCGGGTGGGGTCGCTCGGCATCACTATCAGAATTGTTCTCTAGGGGCCTGGGTAGCCTCCATGGGTGTGCTGCTTAAACGGGGGTCAGTCACAGGTCACAAGCACTCCAACGGCTGGGGGCACGTAAAGTCACGTGCTACCTAAGGTCGTATTAGCAAAATTTGCCTGTACAACATGGAGCGTGCAAGTCATTTGTGAAGTAAAGAATCTCGTGCAAAGATCAAAGATGCGGAGGTACAAACCAGTGGGGAAACTATGTGTAGTACCTATGCTATATATAATAAAAGGGGTTGGCCCTAGAGCGGGCGAGAAGAGCAATAGAGGCCGCCCACAAGTGGGCACGTGACACTAATCCGCCGTAGCCTACTCCAACAGTCATGGCAGCAAATTACGTAGCCCGCGAAGGGAGACTAGGAAATGTTGATATGACTTCCGTGTTGATGTAAGATCAAAAACTCCACAGCCGAAGAGAACTTGATAGCCAATTTGAGGTACGGTTACCTTTTGAAATTCCATAACCTTATCATCCTGACACTGTGGCAGTGACTGTATGTCCTATGTGAATAGTGCATCAAATGAGTCGGTATCTCCGTGAGTTGCCAAACACTCTTTGACCTCAGGCTCTTAATCCTATCCATATCCTTTGGACCGTTGAATATATTAGCACTGGGGAAGTCTCTTGAATTAGTCAAGCAAGGTCAGCGACAGCTTCAGCTGCCCCTTCTAGTAATACTGATCTTCACTATTCCCTCACCTCGGCTAGTGGAAGCAAAGCGTGTGGAATCCTGGGGTCCTGGGGTCCAGGGCTTTGACTTGAATTGAAGCACCAATATTAATATTAGATCAAAATAAGTTAATGCTACAGTACAGTATATTTTGGTGGCGGATGTTCTCAAGAGGATGCGACGAAGGACAAGATGAAGCGGCACAATCGCCTGCGGTATGTATGAATACAAAGCTGATCGTGGGGGGAGGCGAGCACGTGGTGCACAGAATTGAGGACTTGGTGTCGAGCGATTTTAGGGAATTGTGGATGAATTTGAGCGGTTTGTGGGCAGGATGCCCCTTCCCCCCACTCCCTCCTGGGTGACTTGAAACCTCCCGAATGGCCCCGAAGCCACCTATAACCCTTCACCGGGGATTCGCCTAGTTTTTGGCTTCCTGATCATGCATATCATTCGCGCAGAGCGACCATTCTGTGGTCTGCGACACTATAGCCTTCCGGGGACTCGACTTCCACAGTAGGTTAATCCATGTACAGGTATCCAGAAGCCCCCGTCGTCGCTTGTTAAGTGAATTCGCCCCTAAAATGTTCTGAGTTGTACCGTAAAACGAGCTCGTATTAAAAAACGTCTTTTTACTGGGCGCTTATTCAGGCCACTGGTTTTTGCAGTCGGACGACTGTTTGCACGTTTGGTGGCCGCATTGCGCTGTCATTATTTAACAGGAAGGATGCTGGTATACTAGTTATCCTGAGAATTTTGACGGCATGGAAATGGGTCATCACTTTCAATGGGTGTCGATCGCATCTGGACCACGTGACTGACGCAGTGCGCGCGTCCCGCGTTTTTTTGCTTTTCCCTTCATTATTGGGGTTGACGTCTTCGGTCTCGCGCGCCGGGACCTATTGGTTCAGTGTCGAACACATATGGGTCTCCTTTATTGTTAGGTCTCAGGGACGAACATCTTGTGCTTCTGCTGGGAACGCGATGTCTCGTGCGGTGACCATATCCTTATAGAGCCATGAAATGGACGGGATCTTCCTGTTCGTTGTGATGTGACGCTCAAGGTTTTCTCTCAGTACGTATTTTATCTGTTGCGCGCTTGCTTGGTCACCGAGCCGCGTACATCTGTAGCATACAAGAGCAGGAATTTGTCGATAATAGTTCTGGATCATCTGAATGTGTGCGTTTCAAGCTATGAGGTGTAACTCCGGTGAGGGGGAACAACTTCAGCGTGTGGCCACGGTTCTTGTGCAAGCCCCAGGTGCGTTGTCTTCGAAGGTCCCATGGTGTGCTTTTTCACCCCAGCAATCGACAAGAATCATCGAGGGCATTGAGTTCTAATGCATTAAGAGATACTTCTGCGACTCCATCCGAGTGACTGGTGCTTAAATGCCTTCTTCGTCGTTCTTCTTTTGGAATCGTACAGTCTTGAACGCCACGCCCATGCGCCCTGCGACATGCAAGCGAGGATTACTGAGGGAAGTGACTTGCGTTCCCATACCATATTGAGGTCCTGGTTTGCGGGTTCGGGCTTCGCCCCTGCACGGGGGGTCTTGACGCGCGGTTATGCATGTTGTCATGTGGCATTCTGGCTCCTGAAGATATTATATCGAAACACCCTCTTACCGTCAGATAAGGCCATGCTTGGCGGCATATGCTGCAACACCATTGATTAGAACCCAAGGCACCGAGAATTCTTACGTAAGCTCTTGTCCTTGATCCTATTCTTTTAAAGATATTGACCGAAGATATAGAAACAAAGCGACATCTTGCGCTGCTGCTGTAGGGCTGGGAACGCAAGTGTACTCTCGGAATGTGTTATGTGGTGTATTCACCCAATACCCTGGAGTACCATGAGCCTCGACAAATGCGCCAAGAATCGTCGAGATCCCTTATGCAACGGTATCCACAAGGTGAACCACAGATCATGATCTGGTTAACAAATGACCCGGAAAATCGCGGTGATGCCTTTATCCAGGAGACCCATATTTTTCAAACGGCGACCCTATTTTGGCTTCTTGTTCTTTCCGCCTTTTCCTGGCTCTTAGACCGATATCAGGCCCCTTCAGCCACTCTCCCGTGACTCCGTCAAAATGTTCCCAGGTGGATAATTGGTACTGCGGCATGCGCATCTATGATCACACGTTTCTACTTGTCGATATCCCGAGTGTCTTGAGCTTTTGGGCTAGCCCCCATGTGGATGTGTTCTAGTCCGTGCGTTGATGACATCCGAAAATAGCAAGACCTCATGATCTCCCTACCATCTCCATAGTTATCACTACATCGGCATCTCCCGTAAGCGCCCTATTTCCCTTATGAAATAGGTTGCTGTGCCTGTCTGTCAAGACATGCCAGCCGAGCAACTCCCATCAGTGGTTTCCATCGACCGTAGAAGTAGAGAACATGCCAGTACCGGATCGACCCTATCTACGATCTTGTCATGTGTCCGATAAGAATGCGAAAGGATGCTCTTAAACCTTTCCGTTGAGGGCCATGCCCTTATCGACTTCTTAGACTTGAAGGGTTGTTCGGTTGGAGGACAGGACACGGCTTCCAAGCCTCGAATGTATTCATTATTAAAAATGGCTATGGAGCGTTGGGCGAAAATCAGACGTTTGATTTGATTTTGATTCCGACCAATGAGCATGGGCCCGCAGCAGTGACTATTCTAGTTTTACATTTTGGATATCCCCCTCCAGGATATATCGACTCTCCTTACAATCGATACCCCATAGTACTTGGGATGGCTTCGCCATCCATTCAGGTCGACTTCGACCCGATGAGCAGTGCTCGGTCCCGTTTCTCCGCCTTCCGTCAACGACCTCGTATGCGCTTCTGGTCGATCCTCGTCTTTGGCATAGTTCTCGTCTTAATCAACCTGGAGTGGCAGCTCTCAGAACCAGACCCACCACCGTTCGATCCAGATGTATGGATAACAATAAAGGAGCCCAAAGGGACTGGCGGCAGTTCGTTTCTACTTTCATTATATTCCAGTGCACGTATTGAACGCCTCTACCAGGATGGCGAATACCAAGTCGATGGCTCCTTGAAGATACCCATCTTCTACCTGGCGTCTCTCGGTCGCCAAGGACTTCCCTTGAGGCTGCCGAGCTCGCACTAGCGTTGTCTCTGTCTCAGGGACGTTTCATGCACCATTCCTCTATTCCACTCATTATCCATCAGACATGGCGAACGATGGATTTCGATCTGTGGTCTCCTCAGATCATCCAGGCTGTAGGCACTTGGCTATCTCATTGTGATGGCGGAAAAACCCCAGGCGGTGTGGATATCGCGTATATCTTATGGGATGACGAAGGCATGCGAACGTTCATGGAACAGTATGAACCAGATTTTTTCGACACGTTTTCGTCCCTTCCGTCCATGGTTGAGCGGACGGATGTTTTTCGCGTAGTAGTTCTAAAATGGTTTGGCGGTGTCGTAAGTCTGATATATTGTTTTCCCTGTTTGGGGTCTCAGTTTTGTTCTCCCTTCCTCCCATTAGTATGGTGATATTGACACGCAACCAATCAAATCACCAGCGTCATGGATCTTCGACTCAGATCTTGTTTCTTGGACTGACCCCGTCAGCAACGCCACTTTCGCACCCAAGTCACCCATTCCGATTCATCCATCTCCCATCAGATTCCCACCCTCATACACCCTTCCAAATACCACGAGCCACGTCCCGCGCCCTATTAGCAGACCCACCGCATCCTCTCATTACAGCACGCCTGCATATCATGAATATCCGCCTCTCCCTTCTTCCCCAAGGCTCCAATTTGATTCCAATGAACCATTGATCGCTGCAATATTTGGTATTGAAGCCGACTTCCCACCAGACGCCGATTCGTACTGGCGTGCTGGCTATGGTTTTTCAACCCAACTCACGAACTGGGCGCTTGCAATGGCTCCCCATCACCCAGTTGCATTGCGCTTTCAAGACGAGGTGCGGGCACGCGTGGAGGACGACCGCGAGAGCCTGATGACGG
Source organism: Hydnum rufescens UP504 (assembly GCA_014904985.1). Taxonomy (NCBI): domain Eukaryota; kingdom Fungi; phylum Basidiomycota; class Agaricomycetes; order Cantharellales; family Hydnaceae; genus Hydnum; species Hydnum rufescens. The sequence goes on along the minus strand of MU128998.1, from coordinate 95,869 downwards.
CCTATGCGGTGGATTTGACGGGCCCAGTCATGATCACGCGGGTGGTCAGTGAGTGGCTGACTGAAAGCGCGGGGTTGCGCTGGAATGCGATCAGTGGGCTAACGGATGGGGGGCAAAGTAAGGCCGTGGGTGATGTGCTTATTTTGGCTCAGCACGGTTTCCAGTCAGTTGCCCCTCTCCTTTTTTTTTTCTTTTTGGCTCAAACTTTTTCCTTGATATTTAGTCCTAGGCTCGGGAGACATTTTCTCATTGGGGGGGCCAAAGATCAAGCAGCACGATTATCCCATTTTGCTCAAGGTTCATGGCGAAAATTCGACCCTCAGGTAGAGGTTGGAAAGCTATGTCGGACACTTTTCGGACTCTGTCGAGAATGGGGCAAGGAGCGTCCGATCGTTCAACCCCTCTCAGAAGAACCTACTCGTTCTTTGTAAATGCTTTATCTTGGACTACTTCTTCTAGTTGCATTCTTATTTAGGTCTCTCTTTTGGTGGATTATAAGATAATAACAACTGTGCATATCCGCTGGCTTCCAAAGCGTATTCGTGTCGCGGGTGAGACCCTGAGGTGTGTCCTTGGGTGAGTGGGATGTAACGGGCGATTTGGAAGCAGACCACACTCCCAAGTGCAGAGAAGCTGTCTGGGCTCTGGGGTTGCTAAGAGCCCGGGTTGGTTGCTTTCTTTTCATCAAAAAAGAAAAAGATACCTCGTAACTTGATTACATCCAGATACGTTAATAAGGGAGTGGAATCTGTGTCCAAAGGCAAAGGGAGGAGGGGGTGTAAGCGGATGTAAATCAATCCGTCGCTCAAGAAAATTACATGGCCAACTTTGAAGGACATTCACTGAACTACTATGACCAGCCTGAGGCTGTCGAGCTCATAGAGAGGCTATCGTGGCACGGTTCCGGCGGGGTGCTTGCTGCCATATGCACCGCAACTAATAAAAAAATCGCTTCTTCAGCATGCATGGGGGGTGGGAATGAATTCCGAAGCGGGGACCATCGTGGCCGATTCGAGGGGAACTTAGACTACCCTAGCCAGCTTATCCAAAAGGGCCTGAGGGAGATCCTTGGTGAAGCTGCTGGCTGTAGGCCATCCTGAAGAGAGGAGGGAAAATGGAGTGAAACCGGCTGCAAATACTCTATGATCTTCAATTTCTGACAGCCGCCCAGGCCACATGCACTCAACACCACCTAGCGCCAGAAAGGTTGTCGGGAGACGGGGTCGTCGTCCCGGACGTCGTTCTGGAGACCCGAGCGATCCTGAAGCATTTCCTGAAGTGAAGCGATTCTCTTGTCTGTATTATGAAGCCCCTGGGTCTATGTCACCAAGCGACACCTCCCTCCCTATTGAACCTAAAGCGACTACGAGTCCTTCTGTGAATGTTGTCTCAGTCGATCCCCCAATCGACGGCAAACGAGCGCCCAGAAAATCAAAGATAGAGGCCCTTGCTGCGCTTCGGCGCTCAGCCTCCCCATCATCTCCAACTTCGACGCCTTCTTCTGCTCCCCCTCCCCAGAAAATTTCACCATTGACTAGGGTGCCCATTATCAACAAGCCTCTGGACTTATCTACTGTGAATACAGTCCGGCCTGACCCAGAACCCCCTCGTGATGGCCCTCGCCCATTTGGTCTCGAAGACTGTCCAACGTACTTCCCAACTCCCGACGAGTTTAAGGACCCCTTGGCATACATCTCATCTATCAGAGAGCAAGCGGAACAGTATGGAATTTGCAAAATTGTACCCCCCAAGGACTGGAAGATGCCATTTGTCACCGACACCACGGTCTGAATTTTTTTTTTGTTCTCAGCCGTTCTGGCACTCAACGACTGAATGGGATTCTGAATGCACATAGACGTTTCGTTTCAAAACCCGTATGCAGTCCTTGAATTCTATAGAGGCAACCTCCCGCGCCAAGCTCAATTTTCTGGATCAATTGTATCGCTTCCACGGTCAAGGAGGCAATCCGTTCGTTCCTCCCAAGATCGCCCATAAACCCCTTGATGTGTGGGTCCTACGTAAGGAAGTCCACAAACGAGGGGGCTACCAACATGTCTGTCCCCTCTCATTTTTCATTCAAATACCCCCCTAACTTGAATCTCTGTCTTCCTAGGTCACACTCAATCGACTGTGGGGTGACATTGGCCGCGCCATGGGGTACGAAGGCATCGTCGGCGTCTCTACGCAACTGAAAAATGCGTACACCCGCATCATTCACCCCTTCGATGCTTTCGTCGCCCAGGTTCGTGGCCTTCCTGTCCCTGGATCCCCCGATACGCCCCGCGTCCCAAAGTATTCCACCCGAACCAGAAGCAATCAGAATACTCCCGGCAGCTCGAGTTCGAGTGGCCGTCCCTCTAGAACGCCCGATACCACTGCCGGCACCCCGAACATCGACAAGGTCAACACCATCCTGGACGGATTCAGTGTCAGGTCCAGTCTGCGCCAGTCCCCCGTGTCGCAAGTCTCTGCGGAGTCCACGATGGAGAAAGACGGGGACAACGCTTCTGATACTTCCGATACAACTGTGTCCCATCTCCTGCCTTCCTTGGGCCCATCCGATAGACCGAGTGAGTCGTTACATGATGTGGGGGACCACAGCTGATGCCCATGCCGTGTGTTAGGCTCGAAGGTAAAATCCGAAAGTTTGGACAGCGAGGTAATAATTGATCTGGCTAAAGGAGACGTGGGTATCGATCGAGTGAGAGCAGAAAAGCGGCCCTCTTATCCAGTCTCTTTCTCAGTTCTGTGAAATATGCAAACGGGCCGATGATGATCCACAGATGCTCATCTGTGATGGATGCGAACGAGGTGGGATCAATTCAGTCCCAAGCTATGAGTGTTTGACGGTTGTCCCTCCACATGCTGACGCGCCTCAATACCGTCAACACTACAAGGTTACCACATATACTGTCTTGACCCCCCGCTTTCGACAATCCCCAAAGGACAGTGGTTTTGCCTGACGTGCCTTTTTGACACCGATTATGGTTTCGACGAGGGGATGGATCATTCCCTGTCTAGTTTCCAGGCCCGGGCTAATGCATTTCGTGAGGCGTGGTTTCAGGGACGTCGCCAAGCATCAAATTCTTCACAGCCTGACTCCGATGGCGACGTCCAAATGCCCCATGCCAATACCAAGCTGAATTTCTCAGAAGATGACGTGGAGCGAGAGTTCTGGCGGCTTGTGGAGTCACCCACTGAGAGCGTCGAAATTGAATATGGAGCTGACGTGCATTCTACGACTCATGGCAGGTGCGTATCTTGTCTGGTGTATGGCCTCGCCCCCTGCATCTTGTCGGGTCGAAATAACGCGAGTGCATTTTAGTGCGATGCCGACGATGGAAACGCATCCACTCAACGAATATAGCAATGACCCTTGGAATATCAACAACATTCCGATTCTACCTGGATCACTCCTCCGATACATTAAATCTGACATTTCAGGGATGACCGTCCCTTGGACATACGTTGGTATGGTGTTTTCCACGTTTTGCTGGCATAACGAGGTACGCGATGCGACACAAACTGAAGATACGTCTTTGACACTCTAATCCTGCCAGGATCATTACACATACAGCATCAATTACAGTGAGCATCCATTTCGTCGAATTTAGTCCTGTGACCAATGCCACATACTTTGCAGTGCACTGGGGTGACACCAAGACGTGGTATGGTATTCCAGGAGAAGATGCCGCAAAGTTTGAGGCAGCAATCAAGAAGGAGGCGCCGGATTTATTCGAAGCCCAGCCGGACTTACTGTTCCAGCTTGTGACTCTTATGCACCCTGAACGAGTGCGAAACGCGGGGGTCCGCGTGTACGCAGCGAATCAGCGCGCTGGAGAATTTGTTGTGACTTTTCCTCAAGCATATCATTGTGGCTTTAATCACGGCGTGCGTCATCTTTTGGGATAAGCTTCGTAATACCTCCCCCTTCAAATTCACTCTTGGTTCGTTGAAATAGTTCAACTTCAATGAAGCGGTCAACTTTGCACTTCCCGAGTGGCTCCCGTTTGGGCGCGCCTGCGCCAGGCGGTATCAAGAGCACCAGAAAGTTCCTGTCTTTTCGCACGACGAACTCTTGTTCACAATCTACTGGTACTCACAAACTGTCAAGACAGCAGTGTGGTGAGCTGCGGACATTTTCTCTCACGTGACTGGTCCACTTCACGATATGTTCCAGGCTCTATGATAACTTCAAGGAGATGACGGACCGCGAGCTAGGTCGCCGAGCTAAGGTTCGCGCTTCGATGCCCTCTCTGGGGGAGTTCTTCGACCCCTATGATCGCCCGGAGGAACAGTACCAGTGTTCAATTTGCAAAGTATTTTGCTACCTCGCCCAGATCACCTGCGTGTGCACGTCTAGTGTTGCTTGCCTTGAGCATGCGGACTCGCTCTGCCAATGTTCGGATCCCGTCGTTCGCAAGACTGTTCTTCGGACTCGTTTCTCAGATGGTGGATTACGTGCGATTCTCGAGGACATTGAAGAGAGGAGGTCCATGCCAGAGGCTTGGGTAGGAAAAGTTACACGAGACCCTGGCTGATTGCGCCCGCCCACCCATCCGCACATTGCGATCCATTCTCCAAGAAGGTGAGGCGAGCGGCATGCCTGCCCAAGAATTACACAACCTCAGGAAATTTGTAAATCGCGCAAATGCTTGGATCGCTCTGGCTACGTCGTTCACTTCCCGCAAACCGGCGCCCCGAAAACGTGGCGGAGACCGAAAGGATACGTCGAACCCCCGCCTCCTGATCCGTCGTTGACGGATGTCGAGTACACCCTGGATGAGGCAAACGAGCTTTTGGCCGAGGCTGATTCCCTGGGATTCGACAGTGCTGAGATCGTCCAGCTTGCCACCGCTGTCAAACAAGCGACTGCGTTGCGAGCTCAAGTTGTCACTGCTTTGCAATTACCTAACAATCCACAGGCGCGCAATCTTGCCAAATTCGAGGTTTTACTCGCAGATAGTCAGGCGCTAACCCTCAGATTTCCTGAAGTTCGGAGTCTCGAGTCTTCTGTCACATACCTTCAGCTGTTGCGAGAACTCGATCAAGTTGACGATAGTTCGATCACGCTGGAATATGTCGAAGATCTTCTGTCCCGAGCGCGAGAGAATAGCATGGATTCAAACCACGAATATTTTGTGGAGTTGGAGCGCAAGCGTGCGCTGGGCATCGAATGGCGGACCCAGGCAACCGAACTGTTAAAGAACAAGCCTCAGATAATGGAGACAGTTGCACAAGGCTGCAGTGCCCCCCTCTGGCACCCCCACTGTTCCCAAACTGGCCAACGCCCTTTCTGCGGCATGGACTCGAGCCCGAGATTTGGAAAAGCAAGCTAAAGCAATGATCTCTACGTCTCGGGAAAAACGAGCTACCCCCGATGAATCATTCGCCCTCATCGAACGTGCCTCAGACTACGTGATACCTGCCATGGAAGATCTTCGGCTCCTGGCCCAACGTGCAGCAAAGTATTCGGGCATTTATAAGAGCATACTTGCCGGTCAATACGTGGGGATCACTGGCCACCCCCTAGAAAATCTTTTCCAGGACCTGATAACTTGGCGGGCCGAGATCCGCCAGGATCTCTCAATGATGAACATCCCGACTTTCACAGCAGTAGACGAACAATTATCCAAGCATGAAGCTTGGCTGCAAACACATCCATGGTGGCGACGTGGAGAACATTCACCACAATCCACCGAATTGTTTGACCAAGCCTTTGTAGTTTTCCAGGACGTCATTCGCGAGACTCGTGCCTTCACGGAGGACCTCCCCACACCAGATTGTACTTGTATTTGTACCAAACCAGTAACGGTCGTCGCCAACGATACCCCAACGGCAGTCCAATGCGACTCTTGTAATGCGAAGGTATCTCTCTTTGTCATCTGGTGTTCAAGGACTGTCTAAGCTTACGTCTAATCATTCAGTTCCATGAGGCTTGTATCACTGGTTCATGTCCTTTTTGCGACCATCATCATTGGGACGGCAAACTTCCCAAGGCGCGAAACTACACATTGCAAGACCTCGTTCACATCTCAACCGCGGCACCTCCATTATCCAAGCACTACTCTGCACACAGCAAGATGTTGACTGCAATCATCAGCAGTTGTACTAGATTTTCCAGACGCATCGATACTTTCATGAGAGATCTTCGACCCGCTGCGGACACCGTCCCGCTGGGTGTACTTCCGCGAATACGTCATATCATGAGAAAGTTGTACACAATCCAATTCCGATGGCCCATAAATCTACCGAAGGGCACTTATGGCGCCGAACTGGCTGTATTACATCGAACACTTGCGGTCAAGCCGCTAGGACCGCGCAGGCGCCTCCTCCCCCTCCCCCTCCACCTCCACCCGTGGTGCCATTGCGTAAACCAAAGCTAACATTCAGGTCAGTATCTCCCCCCACTTCACAATGACGAATTCGATACTGAATAACCTCTTGCAGCTGTGAATATAGTTCCCCCTGGGTCCGATGGATGCCAATGTGTTTGCGAAGACATGCACAAGCTTAGTCCCACCAACCCACCAGTAACATGCACTTCCTGTCGCCGACGCTATCACAGGAACTGTGTCGCCGAACCCCATCGTGTGCCAGATGAAACTGCATGGATGTGTCCGATTTGCTGTGCTGGGAATGGGGCCCGTTATGGCGAGCGATACCTGCGGGTTCGTTGGGCAGGCGAGTAAATCATTTTAGGTCAACATGTACACCATTAACCGCTCTTTGGCATACAGAATTCAAAGAGCTTAATCAATACGTCGATTACATTGCGTGGTTTGTACAGTTCACGCAAGGCAAACCAAGCATGCCCATCACTTCTCTTCCAGAGCCGTCGCCAGCCCACCCTTGTATCATCCTGAACCTTGTCCGCTATCAAACGCATAATAGTACTGTTGTCGAAGTTACCGATCCAGCCGCGGCCAAGAAACTGCATGGCCGCGTTGGGCGACCACTTGGATCGAGGAAAAAGCCAAGGCTTGATGAATCGGCCCTCGACGCAGCCTCCAACCCTACGACTTTGAATGTGTCTCCCGCTCATTCCGGTCATTCTGTAGATTCACAAAATGACAGGATCGGTTCTACATCGCGATCTTCCTTGGCTGACTTGCTGAGCCCTGAGACGGCTCCTATGCGCACCTCGTCCTCTGTGCAGAACGAAGCTGAGAGCACACACACGTCCGCGAAGCTAGCCTCTATTCGAATTCCTGGCTCGACGACCCACTCGAAAGGCAAGGGTATTAGTGTGGATTCCCTGACAAATCCAGTGGAGTCATCTCTTGCTGTAGATACCGCCCCCGTCGAGCGTGCCTCGAGGCCTTTGGATATATCCCGCCTGGTTGATCCGCCAGATGGGAATGAAGCGGCCAAGCGGGCACCACCAGCTGGTGCCAGGACTCCAGAGTCTCGGCAGGGAAGGTCATCTGGTGCGTTAAGGAACGGCTCGGAAGGGGACCTGTCGAGGAAGCGTCCTAGAGATGGAGAGGGAGATAGAGAAGAGGATGGGGAGATGGTGGACAGGACGCGTGAAATGCGACGCCCGGATGTCGACAAGGAGGCGGTGCCTCGGACGAGGAAGGAAGTCGAACAATATGTAACTCGTCCCCACTCCTGGAACCGTGAGCAGTTTCAGTACATGGACTTGTATTAGGCAACGAATCTGAGGGTTAGGACAGCGACATTAAGCTAAGCATTTAACCCCCCCCCCCACGAGCCCACCTTTGCTTGAATATACCCTTAGGGAGCGCGTCGCACATTAGAAAAGTGCAAGGCGGGGAAATAGATGCAATGTAATTGTGGATTACATGGATGCAATGAAATATTAGACTTCGCCAACTTGTAATACACCCCCGGTCTACCGGTATAACCATAATTATACAACCTGGTACAACAGACTGGATAAACACCCGGCAGCCCGAATCAACGCGTTACCATCAGTTTATACGTCAACATGAACCCAGCAAAAGCAACTGCGACCAGGACACCAATAATCCTGAAACAGGACGCGTCAGCGCAGAGGATAAGTGGGAACGCCACACGAGGATGCCACTGACGAACAAAACCAAGCGTATCCTTCCGCAGTATCCTGCCCAGGAACGTGTACGTTCATGCCCCACAGTCCTTTTTAACAACCTTGAGTGAGCTGGAGTCAATTAAACGAGGGCTTCAATTTACCTGTAATTAGGTTCATGGGAACAAGCACCGTTCCGAGGGCGGTCAACTTTGACAAAACATCGTTGATCTGGTTATTGGCATCTGTCATCTCGATCGAAATTTGGGCGAGGTAATTCGAATGCGAGCGGGACAAGATTTTTTCATAATGATTGAGATTTTGTGTCATTGTTACCAAATGGTCCTGGAAGTACTGTCAATATATCCTAGAGCCTTTTAGAGATAACACGAAATGAACGCACTTGAATATCAGAAAGATATAGTCCCTAGGGGATCACAAAGTCTCAGTTCCAGATGTACTTGGCCAATCAAGGGGCTCACGATGTCAGATTTTGGGGCAACGCTCCAATGCTCATTGCATCGCTTGGCTAGCCCCTTGACAACGTCGGCTTTGTTGCCCATGAGACGAAGCAGACCCATGACCTTCTTTCGACAGGTTCCAATCCTTCTCAACATGTCAGTCTGTTCGGCATCCTTGAGGATGAGCACCAATTCGTCAATACTGTCTACTTCGTACTCGATGCTTTGGATAAGGGGTCCAAAGGCATCGGTGATATCGTCAATCAGTGCATACGAAATCCAGTCAGCAGTGACATTGATATAGTCCTTCAATTGCTTGATCCGTCTCCGGACGTTCTGTGGATGAGGGGTCCCTCGGAAATGGAACTACAGCGACATGTCAGGAGTGTGCATGGTGGAACGAACCAAGGAACGCACAGAAAGTGTCCCCTCTCGAAACACAATTATATACATGTTCAGAGGCTCGAGATGGGTGGGACTATAGACATCTTGATCGAAGCCTCGGAAACATACCTTGGAAAACGTGAAGATTAAATATTGTCCTGCAGGCCCGAAATTGTGGTGGGGCTTACAAAGTAATAGTTTCTGAAAAGCTCGATCTTTTCACGAGTTTCTTCCATTTGGATGTCTTCACTCGTCAGTGGATGTATGGAGAAAACCTGCCAGATGATACCCTAAATCCAAAGAACAACCAGACGCCGAAGGTGGAAAGACACACTTTGCTGAGCATCCGCATCTCCTCGTCGGTGGGGCTAAGGACGTCAAGCCACCATGTGCTCCGTTCAGGGTCATCGTTGACATCCTCCGGACTACTAGGGTGTGTCGTAGTCCCATTCCCATTCACACTACCGAAGATATTACTTCTAGATGTCGTCCGCCCCTGATTATTATCCTTAGAGTGAGTCACGTATCCATTGGCATTGGCATCAAGGAGAGTGGCAGGGGCAGGTGTCCCCGCCGCCTTCGGCGTCCCGCTCCGCGATCGGTGTCGCGGTCGTCTGCGAGAGATCAGCAGTGCCATTCACTGTGATCCCTGGTTCAGATTCTGCGCCTTTGGCTGCCCCCGGTCTTCCAAGGAAGAGATCCTCAAATGTCTGACCCTCGGCCGGCAACTCAGAAAAACTGCGTGCGTGAATAGTTTGAGTCATGGCATTCGAGTAGAATGAGAAACGATACGGCCGATCGTGCCCAGAATCCGAGGTAATGGTCCGATTGGGCCCAGAGGGGCGAACAGACGCGCCAAACAAAGTATTTCCAGTCGAACTTCTTCCGCCACTTGGACTAGTTGGACGAGGGTTGGAATTAAGGTTCGAACCACCAAGGCCGCCCTCGAACATAGCTAATTTGGCTTGGCGGCGAGGATTGGGGTTAGACTGACTGAGTTTCCGTTGGCGTTGCTGGGCAAAATGGGTATCCAATCCAGCAGGGGCTGAAGCGTCCACAATGATCCCATCGCGTCGATTGGCAAGGAGGTCCCCATCCATTGGATCACGGTGTTTGGAAAAGATGTCGAGTCTATCTTCCTTGGGTACGATACCGGATTGAGCAAGCCGTCGGCGAATCACAGCACCTAGTTCACTAGTTCCAGAACCACCAAGCCCTGGTAGAGCGTATTGGTTCCGTCGTTCACGCTGTTCGGCAGCGAAACTCTCCATGATGGAGAAATCAAAGGTAGATCGATAGCCAGGCTGATACATGGGTGGCAAAGGCGGAGGCATCATCACGTCCGGTTGGAGAGTGGGGAATTGGAGTTGGTCATTCCGGATGTGGTCGCCTGCCTGTGGCATTGGAATAGAAGATGGATATTGGTGGCTAGACTCGTGCGTGGACCCGCGATCATGCTGGTGCTGGCGGGGGCCAGCCACTATCGGATCATGACGAGACAAGACTCCCTATAACTGGGTCGTGCGGACTATACCGAACCATTATAGGATTAGGGGGACTTAATACATCAACGTCAAGCATCGGGTCATGATGATTGATGTGCATGTCGCGAATGTAAGTTGGTGAGAGGGTATCATGCCGTCGAAGAGTGTCTGATTCATCCCTAAGAATCCCAGAGTCACCGTGAAATCCCAGGTGGGAGGAAATCGGTCCTGATTCCTCATTGTAAATGTAATTGCCACCACCATCCGCCCCGCCGCCTCTCGCAAGATGCATTTCGTGTTCCTCAGAGTCTGAAAGCATTGGGAATGTAGTTTGGATGGATTCCAGACCGGATAGCCGAGGAGAAGAATGCGTAGAAGTTATGGTGGGGAGGATATGGTTGGGATTAGAGCTTCGGGGAGGGATCGTGATAGTAGCGCTTCGCGACCGAGCTGAGGAGTTTTTCCTACTAAACGAAAGTACGAGCGACAGATTAGAAGGATCCACGTACATAGTTGAATTGCAGAATCGAACGTCCATTGTCCGCTGGCGTTCTCTGGCATCTTCAGCACTGAAATCGAATGACCTCACAAGGGTTGGAGAATGTCGATGCGAATTATCCTCCCGTCCGTGAGGAAGAAGCTTCTTCACTCCTCATTGTGAGCGGCGAAGACGGAGAAAGTCACACCATCAGACATTGGTGAAGACATCCTGTTATAACCGGGGTTCGCACTCGGAAATGTCCGGTCATCGATGCAGTCGAAAACGGCGATTATCTGTAATTCGTCCACTCCTGCCGAAACGGTGTAATCCTCCATCTCCCCTTTGTTAAATACAAAATTTTCAGGACTATTTCGCTCCTCGCTGCAAAGTTGCGGTATTTCACTACACCCTACTAAATTACTTCGAGCCCACGTTGCAGCCAATCAACTGGGACGGTCACGGTCCCATTGCAGTTACCTTGGCGCGCAGTTGTGGTCCAGAGACATGAAATTAGAGGAAATGTGGTTGACCCCAAGAGGTCTCAGGCACTCACAACTCTTCCGCCTCATCTGCATTCATTATAAGCAGGGAGAAGAATCGAATTCCATCTACAAACGCCGTTGCTCGTATTGCTATTTCGGATTATTCAAAGTCGATCCAGGCATCATGAAAATATCGAGGCAACTCACCCTCTCCAACCGTGTGTATCGCTTGGAAGCTATCTTCACTCAGGTGATTGTAACGGAAGATGTTCCTGGTTAAATTCCAGTAAAATTGGGTGTCTGAGAGTGAGTTCAGTGGCAATTTCTTAAGCTGCTAGGAATGAGACAAAAGGCAATACCGGTGTTTCCGCCGGCAAGACCGGGTCCAACGATCATCTTCCTGTCATTGGGAGCTCTACCTGCAAATGATTCCTTGTACGTGGCGAGAATAGTCCCGCTTAGAAGCTTGTACGCTGCAGAATCAGTCGGAGATATTGGGGCAGGCTCAAGTGCACTGGACCCGTATGCGATCAGAGAGGGTGAGGGTACCCACTGAGGAATGCTCGCGCATTCTGCGAAGGTAAGACCGAGACGTTTCTCCCGAAAGAGACAAAATCCAAACGGTGCTTGGCCGCCAAGGGTTCGAGAAGTTGCGTTAGACGCGTCGTGAGTTCTGAGACAGAGCTGTTGAATAACAAAAGGGTCAATATAGATTGTAGCTGTGAATAAGCAGCCCCCGAACCTGTCAATAGCAATTCGATGGTTCACGACAGCGGTAGCGAGTTCGGGGAGGGCATTTACTTTGATGCCTCCTTGAATGAAATCAACTGCCTGGGTCGTGGTTGAGAGTGCCCGGGCGATATCTCCGATGTCAGGGGAGTTAAACACGATGCTTTCAACCTGCTTTAGTGCACGATCGCTTTTCACGGATTTGTACAGTTCCTGTTTGAGGTGGCCATCCATGTCCGGCGCATGCTCGGCAGCGCAGAGCAATGTAGAATACAGGGGCGAGGTTCTCTTGAGATGTGCTTCATGGGGGTTGGCTTCAACCTCAGCGAGGGCGATTGCGAGTAGGCCAATAGAAGTGTGCTTGGGGGGATACTTGAGTGCCCACCGGGGGTAGCAATCTGTATCTTAACATCTATAAAAGAACAATGGGCATCGGATGCATAGGCTAGGGCAGATGTACGAAACCACCAACCCAGATAGCCCTTCTCAGCAACATCAGGTTTCGCAACTTGGAGCCCGCCGAGTTCGGTGATAGCACCTGCCAAAAAGGATCATTCCCTGTAGGCCACATCACGACGCCAATGAGAGACCACACGGACCACCTTCATCTACCAACATAGCAAAAGCATCTTTGCCATACGTTTTTTCCAGATAAATGGCCAATTCCCCAGCACCCTATCGACCGGCTATAATCATGACAGAAACGTTATAATGAAGAATGTTGATGTTGCTGACCCGGTATCCAGCGGATTCCTCATCAATCCCAGACGCAATCACAACACTCCTTCGGGGCGTAAATCCACTCTCTATCAATGTCTCTATGGCGGAACTGGGAACTATTATGGGTGATGATGGAATGTCAAATTGGGACGCTTCACTAACAAAATCCCAATGAGACCGCTTTTGTCGTCGGCGCTGCCACGACCCCAAATGAAAGTGCCTGGCAGAATGGATCCATCGATAACCGAAGAAATACCATAAATAAGCAGTATATACCGTCATAATAACCAGAATAGGGAGGGTAAGGCCACGCGGATATTGTGTCGGGATCGACTGGAACGACATCTTGATGCCCCGCGAGAAGGATAGGCTTTAGGGATCCATCTGATCCTTCCCAATGATACGCCAACGCGTACGTATTCACTTTTGTCAAGCGAAGAGTGGAATGCCTATGCGGATGAAGTGAAATATGTGCCAGAAAAACCAGCGCGCATCCTCACGTCTTGGGAAAAGCGACTGCCAGGTATTCGTGAAGCTCACCAAACACACCCCATCGTGGGTCTACGCCCACTGGCCCCATTTCATCATAGCTTTCGGTACTGGTCGTGGTATTAATAGAAATCACCGGTCGCAATCGAAGCATAACACGAACGGCACTTTGATGGCACCTGAAAGCCATTGAACAGCGCGTACACGAAAGCCATGAGAGTTGTAGAGGTCATTAAGTTTCACAGAGAGATTGGAACGAGGGTAGATTTCGTTCTGCTGAGGGCACATTGTAGTTCTTGAGACTCTTACAATTGGCGCTGCCCAAATGCGGGAAGCGATTCCAGACACATTCCATAGTCCCACAGTCATGCAAAGGAATTGCACGGCAAACACTAGCCATCTGTTAGTTGGAGGACTCGTTTTCGCCCGACCATCGCTGGACAGCATGGCATGGTGGCCCAGAAGGGGTTCATCTTTAGATGGCATACGGTCTGGGCACAACCTCACGTGGCTTACGTACTCGCGACCATCATAATGCTGATGGCAGCATCGTTGGAAACGCTGCCAGTGGAGCTCATCGCTGCTATTCTCAGTCAATTGGACATCATATCACTCAAGAATGTCTCAACTGTGAGTTCAAGACTGAGAGCGGTCGCGTCGGATCCTCTCCTCAATCCATGGCGCGCGCCCATTCTTCATGAACTGTCCCTGCGCATACCCGACGGTCTTCGCAGCATTAGCGTGCTGTCCTCTGTCCCGCGACACAACTGGCTTGAGATACTCTGCTACGCTAGTCCGGACTTCCTATTGTTCCAAGCTACGCTACCTAACCTGACTGAATCCCAATACGAAGAGGGTGTGTAAGGGTGAAATCGGGCGATTTTAGGCCTGGGGTTGATGCTTTGACCATTATTTTTAGCTTTCCGTCGGCGCTTTCTCCCATCTTGGACAAAGATCCGGAAGGATGGGAAGTGGAGAGAAGCGTTCACTAAGTGAGCTCAGTTGATCACACACTCTGGTCCCATAGTCTGAACATCTGTCTTGTAGGATGCTTTTCACAGTTTATCATCGCCTGGCTACATCCTGTACGACTTCAGAATCATGGTCAAACTATATGGTCCTCAATCGAACCGGGTCTGCAAATTCGTGTTTCACGTTCTCGAGAATGTTCGATCCAGTAGCAGTTTTTCGTGATCTCAAGTTCGTGATTTGTTCGTTCGTCCTCAGTCATTTTTTGAAATTTGATTCGATAGAGTAAACGCCAATTTAGCTTATTTGGATACCTCCGTCAGGGTAAGTAATATAAGCAACGGTGGTTCCAATTTTCGATTTTCATTATTGTCATTCTAGCTTCTTTTTCGTCTTGCAGATGTTCGTGTCATTGCGTTTGGGATCTTACATCGTCCCACATCTCTTTTCGTCAATCACAACGCCCAGCTATTGCTTAATCCTCCTGGAGTGACAGGGCCCGTACCGCCCCATGAAAGCGAGGACGAGGATGAATCGGGGAATCCACCTGATGTGCCCGAAGCAAACCGCCCTCGGATGAACGGGAACAATGCCGTTGGCAGTGTGCCTCAGAACGAAAATACCAACCAGCCAGATACACCTTCTCCGCTTCGAGGATTCAGAGCTAGGGCGCGGTCGCAATCTTTCGCCATCCCGGCCTCCAGTACCAACTCGGCCCTTTCAATTTTCCGTACACTCTCTGGCGATGGCTCGGCGCCCGCGTCAACACCCGGTCCTAGGGCTGCTAACGGCACTCGCACCGACTCTACGACGCCACCTTCTTCCCCGGTTCACGTGCGCCGAAACATCCTGCGTTTTCTAATTCCAGGAACCGGTTCATCCTCAGAGGCTTCGACAAGTTCCTCCGTGGCACCTGCACCTCCTGCACCCATTGCGCGTTCGGAATTTCCTGCGCAGTCACGGGCGGCCGCTGCCGCCCCTGCGCCACCAAGCGCTACGAACTCGCGACGCACTCGACCTATTCAGCACACATCGCCCCACACGACGTTGCGCCATCCTACACCTCATCCTTCCCATAGAAATTATCCCAATTACACGCCTGCAGCTGGAGACTGGAGGTGGTACAAGGAAGGTGAAGACAATGATGAACCAATGGCTTTTGCGACGGACGACAAGAGAGTTTGGGTGGGGCCTATGCTGTCAGTAATCTTCCTCGTATCATTTTTTCTGCCTTCTTATAAAGTGTCTGGCCTTGGGGTATGGTCGTACCGCAGAATTGTGGCACAATTGTATCCAACTAGTGATCCCCCAGGAGCCGATACGTCCCCACACGACCTTGAACGTTCGATCTTGCATGGCGGACGCAGGGCCGTTGGGCTAGTTTTGGCTGGGCTGATCTGTGGGCGGCGGCTCCTTGGTTGCAAGAACGAATCACGAAGAGAATCGATGGTGAAGGATTAGGTATCGAGTGATCGGTTTCTATCATACATACACTCCGAATCTGTCCCTCATAAGAACTTCTACGGATGGTGATTGCTTCCCTGATTTATGCTATCCATACATGTACTCCCTAATCTACATATTTTGACAATGCAATGCTGCATAGGATACCTCTATGAATGTGCTGAACAATACCTTAGCTCTAACGCCAATGTTGAAACTCTCTTCGTTTGTACAGACACAGCTGTCCTTCAATCATTCAGTTTCAACTTCACACGATTGCACTTGGAACGGCAGAGATCACAACGTCCGAGCTCACGAAATATTCTCAAAGGTGAAAGGCGAGGCACGAACGACGTGATGTGGTGTGTATGGTGTCGAATTCGTTGCCGAATAGTCGGATCGCAGTGCCAGATGGAATATGTGCACGTCTCAGATAGAATCTATGTCCACGGAGAAATCCAAACCCCATCGTTGGCAAGGAGCGCCGCGAGCGCTGAACGACTTTGGATCTGCTAGAATGGCACGAGAATCGAACAGTTAGGTCTCATATTGTGCTTGTCAGTATTCTAATCGAAACCGAAAATCGGACCGATTAATAATAGTAACCGTTCGTATATAACCACGGTGGTTGTAATCCAACACACACACCCCACACATATTCTAAGCATGAAGAGGGGTGCAGGCAGAATAAATTTCACTATTCGACGTACCAAATTATCTGCAGCAAAGGTCAACGCATTTACGATACCTTTGAAGAGAAGGTCCGAGGAACGGAGGGACACGGGAGATATGCAACGGATGCTCCTGGGGCATTTTTAGGCCCTGCGTGGCAGATGAGTAGGAGGGCGCAACTTGTGTCACAGATCATGATGATATTTTACGTTCAAGCTTTCTGCATCTTTAGCTGGGTAAATCACCCGGATTAAACAAATTAGGTCCGTTTTATTTCGAGACAGGGAGGTCGAGGTCACAATTTTATTCACCTGCAGAAGATAATGGCCCTGAAAACCTCCAGATATCGGATAATAGAACATCCAGATCTAAGGAGTCCGTAAAAAGAATGATGAAGGATAGAACACAAACCATGATAGCGTCAACGCTCTCATCGGTATGGTTCTTTAGTATAGCATTTTCCGTGGTGAGCCTCTCGGTATCCGGATTGTCTATCCCGGAATTTTTTTGGGGGGGCAATGTTGACAGAAAAGTCCGAATCCGACGCAAGGAGCCGACCTTTGAATAGGTTGGCAGTATGAGACGCGAGGAGAATAGGAAACGAAGGCAGATTCCTCCACGGATTCCATTATTGACAAATATCCTGAGGCTCGAAATTTAGCCTGTCTGACTGTCTGTTCGATATAATACCGATAGCCTCAGCACTAGAGTAGCAAGAGGGGAGATCGCTCCCACTCGTCCAGCGTGGTGGCGCGTCCTTCAATGCGCCGATTCTTTGGGAGTTAACGAACCTGATATCTATTTCACAGAAGGCGCTCCCCCATGTAGGGCGACGAATCGGAGCACTGTAGACATTGGGCTCTGGTGGACTATGTTGATTGCAGCTAGTAATCCAGTCAAGGACTCGAGCCACCGATCATACTCTGAATTGCATCAGAATTTACGAAGGGGATATCCCGAGAAGCGAATCGGATAGATAAATCCTTTACATACGACTGGGGAATGGGTCGACTGGTGAAGGCCAATCGAACATGTCTATGAGGGTGTATCCGAGATCTAGAACGAATATAGGCAGAGACGTCGGAGGCATCCAGGAATGAACTGATGGATGTGGGCATGAAAGCCATCAAATGAAATTAACAGCGAGCAGATAATACCAAGAGTAGGACAAATCATACACAAACAATCCAGCTAGGAGGCCCTCGAGACGTAGAAAGCCAAAATATGCACGCACCAACTGGGAGCGAGGGAGTTAGGATCGAAAACACAGACGTCTGAAACACAGGAACCACGAGATGCTGCTCAGCGAGAGCGCTTAGATACTTTGAAACCTTTGGGGTCTCGCAGGGATGGCCCAAAGTACAGGGCCGGGTACTTTCGTTAGCATCTGTCAGTATATACGCCGTTTCCTCTGCCATACCAAACTTCCTGTCGCAGAAAGCCACATGCTGCTGATTCCATCCTGGTGTGCCGATGACGAATTGGCGAATGTGAACAGACCCATGGTTTCGCAAGGTTCAAGAGAAGCCGAAATACCAAGGAGAGAACAAGAAGATATGTCAAGACGACAACACCGATTCCTCCTAGGATGGAGAAAATGCTATTAGTTTCCCGAGAATAATTGCAATATCATACGGATTCTTCAGCTCCGTGCCCAGGGAGTGCTAAACATGACAAGTGTGGTGACTCGGATGTGGCCTGAGCCAACTCCTGCGGCGAGAGAGCGACTTCGGTGTGACTGGACTTCAGAGCGACTTCCGTGTGACGTGACCGCAAGTCGCGGCCACTTGATGATCCAAATCTTGGAACCACCTGTTGGGTTAGATCACAGTAGTGTGACATATACCAACTGGACAACAACAGCGTCGTATCTCCATCCTCGAAATCGCCGAGTGAATCCATTCCGCCGATCTTGTCAGGAGCGGCCTACTCCAACCTCAGTTCCCTGTTGAATACCATGCAAACTACTATCTCTATAAGTCGGTTCCCTTTCAATCCCTCGTCCTGGTCCTCATGCTCATGCATCTTTGTCCTCAGTTACTGGTCCTGGCGGTGCTGGCGTAGCGGGTGGTACTGGCGGTCGTGGAGGGGATGTCTATTTCCATTACGGTAATAGTCAATCTCTCCTTCAAGCATTTACACACCTTTCCCATAACCCGTGCTCTTCCAGACAGATCGGAATCCACTGATACTTCCCTTCTCATGTCTCTTCCTCGCGCCGTATATGCAGCACATGACTCTGGCCGCAAGGATGCTCCTTCATCATGTCTTGAGGGCACTCGCGTTGCTATCTTGGAGGAGATTGAATCGTGGTCGGAGAGCACGAATGGTGAAAGACCGCCTGTGTACTGGCTCAGCGGACTCGCCGGCATCGGTAAATCCACCATAGTTAAAACCATCGCTGAACGATCGCGAAGGAAAGGCATCTTAGGAGCTAGTTTCTTCTTTTCTCGTAGCGATCAACCTTTACGGGATCCGGGGCTCGTATTACCGACGCTCGCTTTCCAACTTGCGCTGTCGGACCGCGCGTTCAAGGGCGTTATTGTAGAAGCCCTAAGACAAGATCCGACACTCGGGCACAAGAACTTATTATCTCAACTTGAGGAATTAATCTTGACGCCCCTTCTAAGAATTGATTCCCGTCGGTCTCCTACACTGATCATCCTCGACGCTCTCGACGAATGTGATGAAGAGGGTGGTGGAAATATTCTGCGACTTTTATTTTCACACGCGATACGAATACCGTTCCTACGCATCCTGATCTCAAGCCGTCCCCAACCTCATCTATCTTCCGTGTTCAACAAAGTTGACATAACCTCGCGCGGACGGTTCTGCACGATATCGAGGCATCCATCGTTCAGCGAGACATCCACTTTTATATCTCTACCGAATTGGCCAAAATTCCAGAGAAACTTGATCTGCCCATGCCTCCGGATTGGACGACGGAGGCTGAGAGGAATTGCTCGTAGAGAAGTCTGGGAAGCTATTCATTTATGCGGCTACGGCAATCCGATTCATTGGGGACGATCGTGTGCAAGATCCTCACTCCCATCTAAGGCTTATACTTAGCGCTCATTCCCTCCAGCAAGTGGAGTGACACCATATTCGCAGCTGGACAACCTCTACATCGGAGTGCTCCGTAACTCCCTGTCTGCATCTAACCATCGAAAGATTGTAATGCGGTTTCAAGTCATCGTCGGGAGTGTGTGTTGTTGCGCGAGCCCCTCCGTTGCATTCGTTGGCTAAATTTGTCCAGTGTGAAATGCATGTCGTTCGGGCCTGTTTGCGTCATCTTCACTCGGTCATTATCCCACCTTCTGATATTCACGAGGCGCCTCGTATCTACCACCCTTCATTTATCGAATTTATCACAGATGCTTCGCGATGTTCTATGCCGGAGTTCGTGATTGTTCGTGTGCCAGAACAAGAACTGCGGCATGCCACCCGATGCTTCGAACTCATGATGCAATACATCTAAAACGGGACATAGCTGGGATCTCGGATCCATCACTACTCAATCAGGAAGTGGATGGATTTGAGAAAAAAGTGAGAGAGGCACTGTCACTGGAGGTTCAGTATGCATGCCGCTACTGGGCGTCACATCTATTGTGTGTGGAGTTCGGGGAGAAGAGAATAATGGAGGCGCTTGAGTCATTCTCCATGGTGTCGATTTTATGGTGGTTGGAAGCATTGAGCCTCATTGGGGGAGTTGCTAGTGCTGTAAGCTCGATTCAAGAGGTGCACCGCTGGGCAGTACGTGTGTTTTGCATTGATCCTCAGTCCAGCAACTGAGTGTGCTGAATGATTCTTGTGACAGAAAAGTTCAAAATGCAAGCCAATCAGTTGTAACAATCCTCTCCGATTCACATCGATTCACTCTCACACATGGGGAAGTGATAAGGGCAAGTGCACTACATGTGTATCATTCTGCACTGCCTTTCACCCCAGTGAACACTGCATTATACCAAGTGTATTGTGAAGATGCAAAGGATTCTATCAGGGTGCTCCAAGGCACGGGTCTGAATGGCCACGGAACTTGAGTAATTTACGGGCCATTCTTCTTGGTTACAAGTATTGCATATTCACCTGATGCATTGTGCCTGGCATCAGCCTCTGGTGATCACACTGTGAGATTGTGGGATCCTGTGTCTGGTGCTCCATCAGACACTGGAGCCATTCTGATGCAGTTACACATGCATTTCACTGATGATACTGCATCAGCTCTAATGATTGTACTCTGCATTGTGGATCCACATGTGTGTCCTTGCAAAATGGAAGGCCATTCTGTTGGTTGACCATTGCATTTCACCTGATGATTATGCCTGGCATCAGGCTCTGATGATCACACCATACAATGTGGATACCATCCAATGCATCCATTGGAAACTGGAAGGCATTCTGTCCAGTACCATTGCATGTCATCAGGCTCCTATGATCATACTGTACAATTGTGGGATGCCATATCTGGAGGGTCCATTGCAAAACTGGAAGGTCATTCTGGGGCTGTTACAGCTGTTGCATTTGCACCTGATGGTTTGCACCTTGCATCAGGGTCTCATGACCACTTGCTACAATTGTGGGATGTCATATCTGGTGTGTCCATCATGAAACTGGAAGGCCATTCTGGTCCAGTTAGAACTCTTGCATTTTCACCTGATGGATCACATCTGGCATCAGGCTCTGAGGATGACACTCTACAATTGTGGGATGCTGTATCTGGTGCATCCATTGCAAAACTGGAAGGCCATTCTAGTTGGATCATGGCCACTGCATTTTCACCTGATGGATTGTGCCTGGCATCTGGCTCCAAGGATCATACTCTGAAATTATGGGATGCTATGTCTGGCACACCCATTGCAACACTGGAGGGCCATTCTAATAAAGTTGTAACCATTGCATTTTCACCCAATGGATTACACCTGGCATCAGGCTCCTCTGATCATACAATACAATTATGGGATGTCAGATCTTGTGGATCCATTGCAAAACTGGAAGGTCATTCTGGTCCAGTTAGGACTGTTGCATTTTCACCTGATGGATCACATCTGGCATCAGGCTCTGATGATTTTACTGTACAATTGTGGGATGCCATATCTGGTGCATCCATTGCAAAATTGGAAGGCATTCTGGTTGGGTCCATGCTGTTGCATTCTCACCTGATGGATTGTGCCTGGCATCAGGGTCTGAAGATCGGACTGTACAATTGTGGGATACCATATCTGGTGTATCCATTGCAAAAATGGCAGGCCATTCTCATTCTATTACAACTGTGGCATTTTCACATGATGGATTGCAGCTGGCATCAGGGTCCAATGATAATACTCTACGATTATGGGATCCCACATCCAGTGCATCCACAAAACTGGATGGCCATTCTAGCTGGGTTAGGACTCTTGCATTTTCACCTGATGGATTGTGCCTGGCATCAGGTTCTGATGATCATACTTTACAATTGTGGGATGCCATATCTGGCACATCCATTGCAAAACTGGAAGGCCATTCTGGCCCAGTTAGGACTGTTGCATTTTCACCCAATGGATTGTGTTTGGCATCAGGCTCCTTTGATCATACTGTACAATTATGGGATGCCACATCTAGCACATCCATTGTGAAACTGGAAGGCCATTCTGGTTTTGTTACCACTGTTGTATTTTCACCTGATGGATTACACCTGGCATCAGGCTCCTCTGATCATACTATACAATTATGGGATGCCATATCTGGTGTATCCACTGCAAAACTTGAAGGCCATTCTGGTTGGGTTCATGCTGTTGCATTCTCACCTGACGGATTGCACTTGGCATCAGGCTCTGATGATCATACTGTGCGATTATGGGATGCCACATCTGGCACATCCATTGCAACACTGGAAGGCCACTCTGATTGGGCCATGACTGTTGCATTTTCACCAGATGGATTGCAACTGGCATCTGGCTCTGCTGATCATACTCTGCAGTTGTGGGATGCCATATCTGGCACACCCATTGCAAAACTGGAAGGCCATTCTGGTTTTGTTACAACTGTTGAATATTCCTTAGATGGTCATACATTAATCTCACATGCAGGGACAGAGACCTTTGTATGGGATTTGAGTTCCCAACCTCCCTCTCACATAACCTCCGGGTCATCCATAGCAACCTCTACACCCTTCATGACCTTGACACCACCCATCTGCTTCTGGTCTCTTCATGGCCATTGGATAAAAGTGGAACAGCAAGGAGATAGTCACCCCAGACGTATATGTCACATCCCCCCACATTACATCCCATCCGAGCCCACTGAGATCATTGCATCAAATCATCCAACCCACCCTCGGATTGCTGTTAGATGCAGGAGTGGTCATGTCATAATTCTTGCAGTTCCGCTTGACCCATTTAATTGGCACTTCAGTGAGGAGGAGGAAGTTCATACCAGGCTGATGCCTACTGTTGCCTTTCTGCACCCCTCCATCATGAGCCATGACCCCCCTCTCCCGACTCAAGACCCTCTCCCGACTCATGACCCTCTCTCGACTCCCGACCCTCTCCCGACTCATGACCCTCTCTCGACTCCCGACCCTCTCCCGACTCATGACCCTCTCTCGACTCATGACCCTCTCTCGACTCCTGACCCTCTCCCGACTCATGACCCTCTCTCGACTCCTGACCCTCCCCCGACTCATGGCCCTCTCCCGACTCGTGGCCCTCTCTCGACTCATGACCCTCTCTCGACTCATGACCCTCTCCCGACCCATGACCCTCTCCCGACTCATGACTCCCCTCTCCAGAATCATAAATCCCGTGCGTGGGGCTTCCGTCAAGTTTTGCGAAGACTTAGGGTTATATTCTTTTGCTAGCAAGTTGGATGCACATCAACCCCATGGATCATTGTAAATTCGCGGTATTATTAATGGGCTTCTTTATGTGACCATGTAAATGAGATACAAAGTCAGGAGGAAGCGACTACACCTTCTGACGATCCAAATGCTGCGTAAGACATTTCTGCGTGTTTGCGGTAGATGCGATCACAGCATGGCATCCCACTCTGCTTTACCTCCACTGACTCAAAAAGTCTCAACTGATACTCACGCAAGCTTAACCTGCAACAGACCGAGTCAGCAATAAGTTGCATGCGACCATCAGTCTTCTATCACTCACAGACTCAGAGATTCCGCAACAGGATTAGGATCGTAACCTTCCCTACGACTGGAATGCACAGCGGTGCCTAATAACTTTGTGTGAACCAGCGCCAGCTCTAAAGTCGAAGTATATCTTATCTCGAATATTAGTCTCGAAATTCCTCTCGCTTGCCACGATCACACATACCACCGTCCAACTACTCTTTGCCTTAATTCTATGGAATGCACTTAAGAGGCGCAGAGATCACTCCGTCCGACCACGCCCGGCCTCCTGGGAGGGTGAAAGATGGCGCACGAACGACATGGTGTGGTTCATCGCAGAACGGTCAAATGGCAGTGCTAGACGGAATATGTAGGCATTTGTGATATACCAGAGGAAGCCAATGTCCACGAAGAAAACCCGCACGCCGTCATTGGCAAGGACTGCAAGGGGTCGCCAACGAGTTCGGCTCTGGAAGAATATCGCGGGGTCAAACAGTTAGGCCACATATTAGAGTGCTAGCAATTGTGCCTGTTAGTATACCACTGATTAACCCTACTGACCGTTCGCCAGTAGGCACAATCAACATAATCCAAGAGTCGATCCTAGCTTCCGTACGTAGTTTAAGCATTTTACGACGGCAAGAGGCACACAGAGGTGAATAAATTTCACGGTCCCATGCGGCAGATGATCCTTAGTGAGGGGTGCGACGCATCTA
The DNA here is from genome assembly GCA_014904985.1 of Hydnum rufescens UP504. Lineage (NCBI taxonomy): Eukaryota > Fungi > Basidiomycota > Agaricomycetes > Cantharellales > Hydnaceae > Hydnum > Hydnum rufescens. The sequence goes on along the minus strand of MU128998.1, from coordinate 71,726 downwards.
TGACCTTGAGGGAAGAACTCAAAAGAAGGATAGACATGGCGGATATGAAGCAGATGACGGCAGGGAATTATCAGTTCCTCCACAGCAGGGATCAGATAACTAGGAGGGCGCAAGCTGTGGTACAGCCATGTCGATGTTATTGGGAGACAGAGGCGAAGTACCTGCTGAAGATAATAGTCCTGTAGAACCCTGAATATCGGAATATCGGATAATAGAGCTATCGACATGCGAGTATGTAACCAGAAGCGCAAAGGAAAGAAAACGCACGATGATACCGCCAACGCTCTCATTAGCGTGTCGGTCTCTAATATCGCCCCTGAGTATTGGCCAGGTAGATTCCTTCTTCGGCAGAGGTCCCAACGCAATGGAGGCTGGACACCGAGGTTATCTTGTCGTACGCGTAAATTCGGCGTACATTTCCAAGGGCTTCGATGGACTTGCGGGGTTGTTGACAATCCATAGTCATAGTTGGAGATAGTGAAGGTGCAGCGAGTATGCGCAGTGGATGTCAGTCTGACATTCACCGCGCCATACTCGCTGTCATTGTCAGTCCGAAACTATGCTTTCCGATCTGACTTGAGCATTTTCGCGCTTTTGCCATTGACGCCAGCAGAAGTGGGTCCCACTCTCACGTGATCCGCACAATGGAACCACCTTTGCATTCTTTTTTTGGCCGGCACAAGCTAGGAAGTGAGCATCCGTCGCGACTTCTCCACGGATTCGAAGTTTGTTGTTGTGCGGAACAATCCTCGTGACTCTCATCGCGCGACTTCAGGAGAGCAGAGTTTCTTCGGTTGAGCCATCTGCAACTTCTCTTGTTTTTTTTTCTGATCATGTCTGTGTTTCTATCGCATGGCTGCAATGCGTCCCAATTCTCCGGAATATTTCGGAAGGCTTGTTCTATCCCTCAGATCTCACACTTACCCTTTTACGTCTTAACTCTGGTTTCAAGATACCAAGGCTCTAAGGCTATTCGCCACATCACCCTGTTGGTGGTCTTGTGCGTTCCTATGCCTCGCTGCTAGGGAACTGATGGACGAGCCCGAAGCCACCGAATCCTATGATACCTGCGGGCCCTTAGGAGGACAGTTTCCTGGGGGCGGCGAAGCTTCGAATGTTGAGTTAGGCTGTTTTACTCCAGTTCGCCCATCTTCGAATCTTATCGGTACCACTGTCGTTCCCAGCCTAATTCGTGGCAGATGACACTGCCGTCTTTGGCGATAGAGGCTTCGGCAACCATCTTGTTTCCCGATCGAGGACGATCTGCTATCGAAACCTTTAGCATGCTTCGGAGGTCTTGATCAGAATAACCTCCGTTCATCTAGATGCTTTTCGTCGTATAGAGATCGTATTGACGCAAAAACAAGGGCACTTGGCATCCGGAAGGCTTTATATAATTGTGGCTCATGCCTCGTGTTTGCACTATTTATCAAAGATTGCTATAATTCATATCTATTGTAATACAACGAGGCACGACCTCTCGAGATTTCAGGACTTGGGTGCCAGTGGCAAGCGTATACCACGCATCGAAACCTCCGAAAAACTCGTAAGGGGCCTTGACATGCAAGGTGCATAAAAGAGGACGAAGCTGGCATCTTCTTGCCAGTCCCCAACAAGCCCTTGCTCATCGCTTCGAACATTGTCGATAATGTCTACCTCTGCCTCCGCCTCCATGTCTACTCCTTGTCAGTCAACTCATGACTGAAAACACGTACCCGTTTGACTCACAAAACCATTTCCTTTCTTTCCGTCAGCCATTGTCGCTGCTGGAGGCTATGTTCGCTTCCTACACAATTTGTAAGGATTGCGGCCCCTATCTATAGGACACCTGTCACTAAACCGTAGACCGTACTCAGCTTACAGGGCAAGCGCCTGATATGGAGGGTATGGTCACGTATTTCTCACCGAATATCCATACGATTGACTGGTCACTCCATCCCCCGTAATAATTTGACGAATATGAAGGAAGAAGAAGAAAGAGTAAGAGGCCCGAACTCAATCTCCATACATTGGAGGGCCACTGCGGTTGGTTCGTCAATGCCGGTTATGGATGCAAACAGGACCAATACTAACCTTACATCTTTTCATCTGCTCTGGCTTGCTGCAGTCGACGGACAACCCATCGGGTCTGGGTCCGGCCCGCGTCTAAAGTATTGCGAAGGACAGGGCGGCAAGGGTATGTCACTATAGATGCATATTTCAAGACATCTGATTTGACGTACATTCTACAGGAGACCCTAATCGCGCTGGGCCAAATTGAGGAATCGGACTGATGAATAACAATCCATCAGTTCACTCGAATTCCATACAGTATGAACTGGTGGTGATACTCATTTGATGTGTCTAAAATGATGAGGTGCGAGTAATCAGAGCAGAAGTCTTGCAAAAACCAGCCATTGAAAGGCATTGAAAGATAAGGCTGCAGGCCGGTGAATAGGACGAAAGATGGTGGCCGGCGCCGCGAACAGTTGGTGCGGTAGATTAGAAGGAATGATGTTTCCATAACTCGCATAGAGAAGTCCGAATCAATCTCGCTCTAGCTTGCCAAGGCCATCAAACCTCTGAATATGTCGACGTGCACGGGATGCGAGTGCGATGGGAGACGACAGAAATCGCCCTGTCCATAGGTCCATGCGTTCAAGTATCCCTGAGGCTTGAAGGTCGAATCGGTCTGCAGGTCCGTTCAATACAACGCCGCCAATAGTCTTGCACTCTCCCCCAGTACAAGCATGACAAGAGGCCGAACCAGCCGATTCCCGAACGGTGGGCAGCCTTCAAACGTTTGGAAGTCAGAGTATATCGTATACATTCTGCGGAACGCTCCCTGCCAGTACGATGGAGGGGGACACCGCCTCAGAAGACTCAGAACGCTGTAGCCCTTGACTTCCCGTAGATCACAGATCATATTTTGCCGACTTCACGTAGCAATCCGGATCAGAGCTGACGAGGCGGACATCGCGGGAAGTGAATAATACGGGCGGAACGTTTGAACACGATGCGAAATGCGTTGGCCACCGAAGACCACTACAACATGTCCAGGGGATCCAAATAAGACGAAGGCTGTATCAGAGATCACGAAGCCATGGGGTATGGGGTGGACAAATGCCGGCGTGAAAGTCATGAGAATTAACAGTGGGGTTGTAGTCGTGGCAGTAGGACAATGTATTCACAAATCGTTCCCGGGTAGGAAACATTGAGACGTGCAAAACTACAATGGCCAGACGGATTGCGAATAAGGGAGTTAACGGTCGAGAAGACGAGGAGAGCACAGAGTGAAAGACACCTGAAAGATGGGAACTGAGAGATGCCGGTCAGAGAGGTTGTTTAGATCGGTCGCATAGATGTTATCGCCAACATCAGTCTGGCATATATGCACGGTATCATATCCGTACCGACCTTATCGTATATTAGTGCCGCATGGAAGCTGATCTATTGCCAGGACACGCAAGGACATGGAACCATACCAGCCGAAACACAAAGCAAAGGTCGAGACGAAGATATATCGGGCCGATCAGGACGAATTTTAGAGATTCAGAACATGGGCACTGAGGGCCGATTGCTCACGTGACTGAGTTTCTGCAACATGACATCCCAGTCTACCCGCCTCCTTGCTCCAGAAGTATCGATTGATACTCATGTAACCTGAATCCGGAACAGACCGAGTGTACGCGACAACTGAAGTTCCACACAACCATCAGTCTTCTATCGTTCACAGATTTCGCGACAGCATTATGATTGTAACCTTGTCTACCGCAGAGATGTACAGCGACACCCTAGATTAACTTGGTATGAACCAGGGCCAGGTCTAAAAAAGTTGGAGTATACCTCATCTCTCATATCAGTCTCGAGATTCTTCTCGCTTCTGACCTTCTACGTACGATGCACTTGGAACCGCACAGATCACCTCGTCCGAACACGCCAGGAATTCCTAGAGGGTGAAAGACGAGGCACGAACGACGTGATTGGGTAATATCAAGTTCGTGGCGGAACGGTTGAATTCGTGGTGCGATGGAAATTGCGCGCGCTTGCTATATTCTTGGGATGGTGTCACTGCCGACGCTGCGCTTCTTAGTACTCCAATGGAAAACGGGAATATCGCACCGATGAATAACAGTGACCGTTCGCCCGTAGGTATGATCATCGTACCCCAGGGCCGAATATGTACTTCGACACTTTATGATTGTGACAGACAGTGGAAGAGGAATGGATTTCACGATCCCATGGGGTAGACCATTTTCAGGAGGTGCGGACCCATCTACGACCCCTTTGAAGAAGCAACTGGAGAAAGGGGGAAGTGACGGGGACGGCACAACTTGCAGTACAGATCATAATCGAATTTTACGTTCAAGTCTTCTACGGCTTTAGCAGGGGAGACAACCTTTATTGAAAAAAGAAATATGTCGTTTTTGTTCAGAGACAGGCAGGTGAGGTGATGAATATTATTCGCCTGCTGGTCCTGTAAACCTCCAAATATCGGATAACAGACCTATCAACGTATGAGTCTGTGACAAGAATGGAAAGTGGGCGAAAACAGACCATGATACCGCCTATGCTCCCATTGGTGTGGGCCTCTATTTTGACATTTTCTACTGAGCCTTGCCCCTCAGTATCTGAGTACTCTATTCGTTCTTTGGCAGCAGCCCCAACGCATTCTAGGATGAGGCCGACATCGAGGTCATCGCAGGTCTTGAGCGTAAATTCGGCTCACGTCTCGCATGGCTTGGATAGAGTTGCCAGGATCCCGGCCGATTTTAGTTCCAGGGTGCTGGCTTGAAGATGGCAAAACGTCGAGAGGTTAGGCATGGTGGATGTACAGTAGCCACCATCAGATCTGCCTTCGGCAATTTCCCTGCCCTTTTCCGCCGTCGATTGTAGCATCTGGCAGGTCTAACCACATTTGCATAATTTTTTCGCTAGTACAAGCCAGCGAGCATTCGTCGCCGGAAATCCGGCATTATTTGGCTTCTCTATGTCCTTGAAGTTTGGATGGTGTGCGGACTAGTCTTCATGACTCTCGCCGCCTCGGTCGTCGCACAACTTTGCGATTGGGGAAAGCAGAAGACCCTAGATCGCGGACGTCGACTCAGCAATCTGCCACCTCTCTGAATGTAACCCAAGATCGTTCACTGCTTCTCTTGGTGTAGTTTTTCTGATTATGGCTCTGGTTTCTAGCGAGCGCAATGTGTCCCAATCCTCTGGAATATTTTGGAAGGCTTCTTCGGACAACATGTACATTTTGATGGCCTATCTCTGAAATCGACACACTCCCTTTTACGTCTTGAACTCTGGTTTCAACATCTGAAGGCTTAAAGGCTATTCACCCCATTACCTTCTTGATAGTCTTGTGCATCCCTACGTCTCTCTGCTGGAAAACTGGCGGATGGGTCCGAAATCTGTCGACCCCCAATTATTTCAATACGTGCCAGTGCTCCCTCTACGAGGGCAGCTTTCTGTAGCTAACGTTGAGTTAGGGTGCATGTGCTTTGCTCGCTGGTTCCCCCATCCACTTAGATTCATACGCCATGCAATTTATATCGTTCTAATCTCTTTACCACCGCCATCGTTTCCAGCTTAGTTTATGGGAAATTACGCCCCCACGTTTGATGGTAGAGGCTTCGGCAGCCATCTTGTTTCTCGATCAAGTTACGCTCGGTCTGCTGTCGAAACCTTTAGCAGGCTTCGGGGGTATCGATCAGCATGACCTACGTTCATCTAGATTCTTTCCATTGTATAGAGATCGTATTGACCTAAAAACAAGGGTACTTGGCGACGGGAAGGCTTTATATAATTGTGGCTCATGCCTCATGTTTGCACTATTTATCCAAGATTGCTATAATTCATATCTATCGTAATGCAATGAGGCATGGCCTCTCGAGGTTTCAGGACCTGGGTGCTAGTGGCAAGCATATACCACGCATCGAAACCTCCGAAGAACTCGCAAGGGTTTGCATTTATTTGACATGCAAGGCGCATAAAAGAGGACGAAACTGGCATCGTCTTGCCAGTCCTCAACAATAACCCCTGCTCATCGCTTCGAACGTCGTCAATAATGTCTGCCTCCACCTCCATGTCTACTCCTTGTAAGTCAACTCATAGCTAGAAACACGAACCTGTTTGGCTCACAAAACCTGTTCCTTTCTTTCCGTCAGCCATTGTCGCTGCTGGAGGACATGTTCGCTTCCTACATAACTTGTGAGGATCGCGTCCGATCTATAGGTCACTTGTTGCTAAACTTTAGATGATACTCAGCTTACAGGGAAAGCGCCTGGTATGGAGGGTATGGTCATGTTTTCCTCACCAAATTTCTGCGCGATTGACTGGTCACTCCACCCCACGTAATATTTTGATGAATATGCAGGAAGAAGAAGAAACCGTAAGAAGCGATAGCATGATCTCCATATATTGGAGGGCCACTGCAATTGGTCTGTCAATGTTTCTTATGGATGCAAAGAGGACCGATACTAACCTTACATCTTTTTATCCACACCGGCTTGCTGTAGTTGATGGAGAGTCCATCGGGTGGGGGTCCGGCCCACGTCTAAAAGTTGCCAAGGACAGGGCGGCAAGGGTATGTCACTATGTATGCATACTTACAAGACATCTGATTTGACGTACGTTCTTCAGGATGCCCTAATTGCACTGGGCCAAATTGAGGCATCACACTGATGGATAATCCATCAGTTCACCTTGTAATTCCATATGAAATGATGATGATACCCATATGATGTGCCCGAGATGGCGAGGTGCAAATGACCACAGGGGAAGTCTTTGAAGGACCAGCAATCAAATGCCGTGGGACGTGACGCTGAAGGCCACTGAATACAACAAGAGATACTGGCCAGGGCCACGAACAATTGGTTGGTGGATTAGAATGAATAATATTTTCATAACTCAAATAGATCTGTCTTTCCAAACCACCAAACCTCTTAATATGTCGACCTTTATGAGACGCGAGTGGGATGAGAGAGAAGAGAAATCGCCGTGTCCACGTCTTTCATGGCTGCGAGTATCCCGGAGGCTCGAGGGTTGAACTGGCCGGGATCTCCGTTCGACACAACGCCGCCGATAGCCTCGTTCCGCCCCTAGTACTAGTATGACAAGAGGCTGACCAGTCGGATTCCGCATGGTGGATACATGCTTCAAGCCCTCCACCGTTTGGGCGCCAGAGTCTCGATATACATTCTATGCAAATGTCTCCTATGGCGGAGGGAGGACACTGAGAACGCTGTGGCCCTGGGCTTCCCGTAGATCACAGATCGTATGTGCGGATTTCACGTAGCAATCCGGAGCAGAGCTGACGAGGCGGACGACGAAACCGGGCATCGCGGGATATGAATAGTATGGAGGGAACCTTTGAACGTGATGCGAAATGCGTTGGCCACCGAAGATCACCACAACATGAGCCAAATCAGAAAAAGGTTATATCAGAGATCGCGCAGCCATGGGGTGGACCGATATCGGAGTGAAAGTCCTGGAAATTACCAGCAGGAGGGCAGTCGCGACAGCAAGACAAAAATCGTTTGAAAGGTCTGTACATGAAGCATTGAGATGTGCAAAACTACAATCGCCAGAGAGATTGCGAATGAGAGAGGTAATGGTCGAGAAGACGAGGAGAACACAGAGTGAGAGATGCCTGAAAGATGGGAACCAAGAGACGCTGGTCAGATGCTTAGATCGATCGCACGGATATTCTCGCCAGCATCACTCTAGCATCTATATACCGGCATCATATTTCCGCACCAATCTTAGTGGCTGCATGGAAGCTGATCTATTGCCTGGGGTACGCAAGGACATGGAAAGCACAAGCTCAACGGACAGCCGAAACATAAGGCAGAGGAAGAGACGAAGACATATCGGGCCGATCAGGACGAATCTTAAGATTCAGAAATGTTCACAGGATACTAGCCCTGCTCAATTCTGCTCACCTCACCTCAACAAATAACTTTTGTTGCAAGTCTTGGCACGGCTATAAGATTTCCCGGGCCTAAAACTAGAAAAGTTGGGGTCTAGAAATGAGTACAGTAGTGGACAGCCAAAGTCATCAATTTAAATTAGGGTCCAAAATAATTATTGAGACTGTTTGGAAATCATACCAATGGTCTTAGAAATGGTATAAGAAGCTAGCTACATGGTTAGTTTCTGTAAATTCTAAAATTTCTTGAGATTTATGCAAAAAATTTGGCCACATGGTCTTTTTTAAGTGCCTGTACTCGGCTTTGGTATCAAAATGAAGGTATGGATGAGGAGAACATGATTCTGGAACGAACAGGTCTCTAGCTGTATCCAGAGAGGCAGAAAATTAAAAATTGAAGTTGTTCCCCATGTGGAGTCACATTTGGAAATCTCCAACATTCACTGTTCTGCTCAACATCTGCTTTGGTTTCACCTATGGACCAAGCTCAGATCACAGTGTATTTTCAACAGCTTGATGATTCTAATAGCTCACACTGACTATTTCCATAGTATTGGGGATATGCAAAATATTGCTACTGTGAGGTTTTTAAAACCAGCTTTACTGAGGCAAAGCGGGTTGCAATGGATAGTCTCAACTCATGTCCCATAGGAACTATCCATTGCTTTATCAATTGGCCTTGGCACTTTATATCTGCATACCACACTGGACTCACACAAAGAGCAGCTGAGTGGGCAGTGAAGAAGCAAAAGTCCCACCATGGTGTTTCCAAGAGAGCTATGCTTGCTATAGAGTCTATTCTCAACTAATTGTCCATACACTTGCCTGTAGATAATTCTTTATATGTATATAACTGTTATTTGTTCATCCAGCCTATGGTTTATATGTAAATATGACTCCAACACATCTTCATGCCACTACAGTGGCCTCAGAGGTAGTGTGACTTGGCTTAAAATTGGCCCAAAAATTTGGCCAACCCAAAATTTCCCCCTAGAAGTTAAATGAACATGTTTTTGGACTCCTTGGGCCCCAAGGAGCCCAGGTTTGCCATTATCTAAGTCTAAAAATGCCCCAATCAAGCCCCGGATACAATTGATGACTTTGGCTGTCCACTACTGTAGACTGAAAAGTTGTACATTCCACTTCCAACTGATCTGTCAGCCCCCGGTGTCACGGGACCCAGATCTATAATGCAAATCATTCAGAGTTTCAGGGGGCCGGATGCTAAAAGATTAGTTGTTGAGGTGAGACGTGAAAAGTTCGTCTCACGAAAATGGCTCAACTTTTTATTTCACACAGCAACAAAAGTTAAAAATAAAAGAAGTTTGAGGTGAGGTGAGCAGAATTGAGCAGGGCTACTGAATGCACCTGAATGCTATGGGTGACACCGGTCGCTCACGTGACATGCGTCGCGATATTTCGCCTCCACAGTGGAATATGTGGCATTGATGTGGAAAGATGCCGCGGCATTCCTCGGTGTCCAGAATCTGGGCCCGTCGTTCACAGCTCCTGATGCAGGCCTGGACAACAGGTTGGTCATCGACGTCATCCGACCTATATCAACGTTGCTTTGAAATTCGAGTAACTTGCGTCACCATGTTCCATATCTATACTGCAGCAGGTCTCCACAATTGTGGTTATGAAAATTAGCCACCTGCGCCATTAGCTCTCGCTGAAGAGATATACCGGAGCTAGGGCCGTCGCGGTTACTATTCCCCCCACGTCCGTACACTGGCAGTCCAGCGCCGGGGTCGAGCTACGCAGAAGGCACCGTACGGGAGTGTTCGCTGGTGGACACTTCGCAGCTGTTATCTCCGAGTCAATCGAGTATTGTGACTACCCACCGAGGTTTGTTGTTGTTTATGCAAGTGGAATGGACGGACATTCGATCGAATACTGCCTCGCTACGCGTCCGAAGCACAATATCCAGCATTGTACTGCGCCACGTTAAGCGTTATGGTCAGTTTTCGGCTTGAGTGCGCGAAGTCATTATCTCACTCTTGGGTATCGGATACCTCCCTCGTTGTATTAACAATATCGCCCCACGTTACTATGCTATGACCGTCGTACGTTCCTCGTGTCACGCGGAGAACAGCGCTGTTGAGGGGTGTGCACTCTGCCCGCCCCTGCGGCCTATGGACTGTGCTATTTCCAATTCCGCTATGGATGTCAGTCCCGTCTGCGAACCGAAGGATGGAAATTGGCTCTGGAACAATGTTGTTCGAGAGCGCAGTGTACAATCCCCAGGCGAAAGATAGTGCCGATGGTCTCAACTCGTGATATGTTCTGATGTAGTTTCCTGATCTCATCACCAGCTTCAGATACTCGAAGAGTTTCTTTACCTGATCTAGCATGTGACTCGACCCTTCGTCGTTTTCCATGAATCTATGCTGTGATCAACTCGTAGGTAGAATACGGACCTGTCTGACTCGTAAAACCTCTTCCTGTCCATCAGCCGTTATCCTTGCGGGGCTCATATCTACTCCCACACAATATGCGAGGTTGCGTTAATGGAAGATACGATCATACGTTTCTCACGGAAAATGCACACGATTCACTGCGCACTCCGCCCCACACAATATTTGGGCGGATATAGCAAAAGGAATCGTCAGAATAATATCCAGAGATGGGAAGATAACTGCCGTAGGTCTGTTACTGTTCGTTAATGGATCCCACGGGACTCCCCACTAACCTGACGTCTTTTCCTCGGCTCTGGCATGCTGCAGTTGATGCTCAATCCATATCGGCTCTGCTCACGTCTAAAATTCGCAAAGATAGTTGCGAGGCACAGTGTGACCGGTGCAAGCTTTCAGGGCGTCATTATTTGAATCCACTGATATGACATGGATTCTACATGAGGCCTTCATTACACGAGGCCAGATGGCCCTGATAACTTGAGTTCACGTTCTAATCTCGTAGACACTAAACTGTTTGTGGTACTAAAATGACGCCCGAGAATGATCAGGCACGAGTAATCACAAGGGATGCCTTCTCTCAAACGTCGTCATAAGAGGCTAACAGCAGAATACAGCGAAAAGTGGCCACAGGATTACCAAGGATTGACGAGATGTTCCATTTCCAAAAGTCCAATAGAAATATTTCAGTGCGACCTCTCTGCGGCCCTAAATATTAATATGTTGGCCTCATATGAGACCACGGGCGGAAGACGATTGCCGACAGGTATCCCTGAAGCTCGAAATCGAACCTGGCTGACTCCCCGTTCGAGATAATCTGCACGATACTCTCGTTCCGGTCAGTACCAGTGCAGCAAGAGGGTGGACCACTTGAGTCCAGCATGGAGGAGGCGTGCTTCAAGACGCCCATTATTTGGGCGCTACGATCCCAATATACATTCCACAGAAAGTCCCCGCCACGGAAGGCACCAGGTCAGATGTCCTGTAACCCTTGGATTGCGGAAGATCGTGTTGATTCCAGGCAGTACCCGATGAAGAGCTCGAATCACGGTGATATTTCAGATTGGATCAGAGTTTACGAGGCGGACATCGCGAGAAGCGAATCATGTAGACAAAATGTTTGAACATGAATGTGAAATACGTTGGGTACTGTAGACCGTCGCAACACGTCTACGATGCCAGAATCCGATGAAGACTCTATGCAGAAACAACGAACACATGCGGCGGATCAATGTGGGCGTAAAAGTCGGGAATTAACGGCGAGGGAAACTCCCCAGAGTAGAACAAATGAGACGCAAACTATTCGCAAGGGCCCGGCTGGGAGGTCTCGAGACGTAGAAAACCATGATACACACACGGACTAGGAGCATGGAAGTTATGATCGAGGACACGGTCTGAGAGAGACCTGAATGTGCAGGAACTACGAGATGCGATTCACAGAGAACACTGAGATATGTAGTTTGAAATCTTCCGGGGCTCGCAGGGATAGCCAGAGGTTCAGTAGTGGGTACTTTAATTTCGTTCGCAGCTTCCCAGCATCATTTCTTATTTTTACACCAACCTGCTTTCTCCGGAATGCCACATGACACGGATTCTGTCCTGGTGTGCCGATGACGACTTGCTTAGTGCAAAAAGAATGCACGGAATCGCAAGACCAAGGAACAGGAAAAACACCAAGGAAATGAAAAGAAGGGCATAAGTATAGCGAGACGACAACGACAATTCCTATTATGCAGAAGAAGCTATCAGTTTGTGTAGAATGCAATTAATATCACCCGGATTCTTCAGCTTGCGTAGCCAGAGAGGCGATGGATGGGATGGTCTTGATTGTCGTAAGGAGACCACAACCCCCATGGCTATTGAGGACGAATTCGGAACATGGGACTAGGCTTCAAGATATACAAATTGAGGAAACACGACCAGACAGAATACACTTCAACTTCGGTCTCACGCGTGAAGATGCCTTGGCATTCGTTGGGGTCGAGAATCGCGGCCAGATCGTCGCTCATCCAGATGTTCTTAGGTCCCAGTTCCCCGATGATGGCCTCAGAGCGGTTGAGCGAGAGCGGAATATGCCGAGGAGTTTGACTCTCCCTCCAAATCTTAGCGCCCACCTGTTGGTGTGGACCACAAGTCTGATATCCCCCGATTGAACACTGCTTGTCCCGTATCTCCAATATCGAAATCGACGGGCAAATCTTTTCACCCAGATCTAGCCAGGAGTGCAGCCCACACCTGTTGCTTACGATGGAAAATCCCTGTCTCTATAAGCGAGTTTTTTCAATCCCTCGTTCCGATCTTCACCTCATACGCTCTTGTCCTCAGTAACTGGTCGTGGTGGCGATGGCGTAGATGGCGGTATTGGTGGTCGTGCAGGGGATGTCCATCTCCATTACGGTAATAGTCACTCCCTCCCTCAGGTGTTTAACTTATCCCTAATCAATGTTCTTACAGACGCACGGGGATCTCCTGATATTTTTCTTTTAATGGATCTTCCTCGCGCTCTATACGCGGCCCACAACTCTGTCCGCAAGGACGCCCCATCCTCATGTCTCAAGGGCACTCGTGTCGCCATATTGAAGGAGATTCTATCATGGTCGGAGAGCGCGAACGGCGAAAGACCCCCTGTGTACTGGGTCAGCGGACTTGCTGGCATCGGTAAATCCACCATCGCCAAAACCGTCGCGGAACGAGTGGAAGGGAAAGCGATGCTGGGTGCCAGTTTCTTCTTTTCTCGGGGCGACGAACGTTTACGGGATCCAGGACTTGTACTACCCACACTCGCCTTCCAACTCGCGCATTCAGACAATGCGTTCAAAGAGGTCATCGTGACAGCCCTGAGACAAGATCCGACAGTCGGGCGAAAGGAACTGTCGTCTCAGCTCCACGAATTAATCTTGAAGCCACTTCTCAGTGTCAATCCCCAGCAGCGCCCAATACTTATCGTGCTTGATGCCCTCGATGAATGCGAGGAAAAGGGTGCTGCAGATATTTTGCGACTTGTGTTTGCACACCTAATCCGAATACCTTTCCTACGGATCTTGATCACAAGCCGTCCGCAACCTCACCTATCCTCTGTGTTCAACAAGGCCCCCAACCTGGCGAAGACGGTTCTTCACGATATCGATGCATCGGTTATCGAGCAAGATATCCGCCTTTACCTCTCCACCCAATTGGCCAGTATTCCGGGGAAACTTGACCTTGCGATGCCTGCGGATTGGGTGACGGAGGCTGAGATAAATTTCTCGTAGAGAAGAGTGGGAAGCTGTTCGTCTACGCAGCCACGGCAATCCGGTTCATAGAGGACGATCGTGTGCAGGATCCTCGCAGGCATCTCAGGCTTATCCTGAATGCCCAGTCCCTCAGGGAAGCTAGGGTGACACCGTATTCGCAGCTGGATGAACTCTATATGGGGGTGCTCCGCAACTCCCTTTCTGCGTATAACGATAAAGACGTTGTGGAGAGGTTTCAAATTGTCGTAGGGAGCATTGTGCTGTTACGCGAGCCCTTCTCGCTGCATTCGTTGGCTACGTTTGTTCGGTACGAAACACCTGTGGTCGAGGCCAGTTTACGCCATCTTCATTCAGTCATCGTCCCCCCTTCTGATATTCACGAGGCGCCTCGTATCTACCACCCTTCATTTATCGAGTTTATCACGGATGCCTCGCGATGTCTCCATGGTGGAGTTTGTGATTGTTCCTGTGCCAGAACAGGAACTGCGACATGCTATCCGATGCTTCGAACTGATGGCGACACATCTCAAGCGGGACGTAGCTGGTATCTCAGATCCATCACTGCTGAATGAGGAAGTAGATGGGTTTGAGGAAAAAGTGAGAGAGGCACTGTCACCGGAGGTTCAGTATGCATGCCGGTACTGGGCGTCACACCTGTCGTGTGTGGAGTTCGGGGAGAAGAGAATGATGGAGGCACTGGAGTGGTTCTCGATGCGGTCGATTTTATGGTGGTTGGAAGCATTGAGCTTGATTGGGGGAGTCTCTCGTGCTGTAAGTTTGATTCTGGATGCACAACACTGGGCGGTATGTGTACTTTTCTTATTTGATCATCGGTGCTGTGGCTAATTCCCCAGTGATTCCGATCACAGAAAAGTTCGAAATGCAAGGCAATTGTTGTAACAATCCTCTCTGATTCATATCGATTCATTCTTGCACATGGGGAGGTGATAAGGGGGAGTGCACTGCATGTATATCATTCTGCATTACCTTTCACCCCAGGGAACACTGCACTGTCCCAAGCATATTGTGAAGATGGAAAGGATTGCATCAGGGTGTTGCAGGGTGTGGAGTCTGAATGGCCACAGCACTTGAGTACTTTCTGGAGTGGTGGTGGTACCATTGCATTTTCACCTGATGGATTGCGCCTGGCATCAGGCTCTGGTAATGAGGATTTACAATTGCGAGATGCCATATCTGGTGTGTCCATTGCAATACTAGAAGGCCATTCTGGTCCCATTCCAGCAGTTGCATTTTCACCTGATGGATTGTGCCTGGCATCAGGCTCTCTGGATCACACTCTGAGATTGTGGGATGGTGTATCTGGTGCATTCATTGCAACCCTAGAAGGCCATTCGGATTCAGTTACAACTGTTGCCTTTTCTCCTGATGGATTGTGCCTGGCATCAGGCTCCAAGGATCATACTCTACAACTATGGGATCCCATCTCTAATGTGTCCATTGCAAAACTGGAAGGCCATTCTGGTGAGGTTAGAGCCATTGCATTTTCCCCCAATGGATTGCTCCTAGCATCAGCCTCCAATTCTCTCCAATTGTGGGATGCCATATCTGGTGCATCCATTGCAACACTGGAAGACCATTCTGGTTGGGTGAGAACTATTGCATTCTCACCTGATGGACTTCACCTGGCATCAGGCTCCACTGATCATACTGTACGATTGCGAGATGGCACATCTGGGCTGTGTGTTGCAGAACTAAAAGGCCATTCTGGTCCAGTTAAAACCATTGCATTCTCACCTGATGGATTGCACCTGGCATCAGGCTCCAGGGATCATACTGTACGATTATGGGATGGGATATCTGGAAAGCTGATTGCAACACTGGAAGGCCATTCTGGTTCAGTTAACACCATTGCATTTTCACCTGATGGAGTGCACCTGGCATCAGGCTCTGGGGATAATACTCTACGGTTGTGGGACAGGATATCTGGTGCATCCACTGCAACCCT
Organism: Hydnum rufescens UP504; assembly: GCA_014904985.1. Lineage (NCBI taxonomy): Eukaryota > Fungi > Basidiomycota > Agaricomycetes > Cantharellales > Hydnaceae > Hydnum > Hydnum rufescens. The sequence continues at coordinate 56,201 of MU128998.1, read as the reverse complement.
AGAAGGCCTTTCTTCTCCAATTAGAACTGTTGCCTTTTCTCCTGATGGATTGCTCCTGGCCTCAGGCTCCTATAATGCTGCTCTGCAATTGTGGGATGTTATATCCAGTGTATCTGTTGCAAAACTGGCAAGGCATTCTGATCAGATTAATGCCCTTGCATTTTCACCCAATGGATTGTGCCTGGCATCAGCCTCCCATGACCATACTGTCCAATTATGGGATGCCATATCTGGTGCACCCACTGCAAAATTGGAAGGCCATTCTGGCCCAGTTATCACCATTGCATTTTCCCCTGATGGATTGCACCTGGCCTCAGGCTCCTCTGATCATACTCTCCATTTGTGGGATGCCATATCTGGCACATCCATTGCAAAACTGGAAGGCCATTCCAATTTGGTTGGCACTGCTGCATTTTCACCCAATGGATTGCATCTGGTATCTGGCTCCAATGATTGTACCTTACGATTGTGGGATGCAATATCTGGGGTGTCCATTGCAAAGCTGGAAGGTCATTTTAATCCAGTGAGGACTGTTGTATTTTCACCCAATGGATTGCACCTGGCCTCAGGCTCATTGGATCATACTATACATTTGTGGGATGCAATGTCTGGTGCACTCATTGCCAAATTAGACTGTCACTCAGCTTATCAGGATTGGGAGATTGCTTTCTCCTTGGATGGCCTCACTTTGATCTCACACACTGGGGCTGCAACCTTAGCATGGGATTTGACTTCCCAACCTCCCAGTGCCTTACCTCCTTGGGCACGCCAAGCAACCCCCCCTGTGGCTTTGACTCCTTTTGTATGGTCCCTTAGTGGCCTGCAGATACAAGTGAAGTGGGATGTGTATGATCATCCCAGACATGTATGTCACATCCCAGCACATTCAAGCCCTGGGATCATTGCATCAAGTCAGCAAACCCACCCCCGAGTTGCAGTTGGATGCTCAGATGGTCATGTGATAATTCTTGCTGTTCCACAAGACCCATTTAATTGGCATTTCAGGGAGGAACCAGTTTCTAGGCTGGCACCTACTGTTGCCCTTCTGCACTCCTCCCTCAGGAGTCATGATCCCCCAAGACATGGAATCCCTCCCCAAGATATACCCCCCTTCCCCCAAGACATGACAGAGAAATGCATGCCCAAGGCTTCCCTAAGGCCTTCCAAAGGCTGAAGCAGATGTTCTCCTGATGCCATTGCATCACTGGAATCTAAAGACACAAGGAACAATGTCTTCCCATGATTCTGCTATGCATACATGTACTTGTACTCCATGATTAGGGGGCTTCACAGTAGCAAAACTGGAGAAAAACTGAGACAAAAATGAAAAACACAACTGGAGCAGAACTGGAAATTCTTGGCAAAACTGACACAAAACTGGGCCAGGCACCACACTTTCCCTTTCTCAGACTCCACTCCAATTGTACTGTATGGTTGTATAGTTCATTTGGCCAAGTTGCACTTATGATGACAAAGCATGGTTCACACTCTGCTCAGCTTACTTGTAAGCCAGTTCTGGGCCCCCTACTGTGAAGGCCCTTTTGAGAAAGAAAAACTGAAGGAAAACTATGGGTCACAACTCATGCAAAACTGAGGCCAGTTTTGCATCAGTCTTGTGACAGTTTTGTCTCTTTTTTTCTACTGTGAAGCCCCCTATTGACCCCTTCTGATGATACAGATGCTGTGTAAGACAGTTCTACAAAATTTTTGGCAGATCAGAGCATGACAACTCATTCTACTAAACTTCCCCTTGCTCTAAAGCCATCAATTGATACTAACCAATTGCAAACCTTAACCTGCAACAGACCAAGTAAGAAATAGGCTGCACCCAACCATTGGTCTTCTATGGCTCATAGAGCATTAAGATCATGGCTTTCCACCCTGGCTGGGATATACAGTAATACCTAGAATAACATGTGTGAAACTGGGCCAGCTCTAAACAAGTTCCAATATACCAACCTTAGGTCTAACACAAGCTTGAAATTCTTCTTGTTTATGATGTTCACACACACACACAGCAATCTTTCAAACACTCAGTCTTAACTTTGTACAATACCCTTGCAACTGCAGGGATCACATCTCACCACACTGAACATTCTCTGAGGGTGAAAAATGAGGCACAAATGAATCTTGTGGAACAGTTGAACTAGTGGCAGATGGAATATGCCTGCATTTTTTATATTCTTAGACAGAGTCAATGTCCATGGAGAAAACTCAAGGGCTATTGTTGGCAAAGAGGGTAGCAGGGGGCTGCCCAACAACCTTGGATCCAGAAGATATCACAAGAATCAAAGTGTTAGGCCAACATCCCACAATTAATAAAGTGACCATTTGCCCATTGACACTCCCCATAATCCAAGAGTTGGTTGTATGGTCCAATGAACCTGTCAGGATCAAATTGACATTTGCTTCCACCTGTGGACTTACCCATCAGAGTATCATTCTTTGTTGACCCTATCATATGGCACCTACTTCTTCAAATGCTCTCACCTCCTCTCTCCCTCCATTCAGTCAGGGGTTATTGTCATCCTTGCCATTATTGGCATTTCTCTTGTTATTATTTCCCTCATACTATTGGGCCTCAATCAGAGGGCAGTAGGTTGGGTAATCAACCAGTGGCAGCCTTGTCAGCACCCCTTGTCCCCTCACTCCCCACATGAGTCAATGCAGTTGCCAGTCCAGACTCCTCCTACTCTTCCCCCATTCCCTGAATCCTCACCACTCATCCCAATCCCAGCTCCCTCAGCATCACTATGGTCCTTCAACTCTCTTGACACCTTTGGGGTACCCAGGCATACACTGCCTTGGAGGTATATGCACTAAGGGGATGCATATGGAAGTTGGGGCATAGCCATGTGGAGGTGCACACAGGATGTGTAACATGGCTGTATCAGCTTAGTGGTGGTGGCTGTGGAGGCTGAGTGATGGGCTGTATCCATGATGGAGATGTGTCATCTTGATGGGCTGTGGTGGCTGTAGTGGTTGTGTGCAAGAAGTAGTACTTATAGCCCTTCACAGTTGGGGGATCACCAGTTTCAATCTCTCAGGATTCCCACTGCAATAGCATGTGGTTAATTAATCTCTTTCCTCTTTTTGTTTGTGGCTTCAATGGCAGTGTCACCCTGACAGAAGATCAAAACTCATCTCCTTGACCCCACAAACATCTTCTTTGTCCCTTCTACCTCCTCTCTTCAATGATGAAATCCCTGCTGATGCCTTCTCTGTCTTTGGTGATGCTGGAGTAGGCCTTCACCAAATGATGGAGACACAACAACAACAGTATGAGCAGTTGGAGCAACAGAACATTGTACTCCAAAACCTAGTGACTCACCTTCTGACTAATGCCTCTTCTTGTGAAACCCTGATGGCTGAAGTTGGGGTGATCACCAAGGCTGTTGTCAAGAACTTCCTGCTCCCATTGTTGAAGTTCCTCCTGCTCCTGCCACTACTCCTTCTATCTCCACATGTCCCCCTAAGGCAGCTGATCTGGAGGTCTTTGGTGGTGATCAAAAGAAGGCTGATCCCTTCCTCTGCACTCTGAAACTTAACATTGCTATTCAACCCAACTCCTTTCCCAATGATCAGACAAAGATCCTCTATGCCCTCTCCTACATGCAAGGAGGCAGCACTGGTGACTGGGCTTCCAACTACATGCATGCTATCCTTGATGGTGATTCTCCCTTCCCTTATTGGGAAACATTTTGCACCCACTTTGAGGCAGCCTTTGGTGATGTGGACCAAGAGGCTCATGCCCATCAGCAACTTTGTTCCTTGAAGATGACTCAGGGAATGACAGCTGAGGAGTACACAACAGCCTTTGAGGCCATATCTGGGAAGACAGGCTTTAATGATGAAGCCTTGATGGATGCTTATGAGCTTGGACTGCTCCATAGCCTGGTTGAGAAGATACACCTCAACACCCTCCCTATGTCCCTTCAAGAATGGAAGGACAAGGCCACTCATATTGATAAGTTGTGGTGTCACTGTAATGAACAGCACTCCTTCTCTGAAACCAACCCCCACCAGGACAATCATCCAGGAACAATTCAACCATTCTTCCCTCCCAAGGGAGTTGAATGTCTAGAAGCAAACAGAATATGCTGATTTTTGGCACATGGTTAGTTAATTATATGATAATAACCCATGTCTAATTTCAAGTCCATACCTTGTCTGTGGGGGGAGTAAATTGATTTTCAATGTTTAAACTTGTTTCCCTCATATCTCTGTACTTACTGAGCAGATCTGGCTGAAATTTTGATATGGTCTTCACCTAAATAGTGTCTAATCACATGACAAATTTCAGAATGATCCTTGGACTCCTTACATTTTGGCAATTTCCAGTGCTTCTGGTACCTATTGTCCAGTTCATTCCCTTCAAGTGTGTGGATTGAGCTGATTTTTGGTACATGATTAGTACATTATATTGTATGGATTTGTGAGAATTTTCAAGTCTCTAACTATTCTGCAAGGGGAGGAAATGAATTTTCAATGTCCAGACTTGTTTGCCTCATATCTTCATAACCCCTGCACCAATTTGGCTGAAATTTTCATATAATCTGCATAAAAGTAGCATCTAATTATGTACAAGATTTCAGAATGATCTGCTCAGTGGTTATTTGGATGTACCTCATCCAATTTCCACATATAGGCTTTTTTTAATAGGAATCATTGTATTATGTAATTGGCTATGATCCAAAGTTATTATGGAGTATCATCTAATCCACCCTTTTATATTGGTCTATCTAGTTACTGCATTTAGGCTTTTTCATAGCAGCAGGTGGCTTGCCTTTGAAACTGGGCAACTGCTGGTGTTGAGTCCTGGGTTCAATTTACTGGCAATTGCAGGCTGGTCAGCCATATTTTACATCAATCTAAGGCACAAAACTTGTGGCAGAATAGGTACCTATGGAGATCAATATATAGTTGGGCCCAATGTGCACCCAAAATTGATTGATTATGGTATGGAGAACAATGTTGGGCTCAAATCTGGGCCCAAGTGGGCTTAACTGGGCTCAACTGGACTCAACTGGCCCCAAATAGGTGACTTCCTGGGTTTTGCTGAACACAAGGAAGACTTGGGCCCAACTCAGAGCACTTAGCAGAATTCTGAACTTGCACATAACACTGAGGATGAAGTCTATAAATCTACCATTACATTGTCTTGTCCCTCTCCCTCAGACCAATCACCCTCACCAATCAGATGATCCAAATCACCTAGAAATCTGACATCCTCTAACTCTGCAACTGGCTCTAGCTCAACCCCATCATCATCATCAGAGCTCACATCCCCATCCCCATCTCTTTCCCCCAGCTGTGGGATGCCTTGTAGGGCTTTCCTGCATGTCCAAGGATGGTTGACAGGTGGTGGCATTGAAATCCAACTCCAATCTACTGTGCCCACAGGAATAGTGATTGTAGCAAGGCTGCATTCCCATGTCTTGATCCTGTTAAAGAGAACATGCAAGTGAAGCAATGCAAAGAACACTACATCATCATCTTTGTGGACATTATAATAAGCTTCCAAATCAGGAAAGAGTATTGAAGACTCATGCCATTGCTGAACTTGAATACATTGTGGACTGCTTCATATCCCTCAATAAACCAAGTGCAAAGGTTTGAGCACTCAACATCACATTGGCAAAGCTCTTCTTGACAACTTTTGACCTCCTGGGCCACCCTAATTCCATCACAACCCTCCTTATTAGCAAGCCACAAAGGAATCTCCCCCCCTCAAAGTCCACCATGTCAGCATTCTCCCAAATGTCCTGATCAATGTCCAAATTGAATAATCCCTCCATCACAAGCTCCAGTGGAACATATGCATCCCTCTGTACACCATTCTTCCCTTGCTCCTTCAGCATTTCCTTCTGCTTGGCATTGTATTTGTGGACTGTAGCCTCAATTCCTGGGGCATGCTGTTTAACCACCTTTTCAATATGGCTCTTGGTTTTCTGATCTGGAGTCCAATCAATTATAGACATGAAATTGGACATAAAATTTTGCACACATACCCATGGCCTGACTTGCATGTGCACACTCTAAGTTGGCAAGCTCAAATTTGTGAGCATGGAGTTTTGTGATTAGCTGGTCATGAAGGACATGGATATTGAGTTGTAGGTTGATCCATTTGTCCTTCTTGAGGTTGGCAAGATGGTCTGCCAACACATGGTCTTCAAGTTGAAGTGCCTTGGTTTTCCTTGAAATATTGTCTTCAAGTCATGGTATAGTGTCTTGGGCCATCTTCACCCTCTCCTTCCACTCCTCACACAAAGCCTGCCCCCCAACACTATCATCCACTGCCAAACTCCCTAGTTCCTTTGAGAGGTGTACAAGTATTGCATGTTGGGATTGGACTGTTATCTCAAGGGATAGAATTTGCTCTATCACTCATGTTCCCTTTGTTTTTGATTGCCCTAAGACAGCCAATGATTACTATCATGATAAAGCATACACAAATAATCTACTCACAATCAACAGACTTGGTTTGGAACTCCTGCTGTTCATTGAACTGCACAAGGAGCCCTTCCACATCCAACCTGGTCAGCCACAAATGTACATCTAGTTAGATACAATGAGCCTTGCATTTAAATAGTCTAACTAGATGTTTTTAGGCAGGGGCCCCTGGGGCTTCTGGGGGTGATTTTGGACCCTGACACAGGGGCCCCTGGGGCCCCTGCCTCCCACCTTTGAGTGCAGCAGGGGAGCTGGCAAATATAGTATTGGGGGGGGGATCAAATAACCATGTCAGCAGAGGCAGATGGATATCTTTGGGTGGGCTTGGTGCCTTGAATGGGTGAGTGGGCTATACTGGCTTATCGGCAATTGGGATTGTTTATTTATTACTGTTTGTTCTCATTATTACACATAATTATTCATTTATTATTATTATTATACTATAATACATGTATTATATAGATCCATCCCCCCTGCCCCCCAGATTATAACACATAATTATTCATGTATTATTATTATGCTATTATACAGCTTATCCCCACTCCCTCCCCTGGTATTCAATGGGGGGTTGCTGTTTATATTCAGTGGGGTTGTGGGTTTTGGTCAGCAGATTGGTGGAGGGTGGATCATGTTCACAGGGGGAGGGGATTGGTTGGAGGTAGGTGTGGGCTGTGGGGTCAGAAGAATACCTAGAATAATAAACAGTAGGTTAGTGAAAAAAGAAAAGCCATGCAAAAGGAGCAGCCTGTGCTGCTCCTTTTGCATGATCATACTTCTAGCTTGAGATACATACCTTAAAAAATTACCACACCTGCTTTGGTGGGTGTGGCTTGTGTGGTTCTTGGCATTGTGTTGTTTCATGTCTTCATTGGGTGTGGTTTTCATCATGTGTGGGGGTCTCATTTGGCATGAGGTCATTCGCAGGTCATTGTTCATGGGATTTGAGTCTGGGGGGAGGGGGATTGATGGGGGGTTGGTGTGGCCATGGGGACCTCAAATAATGAACATTAGTAAAAAAAAGAAAAGGTATGCAAAAGGAGCAGCCTGTGCTGCTCCTTTGGTGTGGTTGTACTTGTAGCTTGAAATACTTACCTTAAAAATTACCACACCTGCCAAAGCAGGTGTGGCTCATGTGGGTTCTTGGCACTGGGTTGTTTTGTGTCTCCATTGGGTTTGGTTTTCACTGTGTGGGGGGGTCTCGTTCAGCACAGGGTCTTTTGCAGGTTGTGCTTGGTGGGCTGTTGTTTTAGGGGGGGGATTCATTTGGCAGTCTCCGTTTGGCCATCCATTCCCATTTGGCTGTTCATTCTCATTTGGCAGCTCTTCATTTTGTTGGTGGAGGTTCAGGCAAAAACCTAGAAAAATCGAGCATTAGTTAGACATCAAAAACAGCACAAAAAGAGCAGCACTCACTTCTCTTTTTGTGCCATTGGGGTACAAACAATACTTACCCAGCCCATACTGTAGTATTGTGTAATATAGTGTATTACATAAGGGAGTTTGGACTCAAAAGTCATGTATATATGGCAGATGCCGGGATTGAATAAGTTAACTTTTGCCCAGACCTCTACACCTAGTGAGAACCGTGAAACCTCTGTCTCTGCCCATCTGCTTCTATCTAGCTATCTGGTTGGCTTGTCTGGTGGCCATCAACTACTAGCCTTTCTCTAGCTTGGGACCTACACTTTTGGATACCAGCAGGGAAAGCAGTAAGCAGGATCACCCTTCCTCTTACTGACCCCACCTCCTCTCCTTAGGTAGTGACTGTGCCACTTGGCCAGTCACTACTCCTTTATGCCTTTCATCATGACTGTCTTTCCCTTGCAACCTTTTCCCCAGACTCAGAGCAAAGCCAGTGCCTAGCTCTGTGTCTGGCTCCCCCACCTGAAGCTAGTGCTAAGGGTGGTGTGATTGCCCTTTCACCTTCTTATCCCCTTATCCCCTCCTATCTGGCTTCCCAACCCATCGACTTTGCTTTGTCCAAGTATGACAACAAGTGCCCTCCTGAATCCGGGAGGCACTTCGTTACATATTGATGGCATCATATATGGTATGGTACCATGAAAAAGGATGCAAGAATGATGGTAATCACCATGTCTGATTTCTCAGTCTAATTTGCTTAATTTTCTCTAATATGGGTCTACCAAAATTAAGAAAAGTGACCAGGAGAATTAGTATATATTAGGTAGGGTACTAGTGGGGCTACCAGGCTGCCTGGGGTTACCATGTTGGTCATTGCCCATTGAAATAAATAATTTGCTTCCATTACATCCAAAAAACTTGCTGCCATCCATTGGTGCCCACCCCCTCCAGCAGCGGGCTCGCAATCCAGGGCAGCAGACAGCCCCAAATGATGGCCAGACACTGGAAATCAGCTTGCTGGGGCTGCCCATTCCAGGCTGGTCAGTCACTTTTCCGCATCATATTAGATATCATAAGCATTGCATTTATCATATCTAACTAGGTCTTTACATGTGGGGCCCCCAGGGCCCCTGCAATACAATCAAGGGGCCCCCCCAAGCAGCCCAGGGGCCCCTGCCAGATTATGCATTATTAATTTATTATTATTATATTAGTATATACATCCATAGGCTCACCCAGTGGGGCTCACCCTGTGCCCAAGAAGAGCAGCCAGAGGCTGCTCTTCTTGTGCAAGTGTAGCTAAAGATAAAGCACTTACCTGGAATTCACCCCAGTCCAGGCGTGGGGTCCATTTGGGTGATCCCTCAAGGGGGTGTCGCTCACAGTTTTCGTTCCTGTGAGCCTTCACAGCTTCATTCCTGGTTTTTGTTTGTGCGGTTGTGCGTGGTTTCGTTCCCGGTTTTCGTTCAGGGCATGTTGTTCGGCAGGTCTGTGGCCGGGGGTTCATGTGGGTTCTGGTCCAATATCTAGAGAAGTAGTTAATGAGTTAGTTAAACATGAATGCAGCACAAAAAGAGCAGCTCATGCTGCTCTTTTTGTGCCACAAGAATAAGGAATAAAAATAAAAAATAAAACATACCTTGTAGTACCCCACACCCACTGCGGGGGTGTGGGGTACTTGGGCTGTGGACTCCAGGTCATCTGTATGACCATTCGTATGGGTCTTCTCTGTGCCCTGTCATTCGGCATCGATAAGTGGGGTGGTGGGGGGTTTTGTGTCAGTATTTGTTTGCAGGAGGACTCGAGACCTAGACAAGACGACATTTAAATTAGTTAAAAATTAAACATCACACAAAAAGAGCAGCTTTCGCTGCTCCTTTTGCATGGCTGTAGGTACTGGGGGGGGCAGGAACTCACCTAGTATAGAACCACACACCTGCCGTGGCGGGTGTGTGATTCCTGGGGTGTTATTTGACACAGTTGTGCCCTCGTTTGGCACAGTGCCGTATGTTGCATCATTGGTGCGTTGGGGTTTGGCACGATGTGGTGGCGCGTTGCCATGTGTCACGTTGCCGTATATCGCATTGCTGTGTTGTGTTTCCATGCGTTGCATTGGTGTTTGGGCTCTCATTGTTGGATGAGGCCTCAATCTGAAATAAATAAAGATATTAGTAAAATATTCCAAAGCAGCACAAAAAGAGCAGCTTACGCTGCTCTTTTGCGCCACAAGAATAAAAAAGAAAAAAAGAAGTCTTACTTTGTAGTACCCCACACCCGCTGCAGTGGGTGTGGGGTACTGGGGCCGTACTCCAGCCCATGGGCCCATCATTCGGGTGTTGATGGGTGGGGTTACAGGGGTTCTTGTGTGTCGTGTTGTGGGCGGGGTGCCGTATGTCGCATTGTTGGCACAGTGCTGTATGTTGTGTCATTGGTGTGGTGCCATACATCGCGTCGTTGGTGCAGTGCTGTGTGTCGCATCATTGGCATGGTGCCATATGTTGCATCGTTGGCGCGGTGCCATGTGTCGCGTCATTGGCGTGGTGCCGTACATCGCATCGTTGGCATGGTGCCATACATCATGTCATTGGCGTGGTGCTATATGTTGCGTCATTTGGGGTGTCTTCGTTTGGGGCATTGCCGTTTGGGCCCTTGTTTCGTGGGTTTTTGTTGTGCCTTGGACCCCAGGCCTCAATCTAGAAGAATACACAATATGTTAGTAAAAGATTCAAAGAAGCACAAGAAGAGCAGCTTATGCTGCTCTTTTTGCACCATTGTATCTACAAGCAAAAAAACACACCTTATGACCACACACCCACAGTGGCGGGTGTGTGGTCGCACGCTTGCCTTTCTGGCAATAACCTGTTGTGGTTGTGGAGAGGAGAAGGAAGATGAGAAATTCAATGCCGGCAATTGCCGATACTCAAGAAGCACCCAAGCGCTGGCACTACAAGCATGGCACACATCCATAGCAAGCATGTAGATATGGAATAAATAGTATATAATAAATATTTGTCCAATAAAATGCAAAGAAAAAGAAGATAATGGGTCAGAGCTCAATAAGGCATGATATGGTTAAGTGCAAAGTGGATTGGGCCAGTTCTATGCATCAGAATTAGCCCAAATTTAAATATAGTGATGGTATATATACACCCTACATGGGCGATTAATTATCTTGGATGATTCTTGCATTTTCCAAGTTTTCACACCTTCAATTCCCTAAATAGGGAATTGAAGGTGTGAAAACTTGGAAAATGCGAGAATCATCCGAGATAATTAATCACCTGTGTAGGGTGTATATATACCATCACTATATTTAAATTTGGGCTAATTCTGATGCATAGAACTGGCCCAATCCACTTTGCAATTAACCATATCATGCCTTATTGAGCTCTGACCCATTATCTTCTTTTTCTTCGCATTTTATTCACCTAACGCACCCCCAAAAAGGTACCTCTTAGGTGGGTTCTGGTTGCATTGGCCTTTGACCTAAGAGGTGGTTTTTATATAGGCACGTCTAGGCAGTGTCAAAAGGTGTTCAAAAGATGAAAAATTTCTATGTCCCTATAATAGGCATGCCTATCTGTGCCTGCTGCAGGTGCCACTCCCAGGCTTTTTAACTATTTGATAGGCATTCTGGGGTTGATTTAGGCATGCCTAAATCAGTTGTGTCTAATGATGTCTAGGGCTTAATTATTAACTTTGAATTGAAGTGGCCTATCCAGGGTTGATTTAGACATGCCTAAATCAGTGATGTCTAGTGATGTGTAGAATTTACTTATTGAATTTGAAGAGGCATATCAAGGGTTAATTTAGGCATGTCTAAATCAGTTGTGTCTAGCAATGTCTAGAGCTTAATTATTGACTTTGAAGAGGCCTATCAAGGGTTAATTTAGGCATGTCTAAATCAGTTGTGTCTAGTCATGTCTAGAGCTTAATTATTGACTTTGAAGAGACCTATCAAGGTTGTCTCATTATGGTGTATGAAATTGGTGTCTATTGGTGTCTATTGGTGTCTCATGGTGTCCAAGTCTTCAATTAAACTGGTAATTACTCTGCCATTCATGGTGGTGTCTATTGGTCTCCACTGGTGTCTAAGTCCTCACTTGAACTTGAAGTTACCTTTGTATCATGATCATGGTGGTCTCTAATGATGTTTAAGTTTTCAATTCAAGTGGTATTTCACCTTGGCATCATGATGGTGTCTAGTGGTGTCCAGATCCTCTGTCTTGCAGCACTCACTTGTTAATGAGTTTGAAGAGTTGGGTAGTAGTGTTCTTGTCAAGGGCATGGGTGAATTGCACAATGGTGAGGGAAACTTTCATTTATGATGGAGAATAACTTTCTGCCTTGCAAGTGGAAATATTGGGGTGATTGGATGAAATGGTTTAGATCAGTAACAGGTTGAATGTCTTGAGCTACACAGAAGAACACAATGTATACTGTGATAGCTGAGGCCATTCACTAAGTGTGTATTGTCAATAGACAAAATGGAGTTTACAGTAATGAGAGTATGTGTGGTAACTGTGCTGTGTGATTCACAGTGATGCCCCAGCACTAGACAAATGGACACAACATGGATTGAGAACAATGAGGCAAATCCAGACAGTGTGTATTAACATTCACACTGATATGGAGTGAGTGCCTCCAAAGCATTGGGAAACAAGTTTTCTATGGTACAGCAACAAGATAAGTTCTGTCCAAAATAACCATGTCTATGTCATGTAGATATATCTATGCTATGATAGAGGATAGGCATGCCTATGCTGAAAAATAGACATGCCTATTCCATGAAATAGACATGTCTATATTGAGAATTAGACATGCCTATTCTCAGGTATAGACATGTCTAAACTGAAATAGACATGTCTACATTGAAATAGACATGTCTATCCAGGGAAATAGGCATGCCTATTTCAGAATAGACATGTCTATCCAGGGACATAGGCATGCCTATTCTGAAAAATAGACATGCCTATACTGGGAATAGACATGCCTATTCCAGAATAGACATGTCTATCCAGGGACATAGGCATGCCTATTCTGAAAAATAGACATGCCTATACTGGGAATTAGACATGCCTATTCAGTATAGACATGTCTACACTGAAATAGACATGTCTATCCAGGGAAATAGGCATGCCTATTCCAAAAATAGACATGCCTATACTGGGAATTAGACATGCCTATTCAGTATAGACATGTCTATCCAGGGAAATAGGCATGCCTATTCTGAACAATAGACATGCCTATACTGGGAATTAGACATGCCTATTCAGTACAGACATGTCTAAACTGAAATAGACATGTCTATCCAGGCAAATAGGCATGCCTATTCCAAAAAATAGACATGCCTATACTGGGAATTAGACATGCCTATTCTATACTGGGAAATAGACATACCTGAAGCCCTAACAGCACACAAGTCAATACAGTAGCTTCAGCTGACTCAAGCACAAGTGGAGTAAGCTCCCAAGCACTGCAATGTAATATGTTTTACGGGACAAGGTACCATACAACAAACCAAGCACTAGGTCACCCAACCTAAGCCTTCTTGGTCTTCCTAACCCTCTTAGGATGGGATAGAGATGCATCCTTGTACTTCTTGGATGCAGGTCTCTGTGAGTCAGGTGTATCATCCCTGAGATGGAATCATGCCGTGTGCGCTTCTTCACCTGAGCTAGAGTGCTTGTTTCAGACACAACAAAATCCGAGGTTGGTGTATCGACATCAGTGCCAGGTGAGTCATGTGGCTGTTCAACAAGAAGTGAGGGACGTGCAGCATGGGCAGGGAGGTATCTGTGAGGATCAGGCTTCTTGATGTTCAGCAGAAGGCACATTCTTAATAGATAAACTGCTCACTGGTGTAGTAGCTCCCACCATATTTTTCCAAGGTGGTGGCTCGGGTGTGTCACCATCTCGTTTCCGTTTCTTTGAGTGGCCTTTAGACAGATTGAGCTGACTATCCCATCGAGTCATACGTCGCTGCCGCCGTAAGAGTGTTTTCTCTGATGCCAACTTCCCAAATGGAGTCGCCCATGCTGAGCACTCATGGACCCAGAGAACAGTCGAGCCACTATGTGTTTGAACAAGTGGCAGATCCCCGAGATCTTTGAGAGGAACATTCACACCATCTTTGACTGTCGCATGTACCTGCACATGCATAAATAATCAGAACACAGTGATTTTACACATGAAATAATCATCTAAGGTATACTGTCCCATGGAATAATGCGAGGTGGATTCAAGGAGTCAAAGCCATGTAGCAAGGCCCTCAATTCTCTTGAGTGGAGTGTACAGTTTGTAACTTCACGTGACAACGGCTGCGTATTGTCAGGGTAGTCCACAATGCACCATTGCCGCTTGTACAGCTTGTGTTGGACATGTGTGTATGACAGTTTTGTCCAATGCTCATATTTGTCTGCACAAGCTGTATCTGTACAGTATTTTCATGTAAGTGACACAGTGAGCTCAAGGGGGATGCAGCGGCATACTCCACATCTGCATAAGATACTTTGACATGTTCTCATGTTGGTCCTTTTGTACCGGAGTCCACCAGGTCTTCTTGACAGTTTCAGTAGCCTCACGGTAATGCATCTCCTCAATATCAGCTCTGAATTATATGTCATTACATGTAGGGACATTCAAATCCACAGTACTTACAAAAGTCCCCCTGCCAAGGTGTTGAGGTACTCTTGGATATGGGGATGTTTCTTGCTGAACAGTGTGTGGCTCAGCTTGCTCGGGTGGACAACACCATTGGCTTCAGTTGCTGCGACATCGCCAAGACCGACATTGACAACAAATGACACTGTGAAGATGCCAAAGTTGAGAAGATTAAAGCTCGCCTAAAGAACTCATTGTCATCAATCTCCCTCAGAATAGCAATATGAAAACAAACCTGTTCACCCATCTCCGACTTGATCTTCTCCATTTTTTTCACTCGGCCACCAGGGAGTTGGACACTCGCAACCTCGGTCTCAAGAATATTCTGCTCATGCCAAGTAAGGAGCTCAGATTCTTCACTCATCTGTGCCACAGGATCAAGGGCATCCAGTCCCAGTTTCCAGGCATCATAGTCGGCATGGGCCTTCTCCTTATACACTTGAGGGCTCACTGAAAAGGCATCAGACACAGATCCCTAGCACTCTGACATTTCAAGTTGACTCACAGTCGCCCAATCCCTCAGAGGCATGTCGTGCCTGGAATGCATTCCACAGTTGTGTCGCCCGCTCTCGCCTCCAAGTGAGTCCCATTGCTCGCCAGACACGATCAGGTCCGCCCAATTGGAGTTGTGAATCCAAAGCCTCAACTATGCCAAGGATATCCTCTTTGGCTTTGGCAACAGCCTCCACATCATTGGCAGTGAGGCAGCCTCGTTTGTGCGGTTTGGGTTTGGGTACACCAGAGGCATATGCAAGGACATCCGCACCAGGAATAACCCCTGTGCCCTGGGCTTGCAATTCAGAGGCAGTAGGGGTAAGGAATGTGGTCACAGGCACACGCAAAGGCAAATCTGTATGGCTGACAGGCCGCTGCTTCGATACCCATAGGTCATTCCCCCCCACCACATCAGGGACAAAATCCAATGATATATGGTCGTGGGGAGGTATCTGTAACAATACATCAGATACATGTCTAGATGAGCTTAGGTTCTTTAACATACCATGTCCCATGCTTCTTGGACCTCCATAGCATCCAGAATTCGTTGAATGAAAAGCCCAACCCACACCATCACCAATGTGTCTGACTCTTGAGCACGATTTCTGATGAAGCTCTCGACAATCCAAAAGAATTCAGTGCGAAAGGGCCCGTGCATCGCCCACACATCAGCGCCCCCCCCAAATAATGAGAGACAGACAGAATGGATGTGTTCACCCACCTCATGTGACGACATGCCCTCATTTATGGAGAAGTGAGGAGTTATGAGGATGGGACATTGTCAGGGCCACGCTGCGAGAGAGCACCAACAAAATATAAACACAGATAATTCCGGCTAAGTCCGGTGTAAGTCCAGCGTAAGTCTGAGAGAATCCGGGGCAGGAATGAGATAACGAAGATAGGAGGGGACGGAGAGGCAATCCAGGCAGCCCGGAAGGGACTAGGTGAAACGAGCACAGCGTCTTAGCTCGCGGAGTCAACTGGAAAATACTCGGACCTGTAGTCCAGAGTAACAGCGGAAATCCTGAGGAGACCAAAGCTGGGTTCTCGGACTCGCTCTCGGACTACTTATACATGATGACTACTCACAGGATGATCGCTAAACTGGAGGTGGTTACAAGGGGGACAGGAACAGAGAACAGGACAGGAACTCGGCCAGGGGGTGACCGGAAGCAATGGGAAATGAAAGGGAAATGAAAAGGAAATGAAACCAAGATAGGGTTGGACCGGAGTCAAACCGGAATCAAGCCGGAAGCAAGTGGACTTGGGCGAGGGAAATAAGTGGAGAACTGGACTGGAGGTGGGCGGACGAGGACCAGAGTAGACCGGAGTAGACCGGAGTTGGGGCAACCCTGACAGACATTCCTCAGTACTGGGGGGAGCTAATGTGATGATGGAATCAAGATAGGCAATGTACAGTTCACGATGCTTAACGATCTTGAGTCGCGCTGCCTCTGATTCCACCTGCTCGTACGGGCCATCTGCATCAACATCTTTGTGATGGACTGGCGCAGAATTGCCAAGGGAAAGTGCCTTTGTGGCTGCATCAGAGGGATCATGAGGGGGATGCACGGAATCATCCAAGGAAACAGCTTGGGCAGAACTGCCGAGGGAAACGGCTTCCAGGGCCGCATCATGGAGAGACGAGGCTTTGGCTCGGCGACGGCTGCCAAGGGAAACGACTTCCGCGGCTGCATTGTGGAGATCATTGGGAGGGGCATGCGCGGAATGATCCAAGGAGATGGCTTGGGCAGAACTGTCAAGGGAAACAGCTTCCAGGGCCGCATCATGGAGAGACAAGGCTTTGGCTTGGCGACAGCTGCCGAGGGAAACACTTCCGCGGCTGCATTGTGGAGATCATCAGGAGGGGCATGCCAGAATGATCCAAGGAGATGGCTTGGGCAGAACTGTCAAGGGAAACAGCTTCCAGGGCGCATCATGGAGAGACGAAGCTTTGGCTGGCACAGCTGCGAGGGAAACGGCTTCCGCGGCTGCATTGTGGAGATCATCGGGAGGGGCATGCGCAGAATGATCCAAAGGGATGGCTTGAGAAACGGCTGTCAAGGCTTTGGCTCTGGCAGGGCGATGTTGCTCAGGATCCTGCAAATTGAGTTAGAAGATAGGCAGAATAGATACGACAAGTAACATAAGCGTACATCAGAAAAAGGTGGCGGGGCCACTCCACGAAGGCGCCGAGATGGCTGTCGGTTCACAATTTCATTCTCAAAAAAATTCCCAGAATCAGTTTAAAAAGCAAAGGTGAAGAAGCCTTGACTTCAGAGACATGCCCGTCTACTAGGGTAGCCCAGGACATCTCGTCCAGTTCTGTGTCGGCCAAACGATGAAACGGACCTCGACGGGTTTAGAAATGGATGGTACTTCAACTACCAGTCGCTTCCCACGAGCCATTGTTGTATTAGCAAAGAAAGGAGCTCAGAAAAGCCTTCAGAGACACGCCTGGTTTTGTAAAAAAACCCAGGATAGCTCGTTCAGCCAGGAGATGGTGTTCACAAGGGTTCCACTCAACACCGCAAGTTGCCGAAATAATTAACTTAAATTACAAGTCAAGGGGAAAGTAGTAGTATGGTACATCACGATCAAGTTCCATACATAGCGTCCAAGAAGTACTCCCCAAAGACAAAGATTCTTCGGCATGTCGTACACCTTTTTCGATCAAAGTGGAAGACGCCCAAGCTTGATCAGGACTGCCAGGTGCAGTAACGCTGGCAGCGAATGTATGAAGCGATCGTCCGAGAAAACGGATAACACTGCAGTATGGTCCTGTGGTTAGAGGGAGGACTATGCGCACAGGGGATCCCTTTCCAAACTGCTGCAACGCAAGACCGAAGCGGATCAATTCAAGGGATGCGCCAGCAGGGGCCTGCCATTGAGATTCAATGATGTTGAGTGCAGCAGGAGTCGAGAAGCACACCATGTGCATATTCCGTGTCATACGGAGGGACTGGTTGGGCTCCCAGTGAACGTCCATTTGAGCTGTAGACGGATCATCACGCAACAGAGCTGGATATCGCGAGAGCTCGACAAAGTGGTCGAACAGTCTCCGTTTTTTAGCTAGGTTTTTCTCGCGCTTCGAAAGAGAGCTTGAATCAACCCCTGGAGAGTTGTAAGGCAGTGGGGCACGATGGAGAAGGAAAGCCATTTCAGAGCGAGCCCGGCCACGTGCAAGAACCAAAGAATAATACTCCAAGTCGACGTGAGCATAGTACTTGTCGATTGATTCGGAGCGTGTGATCCATGCAGATCTGATGCCAGGGAAGCCACCTTGGAGCGTCCCCTCTTCATAACCTCGGACCACCGCCTGCACCTGCGCCTGCACCTTGAATAATAAACGGATGGAGCGTGCTTTGCTCCCCACTTCAACTGCCAAGCGCACACCTAGCGCCCCGAATGGATGGTAGGCAGCAAGACACTCTGCCACCGGAGATTCTTTTGTACCAATGGGGCCCACACCCACAAAATACCAGGTTGAGGTGGGAATGGGGTCTTGTGGAAACGTGGCACTGATGAGATGCAGGTCGGAGTCCGGGGTAACTGAATGAGGAATGATTTCAGTGGCTGCAGCGGACGCACTAGACGAGGGATGAGCGGCAGAACCAGGGGTATCGTGAGGCGCAGCACTGGCCAAAGCAGTAGTGGCCTTG
The DNA here is from genome assembly GCA_014904985.1 of Hydnum rufescens UP504. NCBI lineage: Eukaryota > Fungi > Basidiomycota > Agaricomycetes > Cantharellales > Hydnaceae > Hydnum > Hydnum rufescens. Next base: position 37,566 of record MU128998.1, on the reverse strand, counting down.
TCGAGATCCACCTCGATGACAGTGGAGGGGGGGTCGACGATTATTGGAGACTCTGTCGAACCCAGCAGGGGTGACGGGGATATGTTATGTGGGATAGTGGCCGAGTCGAGATCCACGTCAATCACAGTGGAGGGGAGATCGATCCTTATCGGAGCCTCCCTCGAACCCAACAGGCGTGACGGGGACGCATCATGTGGGATAGTGACCGCGTCGAGATCCACCTCGATCACAGTAGAGGGGGGATCGATCCTTATCGGAGACTCCCTCGAACCCAACGGGCGTGACAGGGAAGCATCATGTGAGAGATCACAAATCGTGGGAGTCGGCGAACTAGGCAGAGGGGGCTGAGGTTGGGGCACCTGGATCTGGGTGAGAGACACAGGGGGGGTCGATAGCCGGGAGGAGCTGACGGGGAAACAGGACGAGGTGGCGGGGTGCATTGGAATACGTCAGCGAAATATAAGAATGCATCAGCTTCGGCGAGGTGCGATACGCAAGCCTTCTGCAACGATCGGGGGACTGTCGTACACCACGAAGGTGGAGTCAAGACTCGGTCGTCACCCACTCTCATGAGGCTGAGGACCGAGTGTCTCCCACCCCATGCCTTAGGGAGCCGGAGAAGGTTTGCGAGACGAACATGGACCTCGTTCCACTCCATCTGACCAGAGAACCCGGGTTCCACGGTGTCGAATACCATCTGCCGAAGCGCATACAACCATCGAGGCGATCCGACTTCATGACGGACATGTCGCATACCCCAATATGGGTTTATGCCAGAGGCGCAAAGTTCGGCACGGGTCGGAATATACAGTCGCGATATCGCATCATACACCGTGTCATATCCTTGACGTTCTTGCGCAACGTGTCGAAGGACCGCCGATCTCCTGGGATTGTCGCGAGACTTCGAATCTTTCTCCGAGAACTTTACGCGATCGTGGGAAAAGTAGGATTCGAGGAATTCGACGGCCCAGACAGGTGCCCCTGACGGTTCCAGCTCCTCCAGAGCGTCTGCGAACTCTGATCGACGAGAGTGCTCCACGAATGTCCCCATGAGAGCGACATCCGTTGGCCACACCGGGGGTAAGACCCGGTTGTAGAGTGATAGGAGAACGACGGCTCGTCCCATGAACATCCGGCTCAGCCCTTGTAGCTCGAGGCCAAGTAATCGGACCTTGATCCAGACTCCGGCATCCTGTGAATCCAACTGGCTCAACAAGGTCTGAAGGCTCTCCGGGTTCAAATGAGAGGGGATGGGGTGATATGGCTTCAAAAGATTCATCCACCTCTGAGCTTCTGCCCAGTAGGGTTCCAGCCATTCAGCTAACATCGAACCCAAGCGATTAGGGGAGTCGCCAGGAACTGGGCCATCATACGAGGTAGGCATGAATGCGCGATGCCGGAGGGTGGGTTGCAGCGGTTGAGGGAAAATAGTGGGGTCTGAGGCTTGGAAATCGTACGAGTCGGGTCCGAGCTCATTTACTGGCAAGACGAAGGGGGATAATGGCCACCGATATTCGGCGATTAATGGCTTTAAGCCAGAGGTAGTGTGTACGCAAGGGCCACGCCAGAAATCCCATAGGACCCTCTTGAATATATCAGGGAATCGTCGCGCCCATGCAAGTTCACCTAGGAAGGACAAGGTTATCAGACGCAATGCGAACGCAATGCAACTGCAGGGGTATTCGCTTACCTGGTGTGATTTGAGACATTGCTAGAAAGACACAAAGAAGACGCAACAGACGAAAACGTTCGGTCAGAAGACCAGCTGCTCCCACTAAGGGCTCAACTGGACACTCGTCACGAAGAGGGAGGGTTGGCGGTCGCACGAATACATTGAAACGATTCAACGCCGGAGATATCCGGGAATTCTAGCGCCCGACTTATGACAATGAGAAATAGCATATAGACAGTCCACAAGGATGATGTCAAGCTAATATACTTTAAAATAATTCCACGGAACGTCGGGGGCAATATGGGAGCCCCTGATTCCCCTCACGATCAGGGAAACGAAACATTGTTTGGTCGTCTGATTTTTGTAGCTAGTCAGGATTTCATTAATTCACTAGTTTCCTAGAGCGACAGACTCCATGCGTGAGAAATAACAGATTTATTGCCAATTTCCTTGAGGCATACGACCCAAAATACATTCAAAAATTAAAGATGACCTATAGCCCTTCAGAGAAGTCTATTTCAGATTTGCTATGCACCATAATGACCGCCTAAATCATACCTCAATTTAGAGTATTTAATATTTTTTTTTGATGGATCCCTCATTGCTGTAAGTCGACATTAGTGCTACACCTTGTCAATCGGTTCGTACCGCTCTGCATGGCTTCTTCGAAATACGCTCTAAGATACTAATTTCGACGCACAGCAATGAGGAATCCATCGAAAAGCAATATTAAATACTCTAAATTGAGGTATGATTTAGGCGGTCATTATGGTGCATAGCAAATCTGAAATAGACTTCTCTGAAGGGCTATAGGTCATCTTTAATTTTTGAATGTATTTTGGGTCGTATGCCTCAAGGAAATTGGCAATAAATCTGTTCTTTCTCACGCATGGAGTCTGTCGCTCTAGGAAACTAGTGAATCAATGAAATCCTGACTAGCTACAAAAATCAGACGACCAAACAATGTTTCGTTTCCCTGGTCGTGAGGGGAATCAGGGGCTCCCATATTTCCCCCGACGTTCGCTAGAATTATTTTAAAGTATATTAGCTTGACATCATCCTTGTGGACTATCTATATGCTATTTCTCATTGTCATAAGTTGGGCGCTAGAATTCCCGGATATCTCCGGCGTTGAATCGTTTCAATGTATTCGTGCGGCCTTCTAGCTCGGTGGAATCTAGATCCCCTGTTTCTGGCGTGTATGCATGCACTTCCCCCAAAAGGACTAAGGTGTGGAGGCAAGGTTTGACCCTGGGTGTATGGACCCTCAGCAAGTGTCCTCTGAGCATTGATAGAGTCAACAACTCATTGCGGCTGGACATACTTCCGAGTCCTGCGCAATTTCTCTGGAGTGGTGGAGGGCACAGAGACAGCCGGAATAGGTCGATCAATTATAACGTGGGTTATCTTCTCATCATCCTCCCTCTTCGTGACGAGTGTCCAGTTGAGCCCTTAGTGGGAGCAGCTGGTCTTCTGACCGAACTTGTTTATTCTCCAAATCTTTATTCCCTTGCTCATCTGTGTATTCACCTATCCCCCCACATTGCGTCCAGCTCGTGTCTTCCACATGACCTTATTTTATGCAGGGCACAATCTTGGTAAGCTTGCCCTCTTTTTCTTTTTCCTTTTCCTTTTCGTTCGCTTACCAGTCCGCTTGAACTGGTGCTTATTTGCTGGGCTCTATGCACCATTCACTTGTTCTTCTACTTAGCCTCCTTCATGACGAATGTCTAGCTGAATCCCCAGTGGGTGCAGCTGGTCTTCTGATTGTTTACCCATCCTGTCGCCTGTTCATTGCCGTACGTGTACAACTTGTTATTTATCAAAGGGGTTAATTAACTAATTAACTAGTCCATCATTTTTATTTCGCCTTTCCCAATGCCCCTCTTCAATGCTGAGTGATGTGATTGGCGGATGCCATTCGCGGTGTGGAAGGTCCTCAGCCAGGCGCGGTTTACGAAAGACCCAGTGACGATTGGGTAAGTCATGGCATTCCGAGTCCACTTGTTCCTGGGCCGGGAGATTTGTGGGCTCTACTGCTGGCGTCGGAACAGGGGCAGGTGGAACGAGGGCAGGAGGAACGGGTTCAGGAACAGGGGCAGGGGTAGGAGGGAGGGCAGAGTTGAAAAACGGAATGTCGATGTGTTGGCGTAACTCACGATCTAGGGATGCGAGGACGGCAATGGGACGAGGGGCCGGGGATGGATCGACGAGTCGGCCGTATTTCCCAGATGCGAACGAGAACGGTGCCCTCGGAATCTCATCTGCCAGGTCTGTCCAATATGTGTAGTCAGTATTATTGCGTTGCTGCGCTAAAAATCACCCACTCTGTGGAAGTTGGCTTTCGTGTGAATATTTGGATAGGAACACGTATGCCGTGGCTGTCGAAGGGGGGGGGCCCACGCAAATTTGGTCATAATCGTAGGCCCCAACGAACTGCCTAATCTTGTCCAGGTTGTCCGTGCATAACGCAAAACAGACATTATGCTGAGGGGAGTGTATTCATGGATTCTAAATTTAACAAGGGAAGAAGAAACATGACGTACCCCACCAGATGACATTACCGCTAGAATTGAGAGCCCAAGGTGGCAACGAAGCCATTCAGTGACAGCGCCACCAATATCGCGAAACCCTTCATCATGTCTCTGGGCGGATAGAGGCATTGGGGAGCCTTGTGGGAATGGGCTCAGGAGGACCAGCCAGTGTTCACGAGGGTGTGTCTGAGTTTTCTGTTTTTTTCGTTTCGCCATATGGAGTAACGGAGAAGCGTCACCCGGATCCAATTTAGCACCTCGAAGACTCGAACTCTCGAACTCGAAGATCAATTCGACACATCAGTGTAGGGTTGATCTTCTTGTCCGTGCCTCTCTTTTCCCTGCTCTTAAGGACGCGAGAATACCTCATTTTGGCCTGTGGAACCCGAAACTCGAGAATCGCTTCGACACATTAGTGTAGGGGCGCTTTTCTTGTGAGAACTAGAGAAATACTTTGTCACTGTCATCAGGTACGTGTTGTTGGACATCCGCCTCTTAAGCTGCCCAGATGGGAGCTCGCTTAGTATTCGCTGTAGACACAATGGGCGTCGTATATTGCCAACCGCAAAAGAAGACAAAACGTCGTCGAAAACGATTCCCAGATCCATCCATCATATACATAGGGCAGTCAAATACGATCAGCATCCCTACCTATACGACCAATCCCTCAGGGCATCGTCATCCGCCTAGGCGTAAAACCCCCGACCTCATCAGCAGACTCATCAGCAGACGTTCCCTTCTTTCCCACCAGCCGCTCAGGCATATCCCCGGAGTAGGCGTTGCAGCTCCCGTCACTGTGGAATCCGGATCAAATACGATCTCTCATTCTCGTGTGGAATCCCGATCGAATACATTCTCTCATGCAGAGATCACACGAAATCTCTCGGTTTCTGCTGGGAACCGACTGCTCCGCATGAAGTACATCCTCGTTGGGTGCACGACTGGCGAGAAACGATATCGCCTTAAGTATGTTCCCAGTACGACGACCCCGTTCAACTGGCATTCTGCATTCCTTGGTATCGGACTCCAACCCCCTATTGTTGATGGCGAGTCGGGTCCTCCAAGTCGCGCTGACGACATGCACGTTATCATACCTCTGGACTCGAATGGTGATAATTTGGACCTACCGAATCGTTCATCCGGACAATCCGATTATTCCCAAAGACGAAGCCGATACTCAGACGCATGGAACGAACTGATGCCACAGCTTGTCGACGTGTTCCTGTGCTATCAGGCAAGCACCTGCCATGGATCCCTGGATCCTATTGTGCACCCACCTGCAAATTGTGGTTGTACCCAGTGGCGCTTATGTATTACATGCGTATATCCTAGCAGTATGTATCAGGTTGCTTGTGCTTCGCATGTCTCGCCAATAAATGTGTTTCTTGCCCCAGAATTAGAGATGCTCCAGTTATCGATATGCAAGTGTCGCCCAGCTCCTGTACAACTTCTGTCTCGTGGTCTATTCGGTTGCTCACCGTACAGGCCCGGGGTTGCGATCGACATCAAACAACTCGACTTCCTTTCAATATTGCATTCAAACACAGCTCCAAATTTGTCTGCGTGGTGCACGTCACTCCAAGAGCATTTGGGTTCTCTTGGGCACCTTTTTGACACCGAGGTAAGTTTGAATACATGTCTATGGTATTACATTTTCTGAATCCACTGTATTTAGGACTCCTTGGTGAAGCGCTATAGTGACGCCCTGCAGTCATATCAGCTGTTAGTTCAGTTTGCCCATGAGCGCATCTCCAATGCGATTGCAACCAGTCCACAACGTTCCGGGCCGATCAGCGAGTCTCCCACCTCCAGAGACTTGCCTCTGGGAAATGCAGCCAGGGAATTGCCATCGTCACCTGGGTACTCAACAACTCACTCTCCCGAATTCTTGTCGGTGTCTTCTCAGGCCCGACCTCTGGTTCCTGGTTTGACACGTGCCCCATCACAGTGTGCTCTCAACGAACCACAGAGTGAAGCCTACAACGAACGTCCCAGCGCTTACCTTCGCAGTCGATGTCCAATATGTTTTGGGACACCGTATCAGTCGCCACTGAAGAAGCATGAGTAAGTTCATCAGTTCATCCTGCTTGTCTCAAGATCTGATGATTTTTCATCAAGGCCGAATGTCATTGTGTCCATTGACGGCTGTTTCACCCAAAAACGACGAAAGGGTAGGGGCGAGTATGACCGAACCCTGGATCGACCGTATACGCTCTTTCTTACACCTGAAACTCTGGATGCCATGAAGGAGCATGTTGAGGAGGAACGGCAGCCCACGAAACCGGCGTTCAGTTCACCACCGGACGAAGAACATGATGAAACAAGTGAGGTGGACGTAGCAGATTATGGTGATTGGGTTGATGAGCCAGCTGCAGAGGAGGATTTTGTGGAGCGTGGCATGAAAGTGCCTGTTTCTGCCCTTGATGCGTGCCATGAAAGCTTTACAGCGGCTGACGAGGCCCGCCAGAAAGCATCCACAGCTATTTTCGCCGATACCGGTCTCATGGCTCTTCTCTGTGAGCATGACCGAGCTATCTACCTCTGTAACATGCAGACGCCAGGAGAAGCTCAGTATTATGCCCTGGCACTGCTGGATGAACTCTTCAAAGGCCTTCCTCCCTGTGCTATGGTGGGAGTCTTGTATGATGTCAGTTGTCAGCTTCACCGAAGCATTGTGAAGGTAGGTTATTAGATACTTCTGTTGAGAATACTTCTCACGACCTATTGATCCAGTGGGGTTTCCTTCCTGAGTGGTCCAAACGAATGATATTCGGGATATCGGTCTTTCATGCATTCGGTCATCAATGGTCTTGTCAACTGACATACAACCCACGTTTGCGCGATGGATTCGGACTTGCTGATGGTGAAGGCTGTGAGCGCTTTTGGAGCTCTATTCGTAAACTCATTCCTGGGCTTCGTGTGTCTGGGGTACGTTTGTGCAGCCATTACATCATGTGGACCCTCAGGCCTGATACTATTACTTTTTATAAGTTTAATCGACGTCTCTTTGTTCTCGACACTGATATTCGAGCCAAAGATGTCAAGTCTCTGGCCAACTTGGGGAACTGGCTGCTTAATAAGTGGACTAGAGTCACCAGGCGCCTTAAAGGTGCAAATGCAGTCCTGGATGAGTGTCCTGTGGATCGTGTTACGCTCAAAAGCCAGTGGAAATTACAGAGGAAGCAGCAGCGCCTCCCACATCCTCGTTAGTGATCAATTTTGTCATTCTATTTCGGTAAAATGAATCTCATCCGACCTTGACACCACATAGGGCAGTCAAAACTCCATGGTGTTCGGATGGTCCAGAGGATCCTGGATCTAAGGGTGGCACGTGCAGAACTCAACACCCGGCATAATGCAGTAAAGACGTCGCTGCAGACATGTGCCCCAAACACTCAGCACCACTCTGGTCTCCTACTCGCACTGGATACATTGACAGCAGAACTCAGAGCAGCAAATCGGAACCTAGAGAGACACGAGGCAATGCTCGGTCATGTAGGTGGGATTGGGCTCGAGACACTCCGAAAAATAAGAGGAAACCGTTTCTTTGAGATGCGCATGAACGTATGTGCTCTCAAGCGCAGACTCCGTGACAAGCTTCGTGCACGGAAGTTTGAGGAGGGGAGGTTGCGAGCTGATTATCGGCCATTTAACACTGGCATGTCAATTTTAACTTGTACCTGCATCCTTTCCTTACAAATTGAGTATATCAGATCAGCGGGTCCATGCCCAAGTTTCTGAAGCAGTAAAGCGCCGTGGTGGTGCCTTCAAGACTCTTGCGAACAAGATCAATGCGCTGATCAATGAGATGGTGGTTCTCAAAGAGAGCGCTCCTGTGCCTGGTTTTGCTGCAATCCCCAGTTGTGTGGATGTTGCCCAAATATGGGACATGGCCGATGGTGCGCTTTATGAGGACTGGGACATGACGCTAGATGAGGATGTCATACCAGCATGGTTATGTGATGGGGACACTCGAAGAGGTATAGCTGCAATGGTGGATAGAAAGCGTTGCCAAGAGGAGAAGAGGCGACTCTCCAGGCAAGTGAGAGCTGCCATAAACTGGTTTGTTGAAGAAGAAGAAGAGATCCAATCTGCATTTTTGATAGCTGGAAAGTTCATGACTTAGCTCACATACTTGTTTTCCATCACTGACTCCTGTCTTCCTCACAGAAAATGGCATCACAGCCTACCATATTGCCCGACGCTTAGATGCACATCTTAATATGGGAGGCACATGGCATGCAAATCTTGAAGCAATCGATATTCCTCAACCTAAATGGCCACTCAGCATGGTGCATGGCATTCAGCATAATCATGCCGCACTGATTGCCACTGAAGTCCGACAGGAGGTTAGTGCCCACCAGGTGACTCAACTGCAGAATGTCCTTGATCTCCCCCTGGCTGAGCCTGAAGAACGGTACTCACTTGATGATATAGAGTGTGAAGATGAAGATGAAGGGCTCCTTACTCCCATTGATACTGTAACTTAATAAGTGTGATATGGAATATTATGAATGTGTCTATGTCCCAATTTAGACATGTCTATTTCACACATTAGGCATGTCTATTGACACTGTAGACATGCCTATTCAACCATGTAGATGTGTCTAATTCTCTCAGTAGACATGTCTACTTCTCTGAGTAGATATGCCTATTCATCTGTGTAGATGTGCCTATTCACTATATAGACATGTCTATTTGTTTGAGTAGACATGCCTATTTGTGATGTAGACATGTCTATTTCTTTGAGTAGACATGCCTATTCCTGATGTAGACATGCCTATTTGTGATGTAGACATGTCTATTTCTTTGAGTAGACATGCCTATTCCTGATATAGACATGTCTATTTTTTTTGAGTAGACATGCCTATTTGTGATGTAGACATGTCTATTTCTTTGAGTAGATATGCCTATTCCTGATATAGACATGTCTATTTTTTTGAGTAGGCATGCCTATTTGTGATGTAGACATGTCTATTTCTTTGAGTAGACATGCCTATTCCTGATATAGACATGTCTATTTTTTTGAGTAGACATGCCTATTTGTGATGTAGACATGTCTATTTCTTTGAGTAGACATGCCTATTCCTGATATAGACATGTCTATTTTTTGAGTAGACATGCCTATTTGTGATGTAGACATGTCTATTTCTTTGAGTAGACATGCCTATTCCCGATGTAGACATGTCTATTTTTTTTGAGTAGACATGCCTATTTGTGATGTAGACATGTCTATTTCTTTGAGTAGACATGCCTATTCCTGATATAGACATGTCTATTTTATTGAGTAGGCATGTCTATTTCTTTGAGTAGACATGCCTATTCATGATGTAGACATGTCTATTCACTATATAGACATGTCTATTGACACTGTGTCTCCCTCAGTAGACATGCTTATTCAGTATGTAGACCTAGCATTACACATTTTACATTGTGGTTTTCTTGGCAGATCAGGGGACATTCAACCTGTTACTAACCGAGTTCATCAAATAGCCCCAATATTGCCCACTTGAAAGGGGAAAAAGTTATTCTCCCACTTGAAATTCAAGAACTCTGCTATTTGGCAATTCAGCCACACCATTGACAAGAACACCACTACTCAACTCTCCAGGCCAATGCTTTACATTTGAATCATGTCCTTTGGTGCCAGAGTACTGCTCTGGAGAGTGTGTCTAGGAGGTCAAAGGCCCCCCTGCCACTGGACAATTCAACCACACACTTGATAAGAACACTGCTACCCAGCTGTTCATACTTGTGGATAAGTGAGCATTGCAGGCCACACCATGTTTCACATTCACATGATGTCCTTTGATTCTGGGGACTGTCCTGGAGAGTGGGCTGAAGGGAAGGAAAGTGTAGACATCACTAGACATCACTAGACACCACTAGACACCAAATAGACTCCACTGTGATGCAAAGGTGACTATAATTTTCATTGAGGACTTGGGGACCACTGGTGGACACTGATAGACACTCCCATGGTGCCAAGGCAACTCCAACTTTAATTGCAAGCTTAGACACCAGTGGACACCAATAGGCACCACCATGATTCCAGGGCAATTACAAGTTTAATTTAGGATTTAGACACCAATCAATGCACCTGAATGAGACAACCTTGATAGGCCTTGTCAAAGTCAATAATCAAGGTCTAGAGATGACAAGACACAACTGATTTAGACATGCCTAAATCAAACTTTGGGACACCTCTTCAAAGTCAATAATTAAGCTCTAGACATGACTAGGCACAACTGATTTAGACATGCCTAAATCAACCATTGAGACACATCTTCAAAGTCAATAATTAAGCTCTAGACATGACTAGACACAACTGATTTAGACACACCCAAATCAACCCTTGATATGCCTCTTCAAAATCAATAATTAAGCTCTAGACATCACTAGACACAACTGATTTAGACATGCCTAAATTAACCCTTGGTAGGCCTCTTCAAAGTCAATAATTAAGCTCTAGACATCATTAGACACAACTGATTTAGGCATGCCTAAATCAACCCCAGAATGCCTATCAAATAGTTAAAAAGCCTGGGAGTGGCGCCTGCGGCGGGCACAGATAGGCATGCCTATTATAGGGACTTAGAAATTTTCATCTTTTGAACACCTTTAGACACCGCCTAGACGTGCCTATATAAAAACCACCTCTTAGGTCAAAGGCCAATGCAACCGGAACCCACCTAAGAGGTACCTTTTTGAGGGTGCGTTAGGTGCAATTGCAATGATCATCCAAAAACTTGCCATTCGGGCCACAGGAGAATAGGTTTTGTAATAGTCAACACCATAAATTTGAGTGAAACCGCAAGCAACAAGACTTGCCTTGTATTTTAAAATACCACTGTTGGCCTTGCACTTGATCTTAAAGACCAATTTGCAGTCAACAATGTTTTTACCTTGGGGGTCTCGGCACTTCTTTGTATGTTCTGGCATCCTCAACAGTTTTGAGGTCGGTATTGGTAGCCTTCTCCCATTCTGGCCAATCGGTCCTCAATTTTGCCTCTTCCAGTGATCCAGGGTTGCCATCCAGGTCCTGTAGTGTGGCATTGTTGAATTCAATGTAATACACAGCATCATTGACAAAAGAATTTGTGTCTTCGGTATTACCAAATGTGGCACTGCTCCCCCTGATGCCAGGGATTTGGCTGTTGGGTTTCAAATGCAGATAGCCGTGGACTGTACCTTCACCCTGCTCAAGGCATTGTACATACTGGGAGGGCTTGTGGGCACAAGTGGATCACTGTTCGGGTTGAATAGTCTGAACTGGGTTTGGTGCTGAAGGTATTTCAAGGAGCCAGGGTGCTTGGACAGGCATGGTCAGCCCATCTTCTGTGTGATCCCCCACCTTATACTGTAGTATTGATGCCATCATCTATGGTATGATACCATGAAAAAGGATGCAAGAATGACAGTAAGCACCATGTCTGATTTCTCAGTCTAATTTGCTTAATTTTCTCTAATATGGGTCTACTGAAATTAAGAAAAATGACCAGGAGAATTAGTATATATTAGGTAGGGGTACTATTGGGGCCACCGGGCTGCCTGGGGTTACTGCATCAGTCATCGCCCATTGAAATAAATAATTTGCTTCTGCTACACCCAAAAAACTCGCTGCCATCCATTGGTGCCCGCCCCCTCTGGGAGTGGGGTCGCTGTGCAGGGCAGTGAACAGCCCCAAATGATAGCTGTACACCAGAAATTAGCCTGCCAGGGCTGCCCATTCACTCTCAGCAGTCATTGCCTATTCAAAACTGGTGGGGTTTCCTTATTTGGAAATCATGTGTTAGCTCGTGCTCCACTTTCATCGGGCACTCCAGCCTGCTACAGGGCTTTTTTTGGCTGCCAATTACTGGCAGGGCATACTATGTGTTTCCCTCTACATCATAGTACAGCTCCAGGCTGGTCAGCCAATTATCTATGTCTAACTAGATACAATGAGAGTTGCATTCAAACCATCTAGTTAGATATATAGGCCTGGGGCCCCAGGGGACCCCTTGGGGTATCAACAAGGGAGCTCAGGGGCCCCTGGGCCCTGGGGCCCCTTGGAACCAACTTCAAAGGCCATACATTTTGTAAGTTCACCACTAGGGGCCCCAGAAAATAACTTAGGAAAATAACTTCAAACCAATAATTATTTTCCAAGGTCACGTACAAACCTGTAGGTACTACAAAAACACTCATTAGAAGATTCCTCTTCATCACTGCTATCTACCTCATTCCCTCCATCACTTGAACAATTCTTATCAACCAAGTCCATGGCAGCAATGAGGGCAGAATCCCTGGGTCTGGGAGTGGGTTCCAGCTCAAAGTCTTCCCCATCATCAGAGCTGTCCACACTCTCCTCAGCATCCGGGTTGTGGAGAACATCTAGAGGTTGCCTTGTCTGTTGTTGGATCCCAGCATGTTCTGCTAAAACAGTCATGCGATCCAACTGAGGTTTGCTGAGGGTGTTCTGTGCATCAGGTGCATCCAGTCTGTCCAATACATCTGTTGGGCACAAAGTATTAATTGAGTGTTCCACCTCCTGCCCAAGTCTGTAAGCCACTGGACATGCTCTAGCATGAGGAAATGTACATCAGGGTCCCCTATAGGACAGGCCATGTCAGCAGATTATTCAACAAATGGAAATATCAATTCCTCACCTTCACAAGCCCCCAAAGCTGCCATGAGTGCCACAGATTCTTCCTCAAACCAAAGCTGCAATGAGTACAGCTCCCGTTCACAGAGAGAAAGCTCATCATGACAATTTGTGAGTTCTTGAACAAGTCAGATGCCATTTCAAACATCTTCATCACCAAGCCAAGGTGGCACCTTCCCCTCAAACTCGTCATCTGCAAGCCCAACATCCTGCCAGATGTCATTGTCCACATCAAGGTTGAAAAGACCCTTGATGTCGATGGGGGGAGGATGACTGCATTCCAAGGAATCCCTCACCGGCCACAGAGTTTGATCATGCTCTGATGACGTTTATTGTAATCCACAACAAGGCTTTTGACAGAGCGATAGCGCTGTTTCAAGGCCTTGCTGGTATGTTCCATTGTATTGTGGTCTAAAATAACAATGCTAATTAGTAAAATATTATAAGCTTTCTACCTAGTATAGGTTGCTCACCGACAGCTTTGCTCCTGAAGGCACCAGTGAGATTGTCCATCTTGAAATTCTTCTGGCAGGCCTTGGCAATGATATGTGCCTTCAGAGCACGCATATTGAGCTGGTGTTCAAACCAAGGGTGCTCCTTCATTTTCATAAGATTGTCGTATGACATGGGGTCTCCCAGCTTGAGGACTGCCATCAAATCGTCATCTTGTTTTGACAGCCGAACAACAACTTTCTCCTGCTCAACAAGTGCAGATGTAATCTCCGCAATTTCATTCCGGCTGGCAACAGTGTCCAATACTGGTACAGACAGTAGTTGCTTCTGAAGAACATCAACAAGATCTTGAGCTATGTATAGATGGTGACAGACAGATAGAATCTTCTCAACAGCGTGGAAGCCTTTCTTCTTTGATTGTCACTCCAGGGGTCGGCTCTGATAGGCCTGTTGTTCCTTGAACTGCAGCTGCAGATACTCGTTGCTGTAGTGGATCCTAGCTCTTTTCTCCTCAGCAAGAGCAAGCCGTGCCTTCGTTGCTTTAACTCATTTCTCCAACCAGACACCAGCTTCACACATCTTTGAACGGTCCAGGTGTTCAATCTGGACATCCAAGAGGAACAATTGGCAATGAAAACCAGCAACACAGAGGTTCGGAATGAGGCACTGGAGATCACTCCAAAGACACTCACAACCCTCTCCATCAGTGAGACCCCAGCCATCGCTTTTCCGAGGATGATACCACAGTTGGCATACCCACTGATGGCCATATGCATGGAATACACTAATCCCAAATACGATTTAGGGTATCCAGCATGGTACCAGGTTCCACTTGAGAGCACTTCGGTGAATTTGACAGCCGACATCATAGAGAATGCCAACTCGCCAGTCTACAGGCAGCTGGGCCATAACAAAGTCAATTATGGCCAGTGCATAGAACTGCTGCTCGCCGGGTGTCCACATATTGCCCCAGACAATGACTTGGTCATGACGACAAACACCTGCCATCACACCAGTGTCCAAGAAGTGCCCCCCAGGAGTCTTCACTCTCCCTCCATCAGCAGCCATGAAAGACTTGCCACAGCTATCAAGGTACGAGTTTGGGACATGCAACCCCAGCTCAACATGGTCATCCTCAGTATCTGCAACATCGGCTGCATACTCACCCTTCTTAGACACACGCATAGTATGACGGTTGTGTGACTTGACAGGGCGTGCTGCCTCCACCCTTGCTTTCCATGCTTCCAGGAAGCTCTGGGGTAGTTCACGAGTTCCTGGTGGAATAATACAAGGATCTTGGCTGCCTGGTTGCTTTTTGCGGCCTGGACAACAATCATAGTCCTTGTTTTGTCAGATGGCAAAGCATGCATCAAGGCACAAGAAGAACTCTGGACTAAAGACATAACCAGTATATCAGTAAGACAAGCATAAGAATATATTATGCATTACTCACAGTTTGCTGTCCCCAGCTTTGTTACGTGCTCCAAAGCATAGCGGGCAACGTGAGTGAAGATAGTCAGATGGAGTAACACAAGGGTCGGGACCACTACATGAGCCTAAGGGTAGTGATGATGTGGTGGGTTCATTTGCACTTCCTTCAATGAGATCATTCATTGTAGAAGTGGTGGGCTCCTGAATGGAATGGCCATCAGTACATGCACTGACATACAATTGAGCTGTTATAGGTGTGGATTCATCAAGCTTGGGCAGCACTATCGTCTCCAGAGCAACGTTGTCCCAGTCAGCAGGATCATGAGATAGGACCTCATGGTGAGCAACACTGATCTGCTTGTTGATTTCAGCATCAACAACGCGCACTAAGACCTGGTATTGGGCTAGAGCAGAACCAAATCATTGACAGAGCGAATCCTGGGCTTTGAATACATGGCCCCACCTGGCTAAGAACTTCACTAGCATATCTGCCCATGCTGCCTCATTTGGAGCCAAATGCACGAATAATTCGGACATGAACTCCAGCATTTCAAGGCTTACAGCAAGGGCTGGATAGACTGGTGAGCAGGGAAATAGACCCTGCTTCACCAGCTGCACAGGGGCAGGTGTGCAGGGGCAAATGCGGAGTTCAATATAGTCTAGGCCAAGTCAAAGGTGGTCAGTTTCTGGTCCAAGCAAGTATAAACCATGTACTCACGATCCATATATATGGCAATCACCTGTTTCAACACTGTATGACCAGTACAAGAGCAATGGATTGATGGAGAGTCCAAAGGCGCCTGCCCTCACTGTGATTCATGCATGTATTCCATGTATGGATGAATCAAGGCAGGTATGACATCCCAATCCCAACGATGTGCCGCAGCAGCCTGCCAATGCGCATGGCAAGACAGCTTCTTCTCAACAGAGTGTTCATTCCAACCTCCCGCATGGATCAGATATCAAATGACAAATGGCTGCTCAGTTGCCCCTAGGGATGAGCCAACATTGCTGCCACCTGTTCCTGAGCCCTCTTCAATAATCCCAGAAAACATAGATGGACTAGGATGGGCACTATGAGAGGCCTTGGAAGGCTGCTTATTTCGGTGGTAACGGGGCTTAGAGATACTGGTGTGGGGTGCTGATCAGGATGTCTTGGTACTTCGCACTGTTGCCACAACTGCCACAAATGTACCAGTATTTCTGTCCAACTTCCAAGTCAAGCCCGGTGCAGATGCTCTGTGCTGCATGCCAGATTGAGAACAAGTGTCTTGCGAGGGCATAGACGTTGACGGTAGTCTTGGGTAGGCAGTGCGGCTGGTACTCTCCTGGGCCTTTGGGGTCTTGCGGGCAGAAGCAGTTTCCTTTATGCTTGAAACAGAATCTGTTACAGCTTTAAACATCTTCATGCTTTTGTTGAGTGTACTTGAGTACATGGTGGATGGTGATAGGGAGGGTGATGTTCCTGGTGGGCTCGAATGTCGTTTACACTTGCAAGAGTGTTGGGAGCTATTCCCTTGATGGGGCAAGTGGATATCAGAGGATTTCAAGGGCATGGATAGAGACAACAGTTGGGTGCGGTTTTGTATAATGCCAGTTGCAAGCCTGAGAAGTGGCATTCAATAACCCGCCACAAGAGGGTGATAACAATGATGAATACTCACAGTGAGATGGAAGCAGAGAAGATGATCAAGCAAAATGCCACAGACGTGTGAACCGCCTAAACCTGGAATGTACAGACTGGGTAGAATGTTTGTCCACAGGTTTTATGACAACAAACATGGTGGAAGGTAGTGGAATAAATCGAGAGATCGCCTAAACCTGGATCTTGCAAGAGCAGACATGCTGTTTTGGTCCAGTAAAGTAGCAAGGAGTCCAGAAGTCGATAAATTGCCCAAATCTGGAATGCACAGACTGAGCGGAATGTCCATCCACAGATTTTACGATATGGATGAGGGGATGGGTTGCAAAAACACTTGTTGGAGACGAGTGTGAAAACACCAGTTCGATGCTGTTGGGCGGCAGGATGTTGAGAAACTGATAGACTGACTAACCCTAGGACTCACAGGGCAACCACCCCAGCAGGTTTTATGATAATGAAGATAAGGCAAGCTGAAAAAATGTGCCTCAACCAATAGGTAAGTGATGAGAGTAGTGAGATGTCCAGAAGTAGATGGATCACCCAAATCTGGAATGCACAGACTGAGCAGAATGTCCATCCACAGATTTTACGATATGGATGAGGGGATGGGTTGCAAAAACACTTGTTGGAGATGAGTGTTGAAACACCAGTTCGATGCTGTTGAGCAGCAGGATGTTGAGAAACTGATAGACTGCCTAACCCTAGGACTCACAGGGCAACCACCCTGCAGGTTTTATGATAACGAAGATAAGGCAAGTTGAAAAAACACACCTCAACCAATAGGTAAGTGACGAGAGTAGCGAGATGTAGATGGATCGCCTAAATCTGGAACACACAGACCGAGTGGAATGTCCATCCACAGGTTTTATGATATGGAGAATGAGGGATGAGTTGCGAAAACACTGGTTGGAGATGAGTGTGAAACCACTGGCTTGATGTTGTGGGTAGCAAGATGTTGAGAAACTGATAGGCTGTCTAAAACTGGGCTCACAGATTAGGTAGAACGACCACCGCAGGTTTTACGATAACGAAGATAGGTCGAAAACGTGCTTCGACAGAGTGGGAGGCAGCAGAAAATCAAGAAGTTGTAAATCACCTAAATCTGGAACATACAGACCAAGTGGAATGTCTGTCCACAGATTTTGCGATATGGATGAGATGCGGAACCACGCACAGTTTGCATCCGGAGTCTCATGGTTGTGGTCACGAAGCCCGAGTATGGACCCTCTCGAGGCTGGTCATGGTCTTGTTCTCCCATCTGGGGAGAAGTGACATTCAGAAACACACATCTTTGGCATGAAGTACAACCATACAGTCATATGTCCTTTCGCATCGACAATGACAGCAGGATCAGTGTTCGCACCATATCTATGATGCCATGCAGGTTTGGCTGTGGTCTTGCTATGGGGAAGGTCGGTATAATGTCTCTAATGGACAAGGTAGTGCACTAAGTGGATCCTCCAGAAATTCTTGCTGACACTATTTATTGACAGGTTCATGCATCAACGAAATTATCAAAGTCATGGGCAAGAACAAAGAGGGTAAGATTCAATCTCAATCCATTATTGAGCCGTGGTTGATTTTATAAGATTCCTCTCCAATCAAGCAATGTACCCGCTCTGAGAGAGAAAAAAAAAAAACAAAAAAAAGGAAGAGAAAGATTTGGTTGAGTGGTATCGTGGTGGAAGACGAGATTGCCCGTCCTCCCCACATCTTGGAGAACCTGCTATCCCAGGGGGTTATA
>MU128998.1:0-19418 GCA_014904985.1 Hydnum rufescens UP504 | reverse complement strand
GACAACAACACATCACTCAGGAAGACTTTGAACCATGCTTGCACAAGGTATGCCTTTGCAAATGCATCTCATTGAAAGGTTCTGAGTGGCACATCTTGCATCAATCCGATCTCATGTGCCATATCAACAAATCCCCCTGCATGCTGGGCAAGGCATCTTGACCAGATCTTGGAATTTGCAGTAGTAACAAGGATTGCGTCTGAAATGGAGGGAAACCAATGTACACTTGTAAATACAGGCCTTACTCTGTCTGGACTTTATTTGGAAAAACTTTTTACTAGAACACATAAACCAGCATTGAAGCCATACTCATAATACCCAAAAAGACTTGTCCAACCCTGCGAAACCAGCAGTTACCGCCCGAAACTCCTCCGATCCGGTAACAATCACCACTTGCCACTTCCGCGACACGAGCAAAAATCTGGATGGGCTGCTATAGATCAAGAACCGCACGCCTCACTTTCGCTCCTTCCATCCCAACGTTGAAGATCCCAATAACAGGCACTTGACGGAACATTGGCCACGCGAAAATTACGGGAATGCGCGACTCAGGTACAGACCTGATGCTTGATTTCGGGAGAAAATCCCTCCGCAGGAATCCAATAAGGCCTGTCACTATCTTTGAATCAGAGCCTGGCAATTCGGAAAATAATCAAATTTTATGAGACCCCATAGATGGAAAGCACCAAATGCAGCAACTGTGGAGCGATCTAACGAGCGCTTTTGAATAAATTCCCAAACGCTAGGAGCTCCTCGACCCGCCCGCTCGAAACCATCTCAGACATGAAACGAATCAGAGTTTTGATGCTGTAAGATTTCTCGCTCTATATGTTGAGCTCGCGCTAGAGTATGAAAACATTTAATAACGGTGTACGATCCCTCGATGACTCATCTTGATCGCTTCCCCTGACTTCCTTATACGAGAGAGAAAGGATGCATTTAGACCGCACTTATTGAGTGAACATCTTAGTAAACACTTTTCCTTCCGCCCACTATACCGCGCCGGCGGAGGCGTCTGTTATCGTTCGAGTAGATTGTCTTCCTGCGTTCCCGTCCAAAAAAAAACCAAAAAATGTAGAGATCTAACGTGACCCGTGTTGGAGATCTCATCGGCCACCCCTTATGGACTCATCGGCGACTTCTTTCCGGACCTCTTCTAGGTAATCTGGATTCAAATGCTCGATAGATTTCAACATGGATATTTAAAAAAGATAGATTGATGCTCGTGTATGAATGTGAATTGCAAATACATCTTAAAAATGCAAGCCAGCGCAGAGATTCCGTTATTGTTACAACGACTAGTCCTAGTCTCCCGAGGAAGCACAACTTCTCCATCTAATGATAGACCTCTAGGACAGTGTGCCGAGCCACATCTTATTGGTAACTCGAACCAGGAACCATGAACTCGTGCAACCAGGAAGAAATATATGATTGAGTCCAATTGGCTGTTTACATCAGAAATCCCACCTACCTTAGGCAAATTTCCCCTGAACCCAACTATGCAACTGATCATATATAGAGCTGGCCAGATTATCCTGACACAGTGGACAACAACCCGATTTTCCTTGACCTAGTTACAACTCTCCAAAGAATGTACTAATCGCATACTAACACTACGCTAATGGAGGAGAACGTACTCGCTCCTCGGTAGATCTCACGCTCATTCGAGCAGTCCGTAGTCTTCTCTAGTTTCTGAGAATTAGATCTTGCACGGCTCCGTGTGGTCTCAAGATACACCAAAACAATACTTTCGCGTGTTACGCATGTACAATAATGCCACCCAATTCCCTTGGCGATCGCCGCTTCTTCCCATGCCGGATCTAGTAGCCGATACCGAGACCACTATCAGCACTCTAAAACTTCGCACGAGACAGACTTCAAAGCCACCAGCATCAACCCAACCTACCAACGTGCCGCAGACTTCCCGCTTTAGGCCACGCACCACACTCTCCTGGAGATTCTTAGCACTCTCTTCCTCATTCTAAGCCCTAGGTCATAGCGCTTATTCAGTTACTCGTTGTAAAGTAAGCCAGCAATCCTGTGACCATCACTCACGTAAAAGCATTGCAGTCAGGGTGAAAAATTTCATCAATCATATTTGTGGAATCCTCCTGCTTCTCCCCTCCCAACATACCGATCCCATGCAGCTATTAGAGATACTCCAAGATCATTCCACTCAGCCACCGAGATATACACTTACCCTGATAAAATGACCACTCACACGATTCACAAATCTGCGAATATAAATATTTAAAACGTGTCAAGGAGTATCAAGAAGAAGCGAAAGATAGCAAAATTACCATAATACACAATGCCTACTAATCGTTACATTGTGTATATCTTTGATCTCCACTTACTTGTGTGCTTTGGAGTGGTAAATCTGCTCCGGGGTCGTAAGGGTCTGTGGTTGAGATAACTGCTCTATCTGTACAGTTCCCACCATGCCTCCAAAGTGGACGAATATGAAAATGAGAAAGCCAACTGGGAAAAACTTGGGGATCCACAAGTGCCTTGGCTCCCTCTTCTGATATCTTCCTCTGCCCACCCCGGAACTGAAATCAAAGCTCCCAAGTTCAAAAAGAAATTGGCGGATCCACTGGCAGCTCCTCCAGATCCCACACCCAGTACGTCCATGGATCCTTTACGATGGGACTATGGAGAGTCTTCCAGCCCTCTTTCGTCTGAAATGATCCGCTCTATCCAACACTTCCCAACTCTTTGCACTCGATATTCGGTTTACTTTGAGCAGAACCTAAACAGTATGTTTTTTTTTTTTGCATCGCAGATTTGTCTTGCAGACTGACAACAATTCAACGTCCCCAGAAGTCAGAGGCGAACGTCCCACTTCCCAAAGACACTTCGTCAGCATCCAGGACTGGGTGCTAGAGTATACCAACACCCTCTGGGAGAGTGATGCGTCTCCTGATTTACTTGAACTGTTAAACCCCAACCCGAAAGAATACGCCATCCTCGCAACTTATTATTCTGTGGCCCCCCCCTCTGTGGTTTCTCAGTTCGGGAAACTATGCATCGATATGACTTTGACCCATTCTATGATGTCGCTAGGGCATGGTCGAGTCCTTTAACTTGGGCGTTCTTTGACAAACTGTGCACAAGACACATGTACACTCGCAATTCCCGCATGTTCCCTATCTACCCCAACATCGATTTCCGTTCCAGGAGGTGGTGCAGAGGGGCAGCTATGCTACTAGATTTTTTTCTTGGCCATGGCTGGCTGATCAGCATGCAAAAGCCCTCATCAATGCTTTCAATGTTTATCATCTGTGGTTGAAGGCATTCCAATTTTTTCATCTTGAACTCAATCGGATCCCAGTCATGGAGCATGGCACCCACTCTGACATCACGAAAGCCCTCATCGAGAGTGGCCAAGACAGTTCTCTGCTGGGCAATGCGGAACAATCTTTTGCAAAGATTATGGCCTATCGTGAAATTGTGAGGATTGAGGATACTCTGGCAGAAGTTTCGAGCTGTCACGCAGCTTCTGATGCATAGGACCCTCAACCATATAGCCCTGGTTGCTGGTCTGGAGCTACCATGTTTTGGGGTCGATCACAATCTAGTGGGCGCTTTCATTTCCATGGACAACCCTGATGTCCCTATGGCAGAATTGGAGCGACATGGTGTCCCCCTTCATGGTATCCGGATCCTGGAGCCCAGAGAAGTCTGTACTCTTGATCCCACACAGGGGATTTATCTTCCGAGTCCCAGGCTGTCGCCAATGGGGTGGCCGAATGTGGTCCCAATGAAGCCCATGGGGAATTCATGGAAATTTGGAGAATGAAACAAGGTGCCCAAGTCAAGCATCCATCTCTCTGGATGATTTGACCCATCCAACAAAAAGAGGACTATGTGCATCAACAGGATGTCTACACAGCTGCATTTGAGTCTGACCTTCGAGATGTAGACAGCACCATGGCTGGTGCACTAGTCCATGTTTTGGGTCCTTCCTCCATCAGCCTCCGTGATATGGTGCCACTGCCACCTCGTCCTCCTTCCCCCCACCATCCCCTTCATGTCCTGATGACATGGACGTCGAGCCTGCTGTTGACACACCTGTCACTAGTGCTGTTGATGCACCCCTCACCAGTGCTGTTGATGCACCCCTCACCAGTGCTGTTGATGCACCCATCACTAGTGCTGTTGACGCACCCATCACTAGTGCTGTTGACGCACCCATCACTAGTGCTGTTGATGCACCCGTCACAGTGCTGTTGACACACCCATCACTAGTGCTGTTGACGCACCTGCCCTCACTACTGACCCAATCCATTACTTTGGATTTGAGGGTGAAGAGGGTTATTCTTCAGAAGAGCCATCAGATGATGACTTCACGAAGAAACGTCAGTGCCAATCCATCAAGGATTGGCATCTCGAGGAAGCACAAAGGGACCCCTGTTGGGCAGCAGTCACAACAGACTTCCCCATGGCATTCTTGGGAATTCCTGGTCCCTGAGAGTGCATTCTCTCTATCATCCGGGAGGCTCAGAAAAAGTGCAGAGTTTACCGTTCTGGCTTAGAGCACTATGTACTGGAGAGATGGAGCTCTGCCCCTCCAGGGCCTCCAGGCTACCCAAAGCATGCAAAGAAGCGCTGTTGTTCAGTCAATGCTGATCAAGGTAAGACATTGCTTGTAATTACTAAGGAGCAAGGAGATGAACTTGTTTCTTAGGACCAATTGATAGGCCCAAGAGCGCCTGGCATGAGGCCGAGTATGGCCCCTCTTGAGGCTGGTCATGGTCTTGTTCTCCCATCTGGGGAGAAGAGTACCTTGAGTCTGAGCGCAACCATGCTGAGCACGACTGTGCTGAGCGCGACTGTGCTGAGCGCGACCATGTTGAGCGAGACCGTATTGAGTGAGACTGTGTTGAGCGCAATCATGCTTTTGCCTTGTTCGTCTCTTGTCCTTCTCGTGTTCAGTATCCCCCCCGCTCTCGTGCAAGGTCACCTGTTCGACATTCACAGTCCCCCGTTGGTCCCTCACGTCTTCCCCGCTCAGGTTCTCGCCATCCTTTGGGTTCTCCTCACCATTGTTCATGGTCTGGTGATCATCACTCATACTCTCCTGGCCATCATTTGCCATCTGTCCATCACTTGCGTTCTCGTGAACGTCACCTGTATTCTCATGGTGGCTCCTCTTCTTCTGACCATGCCCTGTGTTCTCCTGCTCGTGACAGGCATTCTGGTGACTGGTTGCCCTCTCTTGGCCCTCATTTGTGTTCCCCAATGCATCATTCACCCCCCCCCCGGCTTCCCCTCACATTCCCCCTCCTGATCAGGACTTCCCTTGGTTCAGGGGCTCCACCATGATCAGCCAGAGCCAGAAAACGCCATGTTGGAGGATCAGGCTCCAGAGGTGCAGACAGTCAGTCAGCTGCCTGGTCCTGTGTCCTCTGACCATGATCATGACACATCCATGCAAGTGGATGCGCGACAAGTGGGCTTGCCGGTCTCTCCCAAGGATTCGCCCATCATTCCTTTGAGTGAATTCAATGATCTCGACATTCGGACTGATGACAATGGACAGCCAGGCACAGAGAGTAATAAAACTGCCAAGGCTTCTCCAGTGAATCTGGATCCTCCCGTTTTTGTTGGCGATTGGTTCCGCATTGAGTTCTCTGGCGTTACTGGTGATGTGAACATCAGGGAGGTCTTCGAGCGTCTTTCAGAAGATCACTTATTCGGTGTTTGTGTCCAGAAGAACAAGGGAGGAAAGGGCCTAGCATGCCTCAAGAAGAAGGTCATGTTGGCCTTCAAATCGCAGCCATGACAGGATGCCGTGCTCTCTTGTTTCTGGAACTCCCCTGGATCTAGGCTGTTTGACTTCAAGGAGGCAACCGAAATTGCAGTGGCACACCAGGAGTCCATTGCTTCCTTTTGATGGGTGTTGGATCCAGACTATGTCGAAATGTGCTATGCACACCAGCAATCTGCTGATGACTTGACATTGATGCTGGAGAATGCCCCCACCTGCAGAGAGATCGGCGATCTTCACATGCTTCATCTCTTTCCACCCCCACTTGAAGGAGACTCAGGAATACGGACCTTCATTCAATACTGTTTCCTGGACTTGCATTGTTTTCCTCCATTGGTTGCAGATGAGGTCGAATATCTG
Source organism: Hydnum rufescens UP504 (assembly GCA_014904985.1). Classification (NCBI taxonomy): domain Eukaryota; kingdom Fungi; phylum Basidiomycota; class Agaricomycetes; order Cantharellales; family Hydnaceae; genus Hydnum; species Hydnum rufescens. The sequence goes on along the minus strand of MU128998.1, from coordinate 13,285 downwards.
CAGTGCATGTTAGATCGAGTGGAATTCACCACAGCATGGTTTCTGGCTACACTTGACCAGGAATATGATGTTATACAGTGTGGAAGATAAAAACATCCAGTATCAGAAAATGCGAAATCACACCACTTCCAGCCATTGGAGGATCACATGACCAATTACGAAATTAATTACGGCTACGCACAGAAATTGAATTCGTTCTATAACTCCGTCAGTTTTGATCGGAGAGGTACGCCCATATAACGCTTAGAAAGCTACGATTCACACCTTTCGAACGGTACCAAACACAAGTTGAACGGACCAGAACTGCACTCTCCAGGCCAGTTTTACTACCAAAATCCGGAATTTCCAGTAAAAACGAATTTCTCCGTCAGTTCGCATTCAATACTTTCGGAACAACCGCGCTTAGAAAGATATAAAAAATCCGCATCCGACGGTACCAAGCACGCGAAGAACAGATCAAAACTGAACTCTACAGAGCGATATTACTATCAGAATCAACACCCATCAGTAAAAAACGAATTTCTCTGTCAGTTTACACCGGGTCTTCTCGGAACCACCGCGCCTAGAAAGCTGTGAAAAATCCGCATCCAATGATACCAAGAACGTCTATTACGGATGCAAACTGCTGTTTCTGCATCGAATCCCATCCCATGCACTTGTCCCCATTATCAACCAACAACAAAACACCTTAACCACTGGACTATGCTCAAATTAATCTCCAAAACCCAGAGATATCCTTTCATTTCGCCTCCAGAATGCTCCACATGGTCAGTGACCACATGCTCCAAGCATTCCACATGCTCAGCAAATTGGTGACATCACCCCCCCTCATGATTCCTTTTGTTCTCCTTATGAATGACATCACTATGACATCACCCCTCATGATTCCTTTTGTTCTCTTTATGAATGACTCAGCTATGACCGCATTATTACATCATCTTGTTATTTTTCTTTTGTTCTCACCTATGACTCACATATGACTCACCCATGGGGGAGTCATATTTCTTAAACACAGCCACCTTCAGAAAGGTATAAAAGCTGGTAGATTTCCTGTACCCCCACACAATCATCTCCTCTCTGGAAATCATTACTGTCAACCACTGTCAACTTTTCTGCTTGCCTCTAAAGAACAGTCTATCTATAAGCCATCTGGAGCTAAGTCATCTTCAAGGTTGTTGAGACAAAGCCACTGGTAGCCCTCTACGCGAATCACCAAAGCCAAGGATAGTTGCAGGACCTAAGGTTAGAGTTGCTGGACATCCAAGGAAAAGTAAGCATAACGAAATACATATCAGGTTTTGAAGAAAAGAAGAAAGAAACATACTAACAAGACTAACCAAGCACTGACAGTCTATAACCCACAGATATCCGCATTTTGACCAGGAGAACATAAACAAGAATACACAAATATCAGTAAACAGACCAACACAACGGACGAACGACGTATAAGCCTTTCCACAAGCATCCCAGACGTATAAGCTTTCTATAAAGCATCCCAACACAACATATAAGCTTTTCTACAAGCATCACAGACATATACCTTTCTACAAGCTCCACACAGAATATAATCATTGACTACAGCTAGTCCATATCCCTTCCTATTCTCCACTGAACACCATACACGTCTTACAGAGTGTGATCAACCATTGAAGCGAACCAGCCCAACGAATAACAACAGAAATACAGTCTCCCATCCACACACTGGCTGATCCAGATTTTGATTTGACAGTCATCGGAGCTCCCAACCCTTCTTCTATAACGGCGCTGCTTGAAGATGATCATGAGTGCTCACACAGATCGGTGCAACCAGAATCTTTTGGCATTCTGGGTGCTGCTTTATATCACTCATGGACCGTATGATGTTCTGGTTTGTGAGCTTGGATGAATGGCAAAAACCGCTGTGGCCACAGGTGATCAAGCTGTATTGTATTCCCGACCCTCCCGTCCATGCCATATGGAAGCCTTTGGATTCTTCACACCCCACCCTCTTTTTAAAGGCTGGTACACCCATGTTCAGTGGGCCACGATAGTGTCCACCTCGTTTCTGTGCCCTTCACCTCTCTTCATTTCTGTTACGCTCCTCTTCATCCCCGTCACTCCTCATTTTGTGTTGCTCTTCTCTCTTCTCATCATGTCCCTCTCCTCTCTATTATTTTACCCTGCTGTGTTTGTTCAATTTGTTGCCTGTAGTATCTATGTATGTCGATAAATAATATGCCTATTATAGATGTGCTAAATTGATGTTGAGTGACATGGCAAGTTCCGGCTTTTTTGGCTACCCCATATGTCACATTATCCCATACCACTCAGTCTAGAGAGGTTCCTGGTTACTCTTGAACATCTCAGATAGAGAGGTGGGAAGTGGTGCTCCAAGCACAGTCTACTCTCGTTTTGCGGAACTTAACAATCTCGATCAAGTTGTCCCGACCAGCATTGCACAACCCAAACTGCCTCGTCTTGAGAGGTTCCTGGATTTTTTCTTGAACCTCTCAGATAGGGCATCTGGATATCTTTGCTGCTAGTGGCCTTTACACTCCCTCTGGATCCATATCCTTTCCACTTAACTTGATACCCGCTCTTTATCCTTTCCTCACCCAAACTGGGCTTCTCATACACACCCGCCAGCAACCCATTGTATCATGTATTCAAGCCTGAGAAGTTCCTGAAGCCATTCTTGAATGACTTGGCTAGAGTACTGATTCACAATGTCATCTACACTCAGCCATTCTTCGCTACCCTCAGCAAACGCTAAAAAGCCAAAAATGTACCAAAAATCCCACTTCACAAGCCGCAAGGTTGCCAAGGAGTCTGCGGAGGTGGAGGAATCCTCAGATGGGAGCAAGGTACCTGAGAAAGTATGTCGCTAATCTGCCCATGTCATTGGCAATCCTTTCTTATGTGTTGCTTGGTACAGGCTTCCAGCTTCTCAAAACAGATATGTTCGAAAACCCGAGCCAGAAAATGCAAGGCTATTTGCAACGGATCTGATGAACAGCCCTCAGATGAGGATGAGTTTCCAAATACCATAAGTTTCAGTGATTCCCTATCATGATTTTGTTCTGACATGCTATGCCTTGCAGACCCAGAAGTCTGGACCTCCAGGTGTCAAACGACACAAAGGCAATGTTCGCATCACCACCTCTGCCTCCACCTCAGCGCCTTCTAATTCCCGGACCAATCATGCATATGTCGAGATGCAACCTCAGCCATCAGTTCCCTCTAAGCAGAAGCCTTTGTCCCGATCTCAAATATTCACAAGCAGGAGCCAGCTGCATGCAGATAACGATGTTGCATATGGTTCTCCCTCCAACACCACCAATTTCAGCGACAATTACCAATCTCAGGCCTTTGAGGGTTTTGAGTCTGAGGACACGCTGGTTTCCATGCTCAATACTTCTGGCGAGGTCCCACCCATGCACCTCCAGTCTCCAGTATTCGACATTTCATCAGACGATGCCCCTCCTTCACCACAATCTGACATGCCAAGCCAACTACTTGATGAAGTGCAGAAAATCAATGATCCTCTCAAGTTACTTAATGAGGCACAAGAGTTAGCACTTCGTTTGCCTCCCAGCATTCCTGAGGCATGTCCTGGGGACTTCTTACATGTATGGGATGCCACCAATGTTCACGCCATCTTACTGGCTTTGCCTGATGGCGGGAAGGACCCCCGTGAGGATTGCGAGTACATTGATTGCACCCTCAATCACATTTTCCAAGGGTATCAGTTCCCATCTTGCCAAGGAGATGAGGTGGGGTTGTTGTGGTGCTCTGGGCATTATTGAGGGACTTTCGTTCTTTGCTGAGACTCATGGTCTCAATCTGGAACAGTTTGAGGTCAAGATCTTGAAGTTGCGGAAGGCCCTTGCATGCACCATAGAGTATGTTTATTCATTCATCTGTTTTTGAATCCATCGTATCTAATTGTTCTCTCTTTCCAGTGGACAGTCTCCTGCATCTGGGTCTGTGGAATGGAAATCCGCCATGCAAAGTTCTCGCTCAGCTGTGAAGTCACCAATCCCTCCTCTTATAGCCACACCCGCATCACTCTGTCTGCCATCAAAGCCAGCAGCAACAGTGAGGGAGCCCCTGCCATCATTATCTCATGGCCTACACTCTAGGAAGCCCACCGGCACTATTGAAGTCCCATTTGAAGTCAGATATGACCAGATGGTGCCTAGGGCTTTCGAGAATGAGCCGAATGTCTCCCACAACTGTCCCGATGCTGACACCGATCTGGATGATGATTTCGATGAGGAAGAGGAAGATGATGACATCCTCCACAAGTCGCAGGCAGGCAGTGCTGACAATAACCCTTGTACGAAGCAATACAAAACAGGACCACTGCCTGTGGAGCTACTGGAGGAGGTATGGGCCATAATGGATGCCTTTGATCACACTCTGGTGGTCACAGCAGAAAAATACAATCGCCCGCTTGCCACAGTTCATCGTCTTGCAAACCTTGAAGGTACCATACACACAAAGCACTTGCCCAACCCTTTTAATGGGTATGCATGAAGATGTAAATTAGCTGGGCTTCTGCAATGTAAATACCCAATTCTTAACCAAATCCATGAGAGTATCTAGTAACAGTCCTCCCTGTCTTTGTTAGTTTCACAGGCTGAGCTCTCTGCTGAATATGCAAAGGAGAAGGGGCAATATGAGGATGATCCTGAAGGTCTAGAGGCTTGGCAGGAGGAACTCTGCATGCTTGCCCGACACTCAAAGGTTGACAATGATGTCACACTTACAATGGGCTCCAAACTTGCCAAATTTATCTCTCAGAAGAAGAAGAACCTCATGGGTGAGATGTCACACATGGGACTTTCGATGTCCACTCTATCTCGTTCATTGTTTGTGGTCATGCCGATGCCTATGCTGCGCATGCGCAAAATGCAATACTCTGTAGTTCCCCTGAAATACAGCGACTAGCCGAGGAAGAATTCAATCTCAAGAAGACACTTGATGACTTGTTTGTCAAAGTTCTCGCTCAATGGTTGGATGCAAGGGGTCTTTCAAAGTGGCATCAAGAGACTGAGAAGAAACAGCAAGAAGATGAACTCAGGAGCCATGATTCTGCATACTCTGCTGCATCCAAATACTTGTGAAATCTCTTCATTGAGAATGGACATACATGGTTCCCTGCTTCGGTCCCTTGGGTGCGAATCCTTGGCCTGCTTTGATGAAACCATATACACATTGTAGGTTGGCCTTGTGAAGATGAATGTCCAGCCCCACATCTGACCCACACCAACAAGAGCTGGGAGGGGGGACAGTGGCACCTCCTAGTCTCCGAATTCCACAAGGGGAAAGGTTGCCCAATCAAGTTAGAGAAGTGGTCGGATGATGACGCTGACAATGATGACGACATCCCATTGATCATTGACTGTAACCAAGTCATTGTGTACTGTGTCCAAGATGCAAATTCAGGTGCTGGACCTGAGGGGGGCCAAAAACCACCCTCCAAGGAGCTGTTGTCAACACGGGCTCAATCCAAACTGCCTGCATGCAAACCTCATGGCCCCTCAGGTTCAGGTGCTTCCTCAAAGGGCAAGAATTCAAAGGCCTCTCGTAACCTATCAAAGGCCTTCATTGAGAATTCTGACTCAGAGGATCTTGGCCTGGACTTGGTCAATGGCACAGAAACTGCAGCGAAACCGGCAACAAATCCTTCTTTCAGGCTGACTGAGCCAAATGTTGGTGATACTGTTCATTCGTACTTCGGGACCTCGGACAATCTAAACTGGGAGCCTGGCACTGTGACAAATGGCAATCCCAGTTTGGCCATTGGACCCATGAATTCGAATTTTGGAGCAACAGATCCGAACCTTGGAGCCTCAACATTAGGCTCCACTAATCCAGGTGTTGTCCCGCAGAACTGGTATGCAGAATACTTCAACACCATGCTACCTCCTGTCACTTTGGATGGGTTTGATTTTTCACATCTTGTGTTCAATCCTGATGGTACCCTTGATCTATCAAACTTCTGGTGATTTCCAACACATACCCCCACTACAATTTTATGCTCTATTCAACTTAAGAATCATATAGTAATTTTTATGCTTGTATAATAACATAATACAGTGCATAATTACGGTTGCTACACCAAGCACAGTGAGGTCTGCCCTTCAGAGAACTTAAGCACAATGCACCAAGTTCAGAACAAGGGGCCCCTGGGGCCCCTTGTCTGAGGATCTGAAATCCACCCCAGAGGCCCCGGGGGCCCCCGCCTAAAAACATCTAGTTAGACTATTTAAATGCAAGGCTCCTTGTATCTAACTAGATGTATATTTGTGGCTGACTGGGTTGTACAGCTCCTTGATTAAAAAAGAACATGATTTAAAATTAATTACAAAAAAAAAAAATTGTGCACATCTGGTGCCTACAGGCACTGGGCACATGATTTAATGGATTAGGGAGAGGGAGAAGTCCTAGGAACCCATGCATACAACAAACTGTGTGCATGGACTCTTTGTTTGGCCATTAATCCCAATTCTGCACTGGTACTTCATTAGTATCAGCTGTTGGGGCTTTGGCCTTTGTGATCTTTGAGATCTGCCGATGACAACGATGTCATCGTTATTATCATTGGGTGAAGCCCAGGAAAGGACAGGGGGCAGGGGCTGGTTGGCTGGAGCAGTAGATCCTATATAAAAGTTATCATGTTGTCAGTAAGAGTTAAATAAAGCAGTGCAAAGGGGCAGCTTCATGCTGCCCCTTTTGCATAACACAACTGAATGAAAAGAATACAGTTACTTATCACCACACCCCAGCAGATGCTGGGGTGTGGTGCACAGCACAGTGCACTGTTTAGTCTCGATCTTTGGTTTTTCTGCTCATGTAGGATCATAAGACCTATTGTGATCTGCATCATCATCGATGATTGATGGGGAGGGGTCATAAGACCCATGATCGACATTCATGCCTGGCATGATCGACCCTGGTTCAAGTGCAGGGAGGGGGGGCCACAAGACCCATGATCCCCATCATTGTCAATGGCAGGTGGGGTGGGAAGAGGTGAGGTGGGAGGGCAAGAGCGATAGACCCTATGGTGAAAATAGAGTTAGAATTAAGGCAACTTAAGAGGGCCAGCTTGAGAAGAAATAAACATACCTTATCACCACACCCCAGCAATGCTGGGGTGTGGTGTACTACACCGTGCTCCTTTCAGTCTTGGTCTTCGATTTTCCCAGTTAGACTGGAAATTGATGTCATGGCTTCAGTTGGGGTGTGAGGAGACAGGGTCATAAGACCCATGATCGGGGTCATTGTCGGGGTCAGTCAGGTGTGGGAAGAGGAAGGGTGGGTGGGGAAGAACAATAGAGCCTATAGTGGAAATAAATCATGTCATTAGTAAGGATTAAAGCAACACAAGAGGGGCAGCTTAATGCTGCCTCTCTTGTACAGGACTAGCCAAAGATAAACTTACCTCATCACCACACCCCAGCATCACTGGGGTGTGGTGTACTCCTTAGTCAGTTCAGGTGCTGGATTCTTCGCTGGGGTGCAGGATCACAAAGTTCTGCAATTATTGACAATGATGACAATTATGTCATCATTGGCATTGTCAGCATTGTTCGAGGGTGTGGGTGACAGCAATAGTATCTACAAGTGAAAACTAATATAGCATTAGTAAAAAAATCAAATCAGTGCCAAAGGAGGGGCTTAAAGCCACTCCTTTTGCACAAAGACATATGTATGATAGCACTTACCTTGTCACCACACCCCAGTGCTTCTGGGGTGTGGTGTATCCTTGTTCAGCTCAGAGGTTCACATCCTGTTTGTTGGGGGAAGCTGAGCACAGCCAGCATCAGGCAAGGCTGACACTCAATGCTGGCACATGCTGGGTTCCAAAAGTGCTCAATGAAACACACCATGAGGGACTGTGGGAGTGTATATACAAGTGCAAATGTACACTATATAATGTTTTAAAGTGGCTGGACCAATAAAATTTAATGATAAGAGAAGAATGAGCAAATTCTGAATAAGGGGATATCTTTATGGCATTGCCCAGGGAATTGACAGGCTTGCACACATAGGACTCATCCCAAAATCAAATATTTTGGTTAAATAGATGTATACTACATGGGTGATGCTTACAAGGGATGTCCAACCACATTAATATTTCCTAAGCCTGCATTTCCTATTTAGGGCATAGACATTGAATCACAGTGTGACTGGGTTCTTGGAGCAATTCCTAACTTAAATAACACCACACATTGTCTTTAACAAATTTTGCACCTCCACAAGTTCTCAGGTAGGTCCCAAGATGCCCAAGAGTGTAATTTCCTTATTTGGGTATGTGTATGTCCTCATTTTTTCAGTCATATCACACTATTGGAGTCTAATAATTTGGGGTTGGGACTTGATGCAGTATGCCCACAGAAGTATATTTTTTTCATAATTTTTAATGCAAATGATGTGTCACAGGTTTGGCATATCCGGCATAGCTCTGATTCCTGGAATCAGAGCTATGCCAGATATGCCAAACCTGTGACACATCATTTGCATTAAAAATTATGAAAAAAATATACTTCTGTGGGCATACTGCATCAAGTCCCAACCCCAAATTATTAGACTCCAATAGTGTGATATGACTGAAAAAATGAGGACATACACATACCCAAATAAGGAAATTACACTCTTGGGCATCTTGGGACCTACCTGAGAACTTGTGGAGGTGCAAAATTTGTTAAAGACAATGTGTGGTGTTATTTAAGTTAGGAATTGCTCCAAGAACCCAGTCACACTGTGATTCAATGTCTATGCCCTAAATAGGAAATGCAGGCTTAGGAAATATTAATGTGGTTGGACATCCCTTGTAAGCATCACCCATGTAGTATACATCTATTTAACCAAAATATTTGATTTTGGGATGAGTCCTATGTGTGCAAGCCTGTCAATTCCCTGGGCAATGCCATAAAGATATCCCCTTATTCAGAATTTGCTCATTCTTCTCTTATCATTAAATTTTATTGGTCCAGCCACTTTAAAACATTATATAGTGTACATTTGCACTTGTATATACACTCCCACAGTCCCTCATGGTGTGTTTCATTGAGCACTTTTGGAACCCAGCATGTGCCAGCATTGAGTGTCAGCCTTGCCTGATGCTGGCTGTGCTCAGCTTCCCCTGACAAACAGGACATGAACCTCCAAGCTGAATGAGGATACACCACACCCCAGAAGCACTGGGGTGTGGTGACAAGGTAAGTGCTATCATACATATGTCTTTGTGCAAAAGGAGTGGCTTTAAGCCCCTCCTTTGGCACTGATTTGATTTTTTTACTAATGCTATATTAGTTTTCACTTGTAGATACTATTGCTGTTGCCCACACCCTCAAATGATGCCAATGATGCCAATGATGACATAATCATCATTGTTGTCAATAATCACGGAAATTTGCAATCCTGTGCCCCAGCAAAGAATCCAGCACTTGAACTGACTAAGGAGTACACCACACCCCAGCATCACGATGCTGGGGTGTGGTAATAGGTACATTTATCTTTCACTAGTCCTTTACAAGAGTGGCAGCATTAAGCTGCCTCTCTTGTGTCACTTTAATTCTTACTAATGACATGATCTATGCTCACTATAGGATCTATCATTCTTCCCCCCCCCACCTTATGTCTTCCCACACCTCACCTGACACCGACGATGATCCAGATCATGGGTCTCACAACCCCACTTCCTTGCACTTCAACCAACATTACATCATGGAGAACAGGTCTTATAGCCCCATGTAACTGGAAATATTGAAGAGCAAGACTGAATGGAGCATGGTGTAGTACACCACACCCCAGCATTGCTTGGGTGTGGTTGTAAGATAAGTCAGCATGTACCTTTGTGAAAAGGGCAGCTATAGGCTGCCCATTTTGCACATCTTTATTTTTTTTACTGATAACTTGATCCATCTTACAATAGGGACTTCGTCATTGGCTGCACCCACAGCTGTACACCCCCTGGCTTGCTCAGCAACAATCACAGTGACGGTTTTGTCACTTGTCAATGACTCTGGGTCCTATGACCCCACCCAAGACCTGTGCCAGCACACCCCAGCAATATGGGGTGTGGTGATCAGGTAAGTATATTAATCTAGTGTTTATTGCGCAAAAGGGCAGCTCAGAGCTGCTCTTTCACACTACTTGAATGTTCTACTGACTGATACAATTCATTACAGGCTGTTTCCCTGCCCCAGCCCCCCTCCTGTGCCTCAAAAAAGTAATGACAATGATGCTGCCATCTCAGATCTCGACCCTCATGAATGGCCAAAGCCCCAACAGCCGGTACTAGTCAAGTACTGGCACAAAATCAAGATTGAGGGGCAAGTGAATGAGCCCATGCACACAATGTGTTGTGCGCATGGGCTCCTAGGACTTCTCCCTCTCCCTAATCCATTAGATTGTGTGCCCAGTGCCTGTAGGCACTGGATGTGCATGATTTTTTTTTTTTTGTAATTAATTTTAAATCATGTTCTTTTTTAATCAAGGAGCTGTACTATGATGTAGAGGGAAACACATAGTATGCCCTGCCAGTAATTGGCAGCCAAAAAAAAGCCCTGTAGTGGGCTGCAGTGCCCAATGAAAGTGGAGCATGAGCTAACACATGATTTCCAAATAAGGAAACCCTGCCGGTTTTGAATAGGCAATGACTGCTGAGAGTGAATGGGCCAAACCAGTCAGCCATAATTGTATATCTAGTTAGGCCCTTTTGCCTTGCTTTTATTCAATCTAAGAGTGGGTTTTTAGGTGGGGGCCCCTGGGGCCCACTGGGTGATTTCATGGCATGAGACAAGGGGCCCCATGGGGCCCCTCTCACCTTAGACTGGGACTTAGAGATTCTCAGACAATGGCAAGAAGTCACGGTCTTTCAGTCTGACTTGCAGGACAGCAGGCCATACTGGCTTATTGGGGATAGTATGTTCCATTTATAATTATTTATTTATTATCACTATATTATACTTATGCTACCCCAGGTCAGCAGGGTTTCATTCAGCAGTCCCATTATTCTTATTATTTATTTATTTAAATGCTGTATCTGATGTGGTACTCAGTAGAAATCCAAAGAAAAAAAACTACTTAGTAGCACCACACACCCACTCTAGCGGGTGTGTGGTACTGTCCATAGAAATAAAAGAACACATAAATTAAAATAAAAACTATCTAGTAGCACCACACACCCGCTTGGGTGGGTGTGTGGTACCGGGGGTGTGGCTTGGCACTTCACAGGTGGGTGCGGGTTGTGGGTTGCCATTGGGGTGGGTCATTGTTTTGGATCCTAGAATCATAGTGTATATTAGTAAAACAATTTGAAGTAATGCAAAAGGAGCAGCTTGTGCTGCTCCTTTGGCATGGTCATACTTATAGAGGGCGAATACTTACTTTAAAAATTATCACACCTGCCGAAGCAGGTGTGGGGTTCATCCAGGGCTTCTGTGGCCTCGTGTTGTGTTCTGTTGTTTGCGGGTTTCATTTGGGGGATGGGTTGCCATTGTTGCATATTTATTTGGCGGGGTTGCGAGTCTTGATTGAGGGTTTAGAAGAATACCTATGATAATAAGTAATAAGTTAGTAAAAAAAAGAAAAACCATGCAAAAGGAGCAGCACATGCTGCTCCTTTTGCATGGTTGTACTTAAATGGTAAATACTTACGTTAAAAATTATTATCACACCTGCCGAAGTGGGTGTGGGCTTCATCCGGGCTTCTGTGGCCTTGCGTGTTCTGTCATTTGTGGGTCTCGTTTGGGGGGTGGGGGTAGATCAAAACCTAGGATAAGGAATACTATGTTAGGAAAAAAACAAAAAGAAAAGCTACACCAAAGGAGCAGCATATGCTGCTCCTTTGGCGCAATCGTATTTATTTACCTTAAAATTACCACACCCGCCGAAGCAGGTGTGGTTCATCTTGGGTTCCGTGGTCTCGCGTCGTGTGTTACTGTTCGTGGGATTCGTCTGGTGGGTGTCCCTTGGCCAGTCGTCGTTGGCGGGCTTCGTTCGGCATTGGTTTTGGCAGCTTGGTGGGTCACATTGTCATTTCCAGGGGGGAGGGGGTTCGTGTGGTGGGTGGTGAGGTGATAACCTAGAATAAATAAATTGTGTGTTAGTTAAAAAATTAAAACGAACACAAAAAGAGCAGCTTTCACTGCTCTTTTTGCACTGTTGGGGGTGCATTACATACTGAGTATAGAACCACACACCCGCAGTAGTGGGTGTGTGGTTCGTCTCTTTGTGTGGCACGTCGTCATTCACAGATCCCCTTTGCAGGTGTTATGGTTCTGGGGGGACTTGTTTTGTGGGGCTTCATTTGTGGCAATACCTAGAATAAGCGATTATTAGTTAAAAAATTAAAAGCAACACAAAAAGAGCAGCTTTTGCTGCTCTTTTTGTGTTGTCAGGGGTACAACACCTTGTATAGAACCACACACCCACTACTGCAGGCGTGTGGCTCTTCTCATTGTGTGGCACATCACCGTTTGTGTGTTGTTGTTCTGGGGGGGCTTGCTTCATGGTTTTCATTTGTGATGATCCCTAGAATAAAAAAATAATGGGTTAAAAAATTAAAAGCGATGCAAAAAGAGCAGCTTTTGCTGCTCTTTTTGCATCCTGTTGGGGGTACACTACACACCTTGTATAGAACCACACACCCACTACTGCGGGTGTGTGGCTCTTCTCTTCATGGCACGTTGTCGTTCGTGGGGGTGTTGTTGTCCTGGGGGGCTTACTTCGCGGGTGTTCATTTGTGACAATACCTAGAATAAAAAATAATTAGTTAAAAAATTAAAAGTGACACAAAAAGAGCAGCTTTTGCTGCTCTTCTTGTGTCATTAGGGGTACATACCAAGTATAGAACCACACACCCACTACTGCGGGTATGTGGTTCATCTCTTCATGTGGTGCACCATTTGTGGATCCCCTTTGCAGGCATGTTGGGGGTTGCTTCACGGGTCTTCATTTGTGGCAATACCTAGAATGAAATATTATTAGTTAAAAAATGTAAAGTGACACACTCTGCAATCTCTGCAGTTTGCCAGTGTAATCTCTTTTCATGCTTCCAATTGTTCGATTCAACATTGTCTGGGTTTATGAAATGTTGCTGCAAATAGACTACTCCAGACTTGCAGGCGGCTTGCCATCTCTTGACCTCACCCCATTCTTTTCTGCCATGCTCAGCATTGATCCTCCGAATAATCTCAGCTTTGGCTTTCCGATCACCTTTCTGTGCCTTGGAAAGCAGCTGGGCAGCTGAGCAGCTTTCACTACTCTTTTTGTGCGCTGTATCTATTGG
>MU128997.1:0-231254 GCA_014904985.1 Hydnum rufescens UP504 | reverse complement strand
ATAAATAAAGTATATAATCTAGCACAGCCATGGATTGGCCGCCAGATGGCCCAAAAACTGAATTGGAATGGCCTGATTTCGGCCATAAGGTTTGGGGACCTATTAGGTACCATTTTCTGCCCCGAAAGTGGTACCTAAATTAGGTCCCCTATGTGACTGACCAGCCTGTGGTTGGTGAGCTCGAAAAGGCTAAGCTTCATCCCCTTTTGTAATTTCAGGCGACGTTCCAAGGCTTTATAGCATTCCTCTGATATCAGCGTGATGTCAGCACCTGAATCTAGTCATAGCTGTACTTCTGGACTTGAGAGCGACCCCAGGTAGCCACCGTATATGCTAAGCGCCATAATGCCCAGAGCTGATTTCCCGGGGGTGTGGTTCTAGCCTTGAGGCAACAAATAACCTTCACTGGAAGGTCATTCAGAGCTTTGGTGATTCCAGCGGCTCGTTCTCAACTGGCTTCGACACCGTGGCCACTGCTATGAATCACTGACTCATTTCTCCCAGATCGCAGGGGCGCTGTCTATCAGGAGGTTTTCTTGGGGAATCCAGGAAGGATTTCATGGGGGGGGAAGCTGTATATTACTCGTTGCTACGTTTACATTATGCAACAAGTGTTCTTGAGTCTCTATATACGTGGGCTTCCAATAGGTTACAGGGGAACTAGACGGCGGAGCTGTGTTCGTCCGTCCCGTAATTAAAATCCTGGCTGGAATCTACAGCAGCTGAATATGCTGCTTTGTAATTAGGCGTCTCATAACGCCGGTGTTCCTTTTTGAGTGTTCTCCTCTCAAGACGATTGGAATATGCTCCATAGTGTTTACATTCCTGGACCCAGTGCTTCTCGCTCCCACAGGTGAAACACTTCTGGCCAGGCTTGTTATGGCTGACCACAGAGTCATCTCAAGGGTATGGGTATGTCTTTTCGACGTTATCCGCCGTCTTGCTCGAGAGGGGTACGTGACGCTGAGGGCGATAGGATCAGCCCGCCGGGCACTTTCCCATGTTAAACACTGTCGAGGAAGCCCTATTTCCTTCTGCTTCCTCACTGGAGTAGTAGAAGGCTCCCTCGGAATCATCCTTGAAGGGGGAGTGCAGGGAATCCTCCTCCTCCCTTTCTTCATCGTTGCCCTGCGTGGCTAAATTGGCTCTCTTGGAGCTCCTTGCTCCTAGACGATGTCAGTAGTACTGCGAAGATCTCCACTGGGTGATCAACGCAGCTTCAAATTGTTTGGCCGACATCAGGACCGATTCTATTGGGGGTCGGTCACTCCAGCACAGGATGACATCCCACTCGGTTGGTGCATTGTTCATGACCGAAGCCGTTTCCTCGGGGCTATTGGGGGTGAATCGCAAGAAAATGCGTGAGAGGAGGATTCGCTGTTGTATGTACTCCGCAGGTAATTCGTCAGGGTACTCGGCACTGCGGAAAACCTCTTCGTTGTATTGGAGGCGCTGCGCCGTGTACCAGACCTCTCCTAGATAGCGATGTAAGACCCACTCGCGCAGGTTGTCCCACGACTGGAGAATTGAGTGTTTGACGGGCACTGAGTGCACCTGCCAAGCAGTTGCTACAGCTCCTTTGAAACAGCAAGTCGCTATCATGGGCAACTGGCCCTCCAACGTAGGGCCTAGACTGGCGAGATCATTACATTCATACAGCCAGTTGATTGCTGTCTCATGCGCTCCATCCCATTCAGGTACAGTAGACCATTTAAGCTTATTGTCCCACACAATGCCAGAGGGCGGGGCATTGGAGAGCGGTCCTTTGGGCCTGGGAGGACCTGGTGGGCCTGGCGGGCCAGGAGGGCCAGGAGGACCCATGGGAACAGGGGGCCTAAGGGACCTCCACTAGGAGGGGATCCTGGCCCTTGGCTTCCTCGTCCTGGGCCTCCTCCGCCACCAGGGCCTCCATTTCCACCGCTTGGACCTCCACCTCCACCTCCACTAGGGCCTTCGCTGTTGCCCCCTTCCGGCTGGCCACCCCCACTACCCTTCGAACTGTGGGGTTGAGAGGGCGGTGGATCCTTGACTCGTAGGTCTCCTGTGAGAGATTCGGGGCTCACGTGCCTTGAAGGACCCGGGGGAGGCATATTCCCATTCGATGCTTGGGAAATGACAGGGGCTTGCCCTAGTTTGGATAGTGGGGCTTGTGTTGGGTTACTCGCAAAGAGCGAGCTGAGCTGAGGCATTGGGGCCACTTTGATTAGGCCTGAATAATAGTCCTGGGCTCTGGTGGCTCCGGGGGCAGGTAGGGCAGGCGTGTCAGTGACGAGGTTCCACGCCTGGCCGGAGGTAGCCTCGTGTTCTCCACCACATTCAATCGCGCTATGAGGTAGCTGGCATGTGGCGAATGACCCTGCACTTGTTGGGTCAGTCCTAAGGCTGGGGCGATCCGGCTTGACAATTTTCAGACTGTCTGGCCTAATACTGTTCCCATTTCCCATGCTCCTGCAGGCTCCCTACTCGATCCCAGAGGTTGTGGCTTTGACGGGGTCCAGAGGGTATTCTTTAACCCTTCCCCTAGAGTGGAGATTCTCTGAGAAAGGACCTCGAAGTGATTCTTGGGATTTGGGGTAACGGGGATGCTCTCTTGGGGTCGTGGATCCTCAAGAGGGACATCTTGCCAAACGGCTGGCGACGCTTCCAAATTGATAGACGAAGCCCGGAGCACAGAGGAGCTTCCTCACAAGCCCTGTCTGGATGACTGTCCAGGCCAGGCGGGCAAGTCTATTATCGAGCCAGCGCCTGCCCTTGGACTTCACGAGAAGTCATGATTCGCGTCTCCACTGGGCTCCTGGAATTCGTCCGGGGGGAGAAATAGCCCCAAGCCGTGGGGATCTGTGTTTATGCGGGGGAGGGGTTGGACTCCAAGGGCATCTTCCAGCTTAACATCGTAGTACGTGTACTTCAGGGCTTGACTGCCTGAGAAGGGATACCTCGTGGCCTGTTTGATAGGGCAAGTGCCATTGAGATCGGCTTCAATCACTTCCCATCCCACAGTGAGAGCCCGACGGGCCACGTTCTTGGTAGGGAGGCGTGGATCGAGCCACACTTTATGCAGACTGTCCTTCAGTTCAGGCATAGGGGGAAGGGAGTCCTCCGTAGCCATAGGGGTTGATAAGGTTTCCCCCTGGTGCAGCTTTCTGAGCTTGGCGAGTCTCTCAAATGTTAAGTCGACTTGTAGTTTTAACAGCCTATCAGCCATCATGAGCTCTTTGAGTTGATCGGACATCCACAATTGCTGTGTTAATTTGGAGTCACGATCTATTACAAAACAATGTGGTTCCTCCCCCACTATCCCTATGACATCCGTAATGATGTGCTGCAGCCTCTCCAAGGCTGTCTGGATCGTGATAATGAGCTCCCTGTCCACGAACCATCTCTGCTGCCCTTCGTCCAACAGGAAGTAGGCAGTGTGGTACTGCGCTGGTGCGAATTTCGTCCACACCATCAAGAATTGGTATGTGGTGACAGGGGCCACAGAGAAAGGGTCTGTATAGTCACCTACCGGCTCATCTAATCTACGCGTGATTTCGAGATAGTGTTCCAGAGAACGGAGATGAGGGGAATGGCGATGCATTCATGTGTTGCAGGGTGATACAGAACGACGTCGTGTTGAGATGATGGGACGTGATGCGGGATCGCATCATTAGCATTGGGTTTTGAAGGTCAACCCCGTTTACTCATATTGCGTGGCATGGATTGGAGCGAGTGGGACAGGGAGTCTGGCGATGGCAGGGGGTTGGTTGGTTCGACCGCCTCGTTGGCTAGAGGGAACCAATGTAATAACGCGGTCCTCGACTTCGAGGGACCGTGGTATTTGTCGTCGTTAGACGAGGCGGATTCGATGGACCTGTGAACAGAAGGAGGAAAGTAGTCCAACCGCTCTAAGCACTGGCTTCGAGCGGGAGGGCCGCAAACAAAGCTAAGCACTGGCTTCGCTTCAGATGGGGGAGAAGCGAGAGGAGAGGAGGGAATGGGAATGGGGAGATGGTAGTAGCTGGCCAAAGGGCTCAGCTACTATCTATGGGAGAGGGGTAGTGAGCGAGTACACTAGAGTAGCATACTTACCTAACTGAGTCACGCTCGTACACGACTCCCTTATCCGTCTCTGCCCTGTGCTCTGTGGGCAATGGATCGCGGGTCTTGATGTGGTTGCTTCATTGCGCGACTTGGGCGCATAGTCATTGCGTGGCTACGTTAGTTTCACGGTTTGAGCAGAGGCTACAAAGTCCAGGCAAAAGAGTGTGTTTTGATTCCAGCGCGACCGGGACTTAGAATCCTCACGGCCGTGCTATTACATAAGGTACTAGAGGGGACAGGACTTGTACATACTCTATGTAGAATGGCCCTATATTACATCCCCTGACTACTCGAAGGAATGAGAGATCATCTGCAGACTATGATTCTGATGCAAGTTCTGATGATACAGAGGGTGGAGAGTTGGAAGAGTCCTTCGAGCCACAGGAGGCCAGTTTGATAGTTGCTATGGATCAAGCTAGTGTAGAAGAAGCCTAGGATTGTGATTCACTTTCCTATGTATAAATTCTTTAGTTGGTTTATTGTTTTTGATTGATTGGATGAATGACAGATGGCCAAACTTGCATAAAGCCTAACAGAATTCTCAAGTCCGTACTTTGATCTCAAATAAAGCCTAGTAAAAGTTTAAGTCCCTACTTTGATCTCAAATTGATGTCAAAACTATGTCAAAACTGCACTTGTTCGATATAAAGGCCCCTTTTGATCAATATTTGATATCAAAGA
Organism: Hydnum rufescens UP504; assembly: GCA_014904985.1. Taxonomy (NCBI): domain Eukaryota; kingdom Fungi; phylum Basidiomycota; class Agaricomycetes; order Cantharellales; family Hydnaceae; genus Hydnum; species Hydnum rufescens. Next base: position 226,490 of record MU128997.1, on the reverse strand, counting down.
GAACACAGGCCTATTAGGTCCTATACAAACATCAAAATGACATGCCTTTTGAGATCAATGGAAGTGTCTGACCAGCCTGGACCTGTGCTCTCCTCCTCCCCAACTCAACACCACCTTGTATGGGCAAATCCTGTTCATTTGTGGTGTTTCTGGGCTTGTTCAATGCATCTTAATCCCCTCTTTCTTTCAGACCCATTTCTGTGTTTATCTGACAAGTTCTCACTTCACTATCACCCATCTTCTCCTCCCCCCTTTCCCTGCACCTGCTGGGGGGAAATATTGCCCATTCGTTCTGTTTTTGGGCTTGTTCTCTTTGCCCAGACTCCCTCTTTCCAACTCATCCACTCATGAGTCATTTGGAGCATTTCCAGCTTCATTATGACCTGTGCTCTCCTCCTCCCCCACTCAACACCACCTTGTATGGGCAAATCCTGTTCATTTGTGGTGTTTTGGGGCTTGTTCAATGCATCTTAATCCCCTCTTTCTTTCAGACCCATTTCTGTGTTCATCTGACAAGCTCTCACTTCACTATCACCCATCTTCTCCTCCCCCCTTTCCCCCCACCTGCTGGGGGGAAATATTGCCCATTAGTTCTGCTTTTGGGCTTGTTCTCTTCTCCCAGACTCCCTCTTTCCAACGCATCCACCCACAAGTCATTTGGAGCATTTCCGGCTTCATTATGACCTGTGCTCCTCCTCCCCCACTCAACACCACCTTGTATGGGCAAATCCTGTTCATTTGTGGTGTTTTGGGGCTTTTTCAATGCATTGTAATCCCCTTCTTCTTCCAGACCCATTTTTGTATTCATCTGATGATTTCTCACTCCACTATCACCCATCTTCTCCTCCCCCCTTTCCCTGCACCTGCTGGGGGAAATATTATCCATTCATTCTGTTTTTAGGCTTGTTCTCTTTTCCCAGACTCCCTCTTTCCAATGCATCTACTCACAAGTCATTTGGAGCATTTCCAGCTTCATTATGACCTATTCTCTCCTCCTCCCCCACTTAACACCACCTTGTATGGGCAAATCCTGTTCATCTGGGCTGTTTTTTTTGGCCTTACGCAATTCATCTCAATCCCCTCTTTCTGCCCACCCCATTTTCATGTCTATCCAACCATTTTTCACTTCCACTGTCCTCCATCTTCTCCTTCCCCCTTGCCCCATACTTGCTTATTTCCCACTTTGTATTGATTTACCAGTATTGAAGTCCTCCATTGGGGCCCCTTTGGATGTATCCCTAATTAGGTCCAATGGCATAATGGATTTAATAGTTGATGTGGAACAGCGGTGTTAAGCCCATATATGGTATTATGTCCATGAAGGTGCAGAACTACTAAGGTCACTGAAAAACACCCCTTGGGGCCCCTGAGGTCTGAGGCCTAGTTAGGCCCAAAAAGTGCCTCATTTTTGGGCCTAGTTAGGGCTGATTTTGTGGCTGACCGAGGTGAAATGCCGCCTTTGTGGGCACACAAGAAAACTACCCATCTTTAAATTGTTGATAGAAGATATGTCCCAGACTACCTGGCGTCTAGTCTACTCTCAAGATTCCTCAAGTATGGGTGAGATCACCAACAATGGGTGGATAGAATGCATTAAACGCCAGGCGCTAAGAAACGGGCTAAAAATCGATCGATCGATCGATTGCATAGTACCTGCTCAAACGTGACGAAAGACGCACGAGTTACGGAGGGTACAGCTAACATTACAAGGATAAAAACGCAGGCCCTCGTCCCAGCCTCCAAATATCCATAATTTTTCCCTTCTCCAGCTTTTCATTCAAGTTCCAACAAAACAACAAAAAAGGGAGCCGTTCAAACTCGAACACAAAAACAAACGCCTACAACTTGGCTTGACCATCGGGACCATCGAGATACTTCATCAGGTCGGACGTCAAGAATTCGGAGGCATATTGCCCTCGGCCAGCTCTCGCAACTTCCTCATTCAGGTACACGGAGGCGATCTTGATGTGCTTCGAGGTCACACCGGCAATCTTGGACACCCCAGGGGCGAAATGAGCAATGTAACCCGAAATAAGTGCAGGCGTGATGCGCACTCCCGAGTCCTAGGAAAGGAGGGGGTAAATGTCAACCAACATTATATAGGAACAACAGACCGCGACCACCAAAAAGGATCAGGGACGTACAAGGAGTGCACCATGGTACACCCATTGCCACAATTGAACTCGGGCAATCTCAGCGGTCGCCGCGTCTTCCATCAGGTGATTAATAGGAATACAACCATTCCCGGATACCCACGCAGCGCAATAAGAAAGAGCACTGAAAAATCCCGCACGCACATTCAGCCATCCCATCCAGTCGCTCATTCACAAAAAAGGAGGGAGGCTCACGCAGAGACATTGCCTTTCACACCATCCTCAGTGATCGATCCCTTAACGTTTGTATTCAACAGGTCCCTGACAGCCACAACAACTTCGCTCCTCAAAACATGATATTGGTTCGGTCCGAGCATGTGCTCGTCGAAGACCTCCATGGCGATAGTGCAAATGAGAGGATGCGCGATCCATGTACCGTCATGTCCGGCAGTCACCTCGCGCAATTTGTCGGCGCGGACCTTGGCCATTGCAATATCGTTCGCTTTGGGATCTTCTTTGATGGGAATTGCGGCGGACATGCCACCCATTGCTGCCACTTTGCGTCTAAGCACCGATAACAAGACGGTAACGTAACGCCATACCCGCCCGATCAGTGACAGGGAAACATTCCACAAACAAGGAACAAGGCGCACTTATGGCAAGTCTGGATGAGCAGACGGACATACGCATCCATGAACCCGACTTCCATCGTCACGTCCTTGCGGTCAGGAAGCACAGCGCTCCTGTCTGCTCTCCTCCTCTTGATGAAACTGAAGATGTAGTCCCACCGACCACAGTTGAGGCCGCTCGAATGCGCACGTAGTTCATAGAGGATCTCCTCCATCTGGAACGCTGCGGGAAGTGTCTCGATCAGGACAGTGGCGCGAATGGAGCCGATAGGGATGCGGAGGTAGGACTGCGAGAAGTAGAATATATCGGACCAGAGGCGAGCTTCGAGATAGTGTTCCATCTTTGGTAGGTAGAAATAAGGACCGGAGCCATGAGAAAGGAGGTACGCAGCATTGTGGAAGAAATAGAGCGCGAAATCGAATATGGATCCTGAAATGGGTCGGTTGTCTATGACTAGACGTGGCTCATCGAGGTGCCATCCGCGAGGCCTGGATAGTGCAGGTGTGAGGTGCCCGGATGAGGATGGTCAGAGGGAAGAGAGAGAAGCCCACCTAACGAATGAGAACAGCGGGGTTTTCAACGAGCTTGTACGATTTCCCGCCCTGCTCGAACTCGATCTGGCGTCGAACAGCATCACGCAAGTTAACCTGGCCGTTCAGAAGATTGGTTATCGTGGGTGAGCATGAGTCTAGGAACGGGGTATGAAATAAGCGGATGTTAGCGTGTGCCAGTAACGTGACAGAGGATAAATGCTGAACTAACCTTCGAAATCGGCCATGAAAGTCTTCGCGCCACTGTTGAGGGCATTAATGACCATTTTGCGATCGACGGGGCCAGTGATCTCCACACGGCGATCCTCGAGACCGGGAGCCGGTGGCGCACATATCCAGGATGGGTCAGCACGGATATGGGCGGTCTCGGGGGGGAAGTCTAGCTGGAGTCCAGAGTCGAGACGACGCTGGGCAGCATCACGGGCAGCCAACAGCTGGAGAATAACAAAAACCAAGGAGTGAGCTCTGAGAATGGGGGTTCAAGAGTCGCGTTACGATAGATGCGTACAGCCTGGCGCGTAGGTTCAAAAGTGCGATGGAGCGAAGCGAGGAATTTAAGAGCCGGTTCTGTAAGAATCCCGGCGTGTCCACTCTGGAACTTTCCTGAGGTTATGTTTCAGAACGAAAGGTTAAAGGGTGCAAGGCGGGTGAAGGTGTACACACCAGAGAACGTGACGCCTTTAACGGTTGGAATGGACATCGGGTAGGAGGACGAGAGGAAAAGGAGCTTGTAGGACGGGTTGCATCGGAAGAAGGGCTTTAAGGGGAGGTAGTTGCAGGTTGACCCGGTTATTCACATGCACCTTTGCACCCGACTCAACCGCAAAAAAACATTCCTCATGGCTCAGTGGATGGCTCAGTGGTCGCCAAAATTACCGTCCCCGATGTTTGACCGGTCGACAGCTCAATCGTTCTCGCCGCCAAGGACGACGAGCCGACCCCCTGAAGGATGCGTCCTGAAAGCATTCCAAAATCCCAATGTCAATTCGTGCGTCTCCACACCCCCACGTGACAGTAGTATATGATCGACTGGAGAATGGGGTATGAGGAAGGAAACCATTACGTCCTTGTGCATAACAGCAAACTACAACCAAGAGCAATTGAATACCGAGGAGGAAAGAAAAGTATATCCAAGAAAAAAAGTTCGATGAGCAAGTGATCATTTCGAGGACAATATTCATTTAGACGAGCAAGACACCAATGATGATGGAGCATGCAACAGACGCAAGCATTCCCAAGATGCCAAAGGTCGAGGTCGAAGAGAGGGGCGCCCCACTCGACCGGGAAGTAGAAGTGGAAGTGGGCAATACACCACCCAGGGTGGAAGTCACCTTCTTAAGAACAGAAGATACCAGAGGAGGTAGGAAGGTGTCAGTAGGAAGCACGTTGCTGAAGGTTGGAATGCCACTAGCGGTAGAACCGCCACCACCGCTAGAATTCTTCAATTGCGCGAATCCAACCGACGATGGATTAGAGCGGAAGACAGTGTAATAGCTTTTCTATATAACGGAGGAAACAGCGAATGAGATTATGCCGAACCATGGACCGAAATATAGAGAGTACCATGAACGTATCCCCGACAATCCATTCAGCCGTTTGTCCAGCACTATCGATAGGGGAAATCGCTGATACCCACGAATTATCAGAAAATACTGACTTGTGCAGATCTATGCCGGAAGTCTTCTCACCTCCGAAACATGTTTGCCCTGTAGTGTCGATTGGACGAGAAAAGTCCACAAGGTTGATTGCATATGTCTCTGTCCCAAAAGTCAAACTGACAGTGGGAGCACTAGCACAAGCTAGAGATCAATGAAGGGGAAATCAGTACTCGTCCAAAGTTTTTGCAAATCATGAAGATTATAGACGTACGATAAACATAGTGGCCGGCGAGATCTCCGGTGCCGAGTTGGGCCTGGGAGAAAGTGCTATACACTTGTGCGACCGCAGCAGTCGGTCCAGCAACTTATGAAAATAATAACGAGATCAGGTACACAACTCTACACCACCCCGAATTCCAAAATACGTACTAAAGGTAGTTCCACTTTCAAATGATAAGAGCTATATCAACACTCAGGAGTATGGTGTTACAGAAACATGGTACTTACCTATCGATGGCCGCCGGCCCACTGACAGAAGTTGACTTTCCGTTGACGACGATGGCTGTGCGCTGCATTTAAGCCAACGGAATGGTAAGGCTAACAGGCACAACTCACCATTCAACGTGATTAACCAATACGTCTCAGAGATCAAGTTGTAATATGTAATGCTGCCTGTATAGATGTTACTATCCAGGAATCTGAAGACGACGTTCATTAGTGCATGCTTCCCTCCTCGATCTGGTCATTGCAGCATACATACCCTAGGTCCACGGTGCCGCCTGGCCCGGTAGTGCCAGCATTGGGGTCATTATCAAGGCTAGAAGGAAGCATTGAGGGCATGGGTGCGTATTGCAAACTCATGGGGAACGTACCGAGCGAGGTTGAAAGCGAACAGAGGTTGGGAAAAGGCATTTTGCGAAGTGAGGGTGGACCACCACGGGCTACTGCCAGTAGTGGCAAGCTGGGTCCATGCAAGACCCATGAGTCCGGACCTGACGCAGTATATGATGAGCGGATTATAACGATAATTTGACATGGATGCGAGACCAACACTTGAGGTCCAAAGATCACTCCGGGGGTCAGTGTATCGACAACACCAAATGCCTGATTGTTGACGGTGAAGTTAGCCATTGTCACCGTCTCCGCGCCTCTGGATGATGGGGGTTAATCAAAGAACCGACGAGGTTTGCCTCCTTGATCGGATCACTCACTGGGTGCCCGACACCGTCCCACCGCCATATGGGACGGTGAAGGCTAAGGATGAATTTTTGAAAGTACTTGATTTCGTGGGGTCATAACGGGTCGGGAAATCGTCGCAGCCAATAATGCATTGGTTGTAAATGACCCAGAGATCGGATGATCCTCTAAAGAATTCCAGGATCAGTGACCACCGCGTGACTAGAGGGGTAGTTGTGGACGTACGTGTCGAGGATGGTGTTGAATGGTTGGGCTGCATTCGCGAAGGCGTGAGATACGGAAGTGGTCGAAACAGAGTCAACAACATACGTGGTGTGCCTATATTGACGGTGGCATAGTAGGCAACGTCACCGAGCTGATCCGTCAGGGGAACGGAAGACGAGCTAGCTCGTTTGGAATGCGACCCCTTCCCGTATTTGCTCTTGAGGATGCGATCCTGAGCTTTAATCCACGCTATTCGCTGCTCATTGCTTAGTTTCTCCCAACTTCGCGTTCTGAGAGGAATGGAAAGGCCGCCCTTGGACGATGACGGCAAGGCAGCAACAAGCAACGCGAAACTGAGAATAGTGGCGACGGCTCGCATGGAGGGCTATTCTGGGAGGTTGGAGTTAGGAACAAGTGCCTTATAAAGAATCTCCGAATTTTTGATTTTGACAGCGGTGCATATGATGGCCCGTTCCCACGTTCCTGTCCCAAGTACCAAACCGCCACCTCGGTAAATCTTGACAACGGAAGTTGACTGCCTTGCCGACATTGGGTGGCTTGGTCACTGTCGCCGCATTTTGCCGGGACTGAACGTCGAGTAGATGCCCCTTCGCAATGGCAAAGTCACAGTCAGGAACGCCAACCAAGCGCCCATTCAACGAGACCCTAAGGGGTAAAAGCGGAGATTATGTACACTAGCTCAGTTTATTGTTTTTTCTGTCAGAAGACTCAGAACCGAAAAATGGCAGCAATGAGGCTGTGGGAGGTGAAATGCAATTTTCGTAATCCAATTCGCGCTATTTAGGGGAAAACACGGGTTCCACGGAACCACTTGGTGTCGGTCGAGGCTGCCTCGCGTCAGGCGCCCAGAGCCAGATGTGCTCCAGATCGGCCTTGGTTTGGGGTACTTCGGACCCTACTACCGCCATAAACATTGTGTAGAGACGCTAACCACGGTGCTTAGGACGGGTGACCCAGGCTACGAGGCATAGACTCCATCTAGTGGACTTGAAGTATTCTGGTTCGTATCACTCGAGGCACGTACTGAGAATCCCTCAGCATATCACCGACGTCGGCTACCAGCGATAGAAAAATGGTACTCCAAATGCAGCCTGGAGTTAGCTAATTCAGTCAGATGTCGTGGCTGAAAGGCAACGTTTTTCTTTCGAAAAGCACCTGCTTTTTCATGCAGTCCACGCCGCCACATACTGGAATCTGCTATAACGACTTCCTTACTCCTACCTGGACATCCCGGAGATGCTGGAATCTGTTAATCTCTATGAAGTTGGGTCTGGGGGCAGGCACCAAATAAATTATGCTGTCCATCAGCGAAGATGGAGATTGCCGGGTCGGGACCGATGCCGTCACCCCATAGAACCTCCATCTCCTATTCGGTTGCCCATGATTTAAATACGTAACTTGTCGATCACCCTTTATAAGGCTAATGTGGACGCTAATGCCCCTCAGCCATAACCCACATGCTGTCCTTGGGTTCTGCACCTATTATGGTCGAGAGAATAAACTGCTGGGCGAGATCCCCCGATGGCATTCACGGTACCGTGTAAAGGTTGCGTTTCCTGACAGTGACAGCGACCACAGCGGCGGCGTGCGAAATGTCGAGAATTCCAGTTCCGATTCTGAACCCGTTGTGAGTCGTTGTCTCGGCAATTTCCTTGTCTCCACGGAAATCTCCGCCTATTGCTACGCTCTCGGTGGCAAGTTAGTCGTAAATATACACTTTTCGACCCATACAGTATCTCATGACTGGATCCTTCATATACGGATTATGCAGTGCGGACACAATCGATGTTGACACTTCAGCACTTCCTCGTCCGCCCCAAGGTCCTGGGCTTATATAGATCCGCTATTCGGGCGTCAAAATGTTCGTCCGATCTCAGGCAAAGGAAATGCAGATGACGGTGTAACTCCTTTTTTAATTTTTAATTTTTTGCCTTTTGCTCTATAGATATCCCAGATCCTCATTCTCGGCGAGAGACAATTGCCTGGATTCGCTCGGAATTCGAACGAAATAGAGATGTGGAAGACATCGTACGCCTTTCCGCCTTCATATCTGAGGCATCATATAATTTGACGGCCTTTATGCACGCATTCCACTTGCATTTTGTTCGTCCCCTAGGATCGCATCAAATCCCTCATTCAGTCCGGGAGGCGCGAATTGTCAATGCATCTCCCGTCTATACGGTCTCCCAAGGAATAACGCCACTTGACCTTCTCCCATGAAGTTCCTGATGCGTACCGACTATCTGGCTCACTCCCTACTACCTCACTTCCCGATCCACACGTGCATCCCGGTCGCAGCTATAGATTAATGGCTCTGCTACACTGAGCTGAGAGCCTGAAGAATCATCCCGTGACCCATGTCCTACTGGTGCTGTTGTTGATGGGCCCCCTGCTGCCTCCAGCGCCGGGTTCGTTCTTTGGATTGTTCAGTTATGTGGCGTGAGACCCTGGATTGTTGACAATGAGATGCTGTATCATCGTTGTCATCAATTGAGGTGGGCTGGTAGGTTGATCTGCATTTCACTGTAGGCTAGCCGGCATTCATTACGTCCTCAGCAGAGCACATGGTAGATGACACCCTTCCCGTCAGAATTGGCGTCCCAGGGTGTCCTCAGTGTAGCATGCTTCATGCAGAGTCGGTGTAAATGATGTTATATTCATGAGACAATTATGGCTATGCAAAGCCAGAATACTATCGATGCCGTACTGCGGCAGTCCCCAAGAATACTGATTTAGCTCGTAAACGATGCCAAGAATGATGTCTACTTAATAAACTATATTACATGGAGAGGCAGTCAGCGTACACGCAGCAAGCAAGACACACACACAACCACGGAACATACGATAACGAAAGTCCAATCGATCGGGACCTTTGGTTTTGTTGAACTTGGCGTAATCTTGCTGTTGCTATTGGACCCGACATCATGCATCAGATGCCGATCCGTCACCTTTTGGAGAACCTGGCGATATATAATAATAATAATATACGTACCTCTATTGAAAGCTTCCTCCAAGCTCGATCCTTGCGGTGGTTGAGGTACTTGTAGAATATGTGGGTGAAGAGGAATATGGCGAGGGAAAGGCCTGATATGCCCACGAGTATCTTGTTTCCCCGGCGGTCTGGGGAGCGCAGAATAATATGATAATCAGTGTTAGCATTGGAGAACAAAAAGATATTTGACAGAGACGGGGGCGCACAGTCCGGAGCGTCAGACTCGACGTAGATATTGGAAGCAATGACCCCGGACAGGGATACCATTGAGGTATATATAGCGACACTGATCGATCTGGTCCGCGTATCATTTGAATTAGAAGCCGTCCACGCGAGCGCGACAGGGTGCCAGTATGGATACCTATATGATACAACGCCATCTTAGCGAATCCTTGGGGACCAAGAAAAAAAAAAAAAAAAACAGAAATTCTTCTTCAGACACATACGCGATGGTCAACGCACTTGCTGCCCATTTTGCCCACTTGCTCGCGTTCTTTGGCATATACGCTAACGCGACCAAGTTCGGGAAGATCCATAATTCGCCAATGAAACACGCGAACGCGCGATGTCCCCACTTCTTTACCCCGAGAGAAAGCCACAGCATGTTGACGATGAGGAGGAAAGATGACGGAATTGTGAGGAGATTTGTGCGAAACGTGTCAAACCCTGTCGAGAAATCAGTGAAGGTCCAAAAGGAGGAAGAAGAAGGCCTCGTAAGCTACCAATGCTTCTAAGGGTGAGGGAGAAGTATTGAGACGTCGTCCCAGGCGGGACAAGAGTCACAAGACCGATGATGTATAATGGCCATAGCGAGTAGTGCAGCGCTCGACGAACGTCCGACAAGTGTACTACTGAATGTCTATGCGTCTTGCCTGGCAGAAGGGTTTGTGAGCGATACTCTATTTCGGCAATGTGATAAGGTGTCGTAAGACCTTTGGCAGGTTCATCTCGAAGTATTCGATTCACCATTATCACTTCTTCACGATCAGAAAAACTGGAAATCTTCCGAGCATTGGTATATGCTCATGAGTTGAAAAATCCTTCAAATAACATACCTTCGAAAACGGAGGAATGCCGGGGATTGTGTAGGCGAGGCTGGGAGATAGAATAGCGTCACAATTCCCGTGATGATCTGATACGATTGGACGTCACGCGTCAGCAGTGGCAACATTTTTCGAATAGAGATAGAACACCAACGGTCAGAATTCCCTCCACAATGACTATAATGTAGGTCATGGGGGATTGCAGAAAGTGACCTCAGTTTACAGTGTCATATCACAGTGGCAGAGTTTTCCCAGATGGCGCCACGTACACATCCAGCTCCATCCAGGCAATCCTAGCCGACCCCTTAGGTGTAAAAGACCAAATGCGACGAACGCACTAAGAATATCAGATATACCAAGACACGCGTAGAGCCATGACATCCGAACGCCTAGAATAAGCGTGGGAAAATGAGAGCCGAGAAGAGTGAAATAACGGGAATGGAGATGAACCTAATTCGCGGGTAGTGTAGAACTCGCTAATATAAGAAACCAATGCGGGCGTCCATCTATCACGGCCTCAATAAAGGTTATTGGCGACCCACTCATAACGGGTAGTGTACGTACCCAGCAGTGAAGACAGTCAATAGGCAACGAACGGCTATAAATGCTTTTGGTGTACGAACAAAAGCATGGCCGACAGATATCGCACCCCAGCTGAGTCTCGGTGTCAGAAGTGATCGCAAAAGAACATCGGTACACACACCAGAGCATTTGTCCTGGGAGCCAATATTCTGCTCCAACACGTCTCATAATCATCTGTGCTGGGATCTCGACGGCGACGGCTCTAGATCGTGATGATATTTATACGGAGACAGGGGAAAAAGTGGGTAGGAACCAACAAGACAGATTGAAGTGTTACACTGAGATTATAGTCTCCAGTCGTAGCGTGGACATCCTTGAGGAACTGATATACAAATTATTCAGATGATGAGGGCGGAGGACTAGAGTTGTCCAATTTACGTTGTCTGCCAAAGCTTTTCCTAGCGATGCGCCATCTAGCCGTAGCCAGAAGAACATCCAACACATATACACTGGTTTGGTAGATGTATTATACGTTCAAAGTGGGCGCACAAACAGTGCCGATTGTAACACTTACGCATTATTCGTAAATCAATCTTTCGTACAAGATCTTTTTCCTCATTAGATGTCCAGGTTGCCTCGGTGTCATAGCGGTGTATACCATCGTACTCAGGATCGGGGGTCGAACTGCCCGCCGTGCCCGTATTGTGCCAAAGGATGAGAACGTGCATTAATGATGGGGAAAAAAAATCTGAAAGACTGACAGTTTTACATAGTTCTCGTCATGGCGAGCATCAACAAAATCATCTAGATTCTGAATCGAGTTCGAATCTGAAGGACGTCCCATGCCTTGGAGGGCTGAGGCAGAGCTGAGGGAATAGCGGCTACTACAAGGGGAAACCTCTAGATCTAGAATGGGATCAATGGATCCCGTGGCCGCCGACGCCAATTTTCCATGCGCTGGCGTGATCCCATTGATATCGCTCCATGCGCGCAGGTGGTTCTCCGGCATTTGCCACGGGATGAGAACTCACTCCACGATCCAGAGGCCCGAATCGGGGAGAATCCTCGATCGGCTTGGAGATTGGATGTGATTATCGGTGAAAGTCGGCCCGGTATTTGCGGCAGTTTCCGTCACATCAGCGCTTCCATACGTCAGCACTCTCGATGGGCCTTCCCGTTAATGGGGGATAGCAGGATCCCTCTCCCAGCCTGCCTCAATTTCTCGAGGTGCCGTTATTAGAGGTATATACATCACATCGCAAAGCATTTTGCCCACGCATCAACAGCTTCGGTGTTCCTTGAGAATGCCTGACTTTCTACAAATGCACCAAGCTCACAAAGACCTGCGGCAGCCCACCAGCGACTACACCCTGGCTGAGGTAGCACAACATCACTGTTCAATATCCTTACCCACTCCCCATCCTTTAATGTATCTCTTCCATCACCAGTCGAGAGCACACTCCCCGGGCAAGAGTATTTCTCCACGACGAGTCTTCCGGCGAATGGGGCTATACGGCTATAGACCCATGGAGAATCCTTCACCGGGTGCGACGTAGGCAAGTCCTCGCCAGGTTTGTGCAGGCCCATCGCCGAGACAATGGCTGTAATCTGATTATCGTGGGAGAAGTCCACATATAATGTTCTATCGAGAGGGAAGGTCGCATGAGACCCATCGAGCGTGCGATTTATATTAGAATCGATCAAGGTGTTTACGGGTGTCGATGTCAGCCTGGCGAGCAGTTCGTTCACGTAGCCAATGCCTGGAGATCCCAAAGAGATGAGATAAATCAGACAACGTATCGCGTATACACTCAGGGGAATGACCTTGCACAGGGCCTAATGGGTTCCCGTACCTGTCCGCATTCAGGATGTCACGGCTTTGAGTAAATATCCAAACGAAAAATGGCATTCCCTCACCCCGTAAAATAATATTTGCCTAGGTCTTGATAATACTCATACGCTCTGAATTCGTCCTTGCTAAAAAGCCTACAGAACGGGCTAGTAGCCTCGATTACAACAGAATCAAAGGCACAAAATCTGAAAAGATGGACGGTGTCGACATCTGTTAGAGCGGCGCCTGGTGCGAGTGAATTGAGGCGAGACGTGATTGGCGGTATAAAAGTACTGGAGTAGGAAGCCTGGGCCTTGACTGCAATAGTCTTGGTGATCGCAGGGCAATTATGATTGTCTAGGGTGTTGTTGAACTATGATGTGATTTAAGTCTCAATTTGATCGACAATTGACAGTAACATATTGGCACCTCGGGCGTTCGTGGAATTATCAATGGGGGGGTAAATTCAATCGTGGAGGGACTAGCATCTATAAATCCAGCAGACCAGTTCCCAGCAGAATCCATTACACGGCTAGCATCCGTCGCGCGGATAAATGGAGGTATACGGGTCGTGTTGTTAAATACAAGGTGACCATATCTTTCGAATGCCACGGCGCCGGCGAGTGTATGCCTTCCACGGATAAATTGAATACAACCCTTCGATTCGCTCGAACGGACGGCAGGACTTACTCTTTGGCGCCATATGGCAAAAGAGTGTACTCTCCAAAACTATACGTGTAGTTCCTGAGGAACTCGAAGTCTGGTGAGGCGAATTTGTCTGCAGCCTTGAGCTTCGCCAAAGTCTGCTGCAGCTCGCGGCCTACTCTTTCAGTGGGAAAACGTGCACCATGACGATAGATCTGGGAGAATCATACGGTGTCAAGTAACCACATTCAACACAAGGAAAATCAGGGCATACCATGTTGACTTGGCGAAGGGTGCATTCATCTGGGCCTCGTATATAGTTGTCGGCGGGAAAATAAGGGGAGCTAACATTTCAGGTCCGGAAGCGTGAGAAAAAGGCAGTCGCCGATCATGGTCCACGACGAACTCTTGTCCAAGATGATGGCCGATGTATGGGGGAACAATATCAAGAGTACTATTATCCACATGAGGACCGCCAGATACGAAGACCTTTTGAGGTGCAGCCCTTGTGGTAACAGAGAAGATGGCTAAGATGTAAAATAGGTGGCACCCTCCAGAAACATCGAAGACCGGGAAACATTTTGTCCAATTGATCATGAAGGAGTGCAAGATGGCAGCGAATTTATATATAAGGCATATTCTTTCGAACGTGGATGGGCGGGGGAGCCGGATTATGCAAGCCACCGAATTCGTTGAAGTGGACTGTAGCCTAAGAAGCTGCAGCCCTCAATGCCAGTACGACGTCAGCATATTCACCTGAAAGTTCAATCCGTTCTCTCTCCGAGAGCCAGAGCCATCTTGGATGATGATACTCGATGAGAGCGGGTAAAGGTAGAGTACTGTACTCTGTGCGACTGGAAGTACTCTAAGCTGACTGACAATATGAAGCTAGTCAAAAAAATAGCAAGGAAGTTAGCCTTGGAGGTCATCAATTTATAGCTCGTGTAAATCTGGATAATTAGCTGTGGGACATGCAGTCCGTGTAGTGTCGCCACTCGCTGCTCACACTGCAATAGGGCGTTGGATACAGGCAGGGTATACGTATAGTACACGGTAGAAAATTTCATGACGATTATTCTCCAGTAGTGTTGCGACTCGACTGTGTAGATCGTGACAGTCTCTCAGCGAGCATTTCGACTTCTAAAAAGAGAACTTGTGGTGCTGTCATCACATCACTATTTGCCTCAAAACTTATCGACTTCTATCATTTGAATGCATTCTTGCATTCTCTTTCATCTTGCAGTGGAACAAAGCCCCAATGTACCATAGATGAAAAAGCGGCTCATGAGTTGGCTCAAATCAGTTGAACCAGCCGCTTAGTAGTCCGCGGAGACCATTTGAATTGTCGGGGGGCCCCGGAATCGAGTCTCACGACGATCGCGGAATACGGCTAATAACACAGCCAGTTTGCGAGACCCGTTTGCGAGACCGTTTGCGAGCAGAACGACCCTGCTCGTATTTCGGATTATAGCATGGCATCGACGCAAGAAGAAAGGGCTATAGCAGCTTACAACGAGCATCTTGGACGCTTCGACAAGGACCTGTTCTCTCAACATCTTGCTATATATTTGGTCCATGGAAGACCCCGGCTCTCTACGGTAGATCTCGATGAGATCGAAGAACTCGCTCAGCGCAAGTTATATTCAAGTTCGACCATTTGCTTTCATTTTGGGGGGGTGTCTTAGATGCTGTTTCCTTCCCAGGCTATGCAGCATTCACGTATGTCTCGGGCTCTGCTGGAAAGGGTCTCACACACAAAGCGAATCGAGCTGCGTTCGAGAAATGGCAAATAATCCCTCGTATGCTCGTGAATGCAACGCATCGGGACCTTGCAGTACGTTCTCGTCTCTACTGCTGGTCTGCACTAATCCCTGTCTCCGTTAATTCTAAAGACAACCATCTTCGGGGTCACGTATCCGTCTCCACTCATTCTTGGCCCTGTGGGAGTTCAGGGAATTGTCCACGCAGACGCAGAGCTCGCCTACTGCGCGTGCAGCTGCGAAGCTGAACGTGCCCTTCACTCTCAGTACTGCAGGCTCTCGATCGATTGAAGATGTAGCCACAGCAAGTGCTAATGGACCTCGTTGGTTCCAGCTCTACTGGTATGCATCGTCCCTCCATCAAGATACTGCTCTAGCGCTTCTCGCTTTTCCTAACACGGCCACGCAGGCCGAGATCCGATGACATCACGCTTTCCCTCCTTAAGCGTGCTGCCGATAATGGTTATTCAGCCCTGGTCGTGACTCTTGATACGATGCAGATCGGCTGGCGTCCGGAAGACTTGAAGTTTGGCTATCTCCCATTTATTCATGGAGTGGGCAGTCAAGTTGGTTTTTCTGATCCGGTCTTCATGGCCAGGCATGGTCTGCCTATTGTCCACGAACGTCCAGCATTCCCTTATGAACCCGAAGACCTGGAGAATCCGGGCGGTCAATCCGATAATCCTCCGGCCTTTGACGATGCGCTTCGAGCTAGAAAGGTGCTGGCGTTCAGCTGGATTGCGGAAATGAGCTCGGGCACGTATCGCTCCTGGGATGATGTCCCTTTGATAAGGAACAATTGGCATGGGCCTTTGATATTCAAAGGGTTCGTTGCCGAGTTTCTTCGGCCATATCCAAGGAGTCGCGTGTTAAAGATGGCTGTCTTGAAACTCATCAATCAGGATACAGAGCGCTGAGGATGCGGAGAGGGCAATCGACGTCGGTGCCGATGGCATAGTCGTCTCTAACCATGGTCAGACAGTCTTTATACATAGTTAGTCCTTGCTACGTGAATCTCACGAGCGATTACCTAGGCGGCCGACAGGTCGACGGAGCAATTGGTTCCCTGGATGCGCTTGAACTCGTCATGCGATCCACTCGTGTGCGAGAGGCTCAGGCTTCTGGGAAATTCACCATCCTTTTTGACTCCGGGATTCGCACTGGACCCGACATCCTGAAAGCGGTGGCACTCGGGGCTCAGGCTGTACTCAGTGGGTTATCCCTTCATTATTTCGGTTCGAATACACCTGAATCTGATGGTCGAAAACGTTGGGCAGTTGGTCGTCCCATACGTGTACGGATTGGCTCTGGACGGCGAGGCTGGAGTGGAGGCTGTAGTGAAGTACCTGCTTGCCGATCTGTCCCTTTCGATGGGTCTCTCTGGATATAAGAGCCTAGATGACGTCCGGTCCACTTTGGCCAGCAACATGATTCGCAAAACATGAGGAACGATGGTTCGTCAGTATCCTGCTCCAATACTTCCACGAGTACCCCCGGGGCTCGATGTACAAAATACTTGTACCTTTCTGTATGAACACGCTACGAATGTACGTTCTTCCAGATTGTAATCGGCGGGCGTTAAGTGTGCCCGAGCCTTTCTACCTCTTCCGTCACAATCGATTAGGATATAGCTGAAATTACCTTTGACTCTGTCAACATGGATAGAGTGGGAAGGAGAGGTATGCGTGCTTCAGCACCAACAGTTTTGTGATGTCACGTCACAGCGGAAATTCATCGTGTTCCGCACGGTCGGAGCGACCCGCCCGACACCCCCACGACCCCAGACGAAGCGGAGTGTGTGATGCAAGAGGTGCATGATCAGTAAAATTCAAAGGAACTCGGAATGTCCTGCCGTGCATAGGGGGCGTGATAGGGGTCCCCATCCCTCCATCAACGCGGACTCCTGTATCAACGCGGACTCCTGTACCCCCACAGGTGAGGCTTACAGTAGTACATGTATTTTTTCATCTTTCAAGGTTTGAGATCGGGGGACTCGCTACGCTACGCTGCGGCTAGCGGTCTGGCCTAATAATATAAGCATCTCCAACAGGAGGAAATAGCAACTCGATAACGGGTGGGTGCTAAGCTTACCCAATAATTTGCAAACGCCTCGCATCGTCGAAACCGTACATTACTGCCACCGCACAGCGGTGCAATGTGAAGGTACCAAAATCTTTGTGTCGCGAGGCCCAGCACAATTGCCTTGGCATCTGAGCTCGATCGTACAGTAATGGAATTTTGCTGTGCAAGTCGGGTTCTCAGCCGCAGGTTCGATGAATTGTTCGTACATTCGTATCCGTCGCAGACTTTCATGGCGTACGTGGTCCTGAAAGAAATAGGAGGATTTGTACTCGGGCGAAAGGAACACACGCTGTCCCCAAGGGTTGAAGGGCCGGTAGAAGGGGGTCTCTCCAACTTGAGGGAACATGTTTAGCGCCCAAAACGACGGAACAGACGTAATGATTTGCTTGGGAAAGCCTTGGTGAAATTGCATTGCAAGCAATTCAATCGTGTATCCGCCCCTCTTGAAAGTTGACAACACTTTTATTGTGGGTTGTTTTGTTTTGTACTCCCAACCAGAGCGGTTTCACGATGGCTGAAGGGCAGCGTACAGAAATTCCTCCCAATCATTTCCCAGCGTCCGGAATACCGCCCGAGTACGTATCCCCAGCAGTCCCCCCGCTTTCTCGTTTGCTCAATACTTCCCTGATGCTATGGGTATCTTATGATGGTAGGATGGAACTGCAGACTCTGCTCCGCCGCAACCACTAGATGGCACCCTCACAGGGAGTCAGTACCCCGAGTCGCCTGTGTCACCGGTGCGTGTTCATCGCGAAACCAGAATCGCACCCCCCCCACACAACGTCTAAACTCCCCCTATTTTTTGTTTGGCAGATTTCAACCCAAGGTCAACGCGTCGCCCCTGCCGCTGGACTTGAATCTCGCTCTACTCCTTCTCTCGTGCATAATCGTCCGAGGGACAGGGGACCACCGCGGTCGGCGCCAGGGATCACGGGCCAGTTTTTCGGGGATGCTCGTCCGCATAAATCTGAGGCCGAGAAGACTCGAGAAAACCCCTCCCGGACCAAGGGTGCGGACACCCAGACTATTTGGGAGGCAGTCATCGACCAGTTCAAGTGGCATGACGACGAGCTCATCAACGAGTGGCAGCGATCGATGGATGTATTGCTCATTTTCGTATGTGTTTGGGATCTCTCACTCATGTCGAGGTTGTCGCCCCCCCTTTCCCCCGCCGTACTGATATGCCCCCATCTCTACAACATAGGCTGCATTGTTCGCTGGGATCCTCACCGCGTTCTTGATCGAGGTCAACAGATTGTTAAAGGAGGACCTCTCTCGGACCGCCGCAATCCTGCTTGCGCAAATTGCACAGAACACAGGAACGACGAACACGTCAGCCCTCGGTCTTTCGGATGCCGTGGTGACCCTACCGCCATTCAAGCCCACAGCCGTCGCGAAGCGCGTAAACCGACTCTGGTTCGCGTCTCTCGCGCTCACCATTTCATCCGCTATTTTCGCAATGATCGCCAAGCAATGGATTACAGAGTACACCTCGGGCGTCAGTTCCCAGATGAGTTTCGACCCGCTCCACACCTCTGTCGAGCGCCTGCGCGACGAAGTGCGTCTTCGCCAGTACCGCATTAATGGACTGGGACGATGGAAGGTGCAAGACATCGTTGGCGGCCTGCCCATCGTGCTCCATCTCGGCTTACTCATCTTTGCCATTGGGCTCATCGACTACGAGTGGTCTCTCGATCACGGTACCGCTATCGTCTTGCTCGTCATCGTCGCCTTGGCCTTCTCCTTCTACACCATATCGGCGATCATCCCATCATACGATCCGGCATGCCCTTACAAGACTCCCTTCACTCATCTCATCACGAACTGGCACCATGCCCTCGTCCTCATGTTTGTCCCCAAGCTTGACTTTGACACGGATACCAGCATTATGAAGCGCCTGAGAAGCGGCTTCCGCCAAGCAGCCCAGGTCCATGGATCATTACAGGAGAACGAAAAAGAAGAGGTCGAGCTGCATGCAAATCAACTGGACAAGGATTGCCTCCACACGCTGAAGAGAATCACTCGGGATGGTGATGTGGCCGCGTGGGCCGAAGAGGAGTTGGAGAAAGTAATCAACTCTACCCCTATCGGGAGACCCAACGCATGAAGGCACAGGGAGAAGTGACATATGTACCATACCTGTTGTTATCCCCTCCCTTAAATCACCTAATATAATTCGAGACGAGAAATGTAATCTTCGTGCGTGCGTCCTGTATATGCAGATCTGCATTGTCCGCTGTAACGTGGAAAAATGAAGTCCAAAAAGGGGAATGATGTAGTGCTACATATCCATACAAGCACGTTAAAGGGACAGGGGGGAGGGCATAAATAAACTATGAAAGGTTGCAAAGTCCAAAGTCCATTGGAGAAAACGAACAAGCGTCATAACAAGGGGTATCGATGAACTTCAAAACCAATAACACATCAGTCCTAGTAAAGTTCGAGCGTACTGACTGTGTATGGAATAATGACCTCCAGATGTCTTTCACGTCACGACCATGCCACAGCGGCTGCCAAACACGCCAATGCGGGCCATAGCCCGGTGGGCGTGATGAAGCGGGACTGGGCGCCGCTGCGGCTGGTCGGAGAGCGGTTGACGAAGAGCCACTACCAGTCTTTGAGGTCGAGAAGCCCGAAGGTGTGCTTGTGGCCTTAGTCGTGATGGTGCTAGTGGCATTCCCCGACACGGAGGACCCCACGACGCCGTTGGACACTGAGCTGATTGGAGTGCATGACGACGAGGGAGGAGCAGGGTGTGGTGGTGGGGTGGCACCGTCTCCTTGGTGAAAGGTGGATCCCCCGTATACACCCATAGGCTAGGAGGTAAATATTGGTTAATCTGGAGGACAAGGAGCACGATGAGAGCCCAGAGGGACTTACTTCGCCCGAGGCACCCAGACAATTCTCAAAGACATCGGGACTGTAATTACCAGGCATGTTCCAATCACATCCTTGGGGACGCCTCAGTTCAGCGGGGAAAACGTAGAAGGAATAGTACTTACCCAAAACATCGTATATATGATTACATAGCGCTGCCGCATTACTTTGTGTTACCATCTTTACACCCTCGGATACAGAATTCGTTATAGGCTATAAAGTTCTGGTTCAAATACATGAGAGCCTAACTTGCCATTGAACGGCAGAATAGCATACCGTCCATTCGTGAAGTTGTTGCAAAGGACCAAAAGCCGATGAAAATACTAGTCCTCCGACCGGGTTCCCGGAACCAGTGGCACCATGGGGGTCCAATTCGCCTGCATGGATCGGATCGAACAAGTCGGTCAGAGGGGAGTTTCATGGGGGAAGATTATCGACGCACCTCCAGCGTCGCCAGCTGGGATATTAATTTTGGTGAAGTCGCCCACTCCTGTCACTTGCACCTACGCTGAATATGAACATCCGTGTGTCGATGGAATCGAGACTCGGGCCACTCACATAGTCGGGGGTCTGAACGAAATGAACCCCCTGGAGTGTTCCATCGGGAATCAATCGCGTCCCATACCCGGATTTGGTGCAGTAGGCGACCACGATTGCCTAGAAGAGAACGAGTGTCACCAGAGCTCTCGAGGATACTGTAGTTCTGCCAAAATTGACCTCGCTATCTCCAACATCGGAGCCCGGACCTGGCTTCGGAGGCCCCCACACGCAGAAGTCGCTGGCAGAATTAACTAAAGCAGCAGAAAGCTGAGCTCAACAGATGACAGGTGTCATAAATAAAATGTGCATACTGTAGACATTCTGGCACAATGAGGTCTGGCTCGAGGTCGTACCACAGCTATTGGTCCCAGTCTGCCCACCCTCAGTCTGATTAGGGGCGGTGCTAGGGAGATATGTGGCAGGTATACTGGGCCACACAGCGGTGGGCACGCAAGAGTGCCGCCAAGCCACCGATGTACAGGGCCAGAAGCATCCCAGTATTGACGCAAGGGGAGGAGGAAGAGATCCGGAAGCACTGGAGGCCGTGGGGCTTATCCTAAAGAGGCCATGGCTATTATGAA
Source organism: Hydnum rufescens UP504 (assembly GCA_014904985.1). Lineage (NCBI taxonomy): Eukaryota > Fungi > Basidiomycota > Agaricomycetes > Cantharellales > Hydnaceae > Hydnum > Hydnum rufescens. The sequence continues at coordinate 205,323 of MU128997.1, read as the reverse complement.
AATCGGCCCCCTGGAAGCTGTGAACCTTCCAGACTAGTTCATTATTTGAAATGAATTGCCCTGGCGTGATGACCTAAGATATGTGTCTCCGCTTCCGATTAGAGCTCTCGGCCACCTCTTCGATGCCTCATGCTCTATTGCCGCAATTGTTTTGTAGTAAGGGCCTAATCATTGGGCCTGGATGAGCCCGGGGCTCAAAGTAGATAGGAAAGAGGGAGAATCACCCACCCACAACAATAGTCTTACGTCTGTACGGTCTTACGCGCTGCCGTGCTGCTTCGGCTAAGTCTTCCATTATTGTATAGTAATCAATTTCCGAACAAGAGAACCACATGAGTCTGAAAATGAAGTTTGGCGGATCTCTTCGAGGAAACTCACCGCCGGACCTGTCGGGGAGCATTTTGGACGTCTGGCAGTTCTCGCAAGAGGATGGGAATAAAGCGAAAACGAGGATCCTTGCGCTATTGCCAGGGATCGGCCACGTACATCGCCTTCGACTCGCTCTTCATGCATAACACACGTTGTTTTAAGAGATTCTGATATGAACTCGGGGTTGAGTAGATACTAAAGGCTTCAGATCTCATTCTCTCATGAAATCAGGCAAGGTCCCCCACATGAGGCAGAATCCTCCCCTATAGTTGAGTCAGTGACAGGTGAGCTCTGAAGCGAATGTCTGGATCAACAAATATCGGCATATTCCGCTCTCCTTCGCACCACAGCCGCAACAGACACATTCAGGGGTGAGTAGGCACGTAGCAGGAAGCACCCTGAGATTTCTTCGTATTACACGCAGCCACGAAGGTGTCCATTCTGTCGAGGACTTGCAGTAGGAACGCATGTCCTGGATTTGTGGGTCCAAATCGGCCATTTACAACTGTTTCCGGACATGTTTTTCAAGGTGAAGAAAACTGTACATTTAAGGCCGGCAACCTCCGTGAAGCACGCGACTTATTGAGTTGTATGGTGGACCCTGGACACCCTCGCAGAGTCCTCGTGGAGCTAGCTAGTTGAATTTCTCCATTAAAATTAGCATGAACGCTCTGCGCGAAGTGGAAATATTTTTGATGGTGTAATGAAAAGGGATCGCACATGTGCATCTCACACAGTCAAGCTACACATGTAATATTTGACGCATTCCGTATGAAATGAAACTTTAAGTGAGCAACCTGAATATGCCAGCATAGTACAGCAGCTAATAGTGTAAAACAGCGGCTGCAGACTCATTAACCGTCACGACTGATTTATCGTCGTGTAGGACCCTTGGATAAATCGGCAACACGGATGAGATGAGCGAGAATACGCGGGCCCAAGGATGATATACATACACACGCGCACGAACCAATCCCCGCTGCCGGAAGCTAGCACTCCACCTGTAGGACTGAGATCGATCGAGATGACTAACAGGGGAAGATTGGAGTCGAATCGAATTCCTGCATTGGAGATGAACGCAAGCGGCGAGTCCTCGTACCTGAATTTTTATGGCCGTGTAAAATCACTTGAGCCTGTGCATCAGCCGGGTTCCAGAACTGAACGCCTGTATCTTTGGATCCCGAGGCCACCCATGCGCCATCAGGCGACACAGCCACTGTCAATACATAGTCCTAATATAAAGGAATCAGCATGCGTGCACGGAAAAGATATGGAAAAAGAGCCCACCGTATGCCCCGTAAATGCAACAGCACATGTGCTACCCATCTCTCCGCCTTCCTCGGCACCGACTATGGGTACCGAATTGCTCGCAACCGTTGAGCTCTCGCTGAGGCCAACGACGGTTTGCGTAGCTGCCGGGTTTTGGCACGTTCCTTAAGGACTGATGTGATATCCCAATACTTGAGACTCTTGTCGAGGCTGCCACTGACGAGGCCTCGCCCATCAGGATGGAATGCAACCGAGTAAACACTATCCTTGTGTCCTTTGAGTCGTTCGACGAGTGCTCCAGACGCTATATCCCAGATCCGCACGAGCATGTCCAGACTACCAGCGGCAACGAAGCGTCCATCGGGTGATATAGCAACCGAGGTCAGACAAGCATCGGTAGTTTCAGGCTCCGTAATCGCCAGGGTCTTGCACGTTCCAGTGGCCACGTCCCATATCCGCGCAGTCCGATCGGCAGACCCGGAGACAATGAACTTGCCATCACGCGAAAAGTCGAGAGAGTAAATATCATCCGTATGCCCCTCAAACGCAATCCGAATCTCGCGTTTCGCGATGTCCCATACCTGCATGATCCACAGGTGAATAACGGCGTCCCACGTGAGTATCGTTTTTCAGAGGTACTGTAACGCACTCGGATTTTCTTATCCTCAAGGGCGGTTGCAAGGTACTTCCCATCAGGGCTGAAACAGACGCTCCGAATGTAGAGATCATCAGTCTTGGAAGCGCCCTCATCTTCGAGAACGCTGAACCCGGGATATGAGAAGAAGTAATAAGAAAGAACTGCTGGGAGAGGGGAATATTACCATCTTATGGCTCCAGTCTTGACATCGTATATTTGTGTGGTCCGTTTGGCGCCTGTTGCGAGATACTTGCCATCTGGAGAGAAGCGCACACAGCAGACCACACTAACATGAAAATCATTAGTCTTGATTGAAAATATGGGGGAAAATGCGAGAAGAACAGATCCACAGACCTCTCGTGTATCAAGGTGAGATTGAGATTAACATCGAGCACCCGAGGGACATTGGGGTTAAAAATCGCCCACCAGTCGCTGCCTACTTTCTTCAGTTCAGGGGGTACTCGATCAGGCTTCAGATCATTTAGGGGGTTGGATCCACCGCGTGTGATCTCGTTGGTTGCAGGGGAATAGGCCTGCATGGTTGGTTGTGGTGGTGGGTCCGAGACAAAATCTCGGGGGGGCTGAGTGGTGTGCAGGGGTGGGGTAGATGCATCTGAGTGTGCTGTATTCTCCATATGAACGAGTGGAGGGATAACCCAAAAAAACTTCAGTATAATTCCATAACCAGTAAGGGCGCCACGCGGCGCCCGTGACCTTGCTTGCTGAACAATCGGAGGGAACGAAAGCCAGATAGTGGGAGGTTTGTTATGTAATTGTGCTGGCTTGCGAAACTAGATGAACATGAAGGCCAGATAGCGCGAATAGTAACGCGAATTGAGTGGGATGAATGATTATGTAATACGTTCACAGATGCTTCAAAATAAACATTAGTAAACTCACCACTCACGCAAACGGGCTCATACGCGCTCTCCAACACGCCCGAGCAACACTTCAATTTTCATCCACCTTCCCTTTTGTCAGTTAAAACACTGGGCCCGAGACTGGGCAGCATAATCGTGCCTCTCAGTTTCTTGTGCGCTCCGAAGTTGCCCTAGCGGTTTCCCAGAATATTACAGTAGGACTGTAGCTAAATAATAAATCATGTCTCAAAGAGAGTCCTTGAGTAGTGCACTTTCAAACTGATATATCCAGCCTTCAATCTCGTTTTGTGTAAAAGCAGGGCCAAAAATTCTCCATTTTGGGTGGTGGAGGAAATTTACAATACCCAGAATGTTTCCTGGTAATTTCGGACGAACTTCCGGTTGGACTCAGGACGCCTTCCCGATGGCGGGTGCCTTCAGGTTTGTCAGACTCAGACCGTTGAGCCCGATGATATCTGCCGGCTGCTGACACTTTAGACTTTAGTGGGTGTGGCTGAGGTGGCGGGGTCAGTCCCAGTTACGGTGAGACCTTGGCCATCCATGCAGTATTCCCACCGGCAGCCATGTTGAACTGACCAATGCGACCAAAATTAATTTTGCAAGTTGAAAATTGGACTTGGAGGAAGTGGGGAAAGGGACTAGAAATTGCCAGCGGAGGCTAATTACGATATGAGAACGGGGGAAGGGAACATGATAAGAGTGTACTGTTGAGTTCTTACAATTAGAAGATTCTAAGGTGTTATTACGACTGGCCAAGCCATTGCATGGAGGGAACCCACTCATTCCGCCCAGTTAATCAGCGCGTGGATTGACCGGAGACGGTCTCTCGCACATAAAGCAAGAGGAATGACACCGATAGAAACAAGCGCGCGGCACGAATCGCGAGCCAGTTATCGTAGCATCACTCGTCACGGGAATCGCCGAGAGCGTTGTACATTTGACCAAACACGAAACGCCCCCCCTCCCTCGTTTATTATGGTTTGCGGTCTTTATGCGATCGATTTTTTTTCGTTCGTGCTAACGTAAAGGCGTGCGTTGGCGAGGATAGAGTGACAACGCAGAATACAAGGAAGCATTCGCCCTTTTCGACAAGAAAGGGACCGGTGCCGTTCCCCGCGAGACGTTAGGGGACCTTCTTCGCGCGCTGGGCCAGAACCCAACCCAGGCAGAAGTAGCAGAGATCGTCGCGGGCGCGCCTAGAGATGGTTAGCTTGCCTCCATCGTCCTCGTTTGGGTTCAAAATACGCGACGATCTGATGTCAAATATTACTCAGTTGACTACAAGACGTTCCTCTCGATCCTCAACCGACCAGATGGCTTCAAGCCTGCTGGGACACCAGGTGTGCTTTTCAAGCTCTATCTCTAGAACGCACCGCAAATCATGCTCATCGAGTAACAGAGGAGTTTATTCGCGGTTTCCAAGTATTCGACAAAGAAGGAAATGGATTCATCGGTGCAGGCGAGCTTCGATATGTTCTGACTCAGTTAGGAGAGAAGATGACAGACGAGGAGGTCGATGAGCTACTCAAAGGTGTACAGATTGGAGGGTATGTCCAGGGTTATCCTCTGTGTCTTGCTCATCCCAAATGGGTCTGATCACGATTGTTAGGGACGGGAATGTCAATTATGAAAGCTTTACTCGAATGATCCTGAGCCAGTAGTGGTCGTGATTTCCTCTTTGTACTTTGTGTTCATTCTCAGCACCCAAGATGGATTGATCCCCCCTAAGTGGTCTATCCCGTACCACGGAATTCATGTATTTGAATCGAACGTTCTTTTGAAAGGATACCCGGGATGTATCACCTTGAGCACCTTCTGGGCCACGGTCCACACAGAATTGCCCAGCCACCAAGGGACACGTCAGATTACACAGATTCGATAGGTGTGCTCTTGGATAAATCAGTACGAAAGAGGAAGGATAAATTGATTAAGGTAGGATGGAATGAGTTGAAGTGATCGTTGGTGATGGCAAAACCGACAGCGCCAACAAAAGTATGGCGTGGTGCAAATGAAGCGACTCTTGACCAATAAGTGAATAGACGTGTCCAAGAAAACTACGCCGTAACCAATATGTCAATAAAAGGGGACATATCTCGTGTGCGGGAGAGGTTTCTAGTTTTCGCTATGTCATAAGGCTTGGGATGTCGCCGATAATGGGTTGGAGGGCATGAATAAATCAATGTTCGCGGCTAGAGAAGATTCCAGCTCCTCGGCAGACGAAGTTTCTTCTCTTGAATCTTCATCTTCGCGAGGAGAGAATGCTTGCTTTTCACGGCGATATTCTGCATCATTTGGAATTTCGTTGGTCTGATGTTCTACGCCGTCGCTATTGATATCGATAGGCATAAAGACGTCAGTTCGTGTATCACTCGGATAAGGCGCTGATGCAGGGTGAGGGTGGATTGGATGCACGAGGGAAGCCTGTGAGCTCCTGTTGCTCGTGGTGCTGGCGATACTTGAGCTTCCGGGCCTCTTTAGTATAGCGGATGCCAGATGATCAGGGATGCAATCATTCTCCGTTTCCGGGTCTTCATCCATTGCAGGAGACCCCTCCATTCCCTTGAAAGATCGTAAGGATGGCGAACGATAGGGAGAGGACGAGGCAGAAATCGAAAGGCCCGGGTGCTTGTTAGGAGACGAACGTGCGGGCGGACTGCTGAAATGCAATGTCATGGGTGACGAGTGTGCGTAGGGACCAGACGTCGTGTTGATGGCTGAGGGGAAGGGGGATGGAGCCCGGGAACGAGATGGAGGACGGGAAGGCCGACTGTTACCGTTGCTATTGTGACTAGCACGACGGTTCGCATTGAGTGCAGTCGAATGTGGTCCGGGTACTACGGAGGGTGACGATGAAAGTACACCGATGGGATTATATACGAGCGGCAATATTCCAGGAGCGGGCTGCCCCATATATACTCCATGTAGTGGGGCCTGGATAGACACAGGCGAAGGAGGAATGCCATTTTGGGCCTGAGGTGTCCCAGAAGATTGACCATTCATGTAGTAGGGAAATGATCCACTGATTGGAGACGCAATAGCGACTTGTTGTTGCACTTGAATAGTGTGCAACGTCATGAACCTATATAATTGATGTTGCAACTGAAACGAGAAAGGACGTCAATACCTTCGGGTATTATATAGGGAAAAACACTGACTTCGCTTTCTTTCTGATTCCATTTTTGAAGATCTTCTGACCACGCCCATTTCAATCTCTCCAATTCTTCCGCAAGACGCATACTTTCAAGTTTCCACCTCGTCTCTGCACGCCGGGCCGTCTCCAGAGCTGTCTTGAGCTTAGAGACCTCAACATCCCCAGAACCACTGGGGTTCAAGGCGGGACTCGAAGGCATGCCTGAGTTCGGAGGAGGGTCGTTCAGGGAAGGAAAGAAGACATCTTGAGTGTTCAGAGACGAGGGGGGAGGATGTTCTGATGCGACAGAGGGCATTTCTGGAGGCCAGGATTCATCCTCCTTAAAATTAGCCCGCAGACGTCCATGAATCGGAGTCCAATCCAACGAGTTATCCCATGCTGGGGCGGACACCGAAGCCGTCATGCGCCCACGAGTGTCCTCAGAGACATCAACGGGACTGGAAAAGTCATCTTCATCCGGGGTAGTATCTCTTTCCCATACAGGTGGTTCTCCCATTTTCATGTTCTGTAAAGATTCGAACATCCCCTTGTTGATCCCGGATGGTAGAGATTGGGCCACTGGTAAGGCTGGTGGTGGTGTCTTGGGAGATAAACTGGATGATGGAACGGAGGATATCGTAACGGACAGTCCAGATGTTGAAGGCGTGGGGGACAGAGAGCGTTGAGAGGGGGAGGTGGAGTCTCCCTCAAGCCCGTCTTCCACAGGGAACGATGTAGTGGGCTGACTCTCGAATCTCGAGGAGTTGTCCAGATATGTCATGGTGGAGAGGATGTGCATTGTCAAGTCCGACGGAGGGACTGGTAAATATAGAGCCAGAGGGTCAACAGGAGTTGGCACCTTTTCGAAAGATGTACGCGACGCGGGGAAATAATCGAGAGAGTCTCCACCCTCTTGGGCCATTGACGAGGCATCGGCACCAGCATGGTCCGCTTCGGAAGAATGTATGCTGTCTTCGACAGAATCAGCTTGCGAGAACGCGCCTCCTTGACGAGGGGTGAGAAGGGGAGTAGAGGAAGAGGAAGCATAGCTCTCGTCGTGCTGGAAATTATCATCATTCCAGCGCGTATTCGTGTCGTCGTCACGCGAACGAACGGCGCGAGCATGCTTTCCCGTGGCCTCCTTCGAGACGTCTTTCCCCCTCTTCCTACGTTCCTTTGTGCGCTTCTTCTTCCCGCCTGATCGACTGCTTCCGGCGTGGGGTTCAGTTGAATCGGGTGCTTGTCGTACACTGGATTGCGATGGATTATCACGGTGGGGGAGGTCAGGGCCCGGAGACTGTATAAATGCTTGGTCTGGAACGATTCTGGAGACACGGGGTTGTCGCCAAGTATGGCTGAGGCGGACAGCTGCGAGGATGGAAAGAGCGAGCACAGAAAGGGGGATTGGATGGAGTACACCATTAAACAAATAGGAACCCAAAGGGACTTTAAAGTCGTCGCCACCACCGTGCAAGAACATGACCTTATCGTCGCCAGTCATAGGCATTGTCAAGGTCGCTGAAGGAGAGGAGAGTTGGGGCTCTAATTACGTACGAAAGAAACGCCCAAGGGTTGCTTCCGGAGGGCCTGGACAACGCCAAGAGACTTAACGGCCGCTGTTCCCTCTAGGTGGCCGTTGGTCGAGGATGTTGATTATTTCGCGTACGGCAAACTAATGTGGAGCACGATCACTTACCTTTTTTGTCCCAATAACTTGTTTGTTTACACAAAGCGGGCATGTTCCGGTCCAGCCTGGCACAACCGCCGCTGATATGGTACTGTAATATGGATCAATGTCGGCTGAGAGATTCGAACTCCTGAAGGGATCCGATGCACGAGTTCCGAAGACTCATGACTCCTCTGTCGGCCCTTTTGGTCGGTGCGTGGATATTTTCTCGGTAGCTCTAGAGCCTCCTTTTGATGGCGTTCTTAAATCGAATATGCTGGCTGGGAACCCCTGTACGTCTCATTCCCTCATTTATCTGCCTAATTATTGGGTTATGAGGCCGATTTAGTACAGTACCTGCTTGTGCTCATGATGCTCTTTTATACTATGACCAAAAACCTCGCTTGGATGCATTTCCAGTATACTTTCTCCGGTGCTAATTTTCAGAGCCCAAGAATCATCATGGTAAATAGAAAGTGGGGTGCTTCTGCAATTTTGCCTTGAGCTTAGTATCTGTTGAGGGTATGGGTCCATGATTCGGAGTGGTATAGCTGCGTCCCCAGATCGCAGCCCTTGACCGACAGCGAGTCATCAAGCAACGCCATATGACCTGTCTCTTCCATGATTCCAGGGCATACTGTAACGACAAGATCCGCCACAAGTGGTTGTATGAATGTGCCAGTGGTTCCAGCCCATGTTTATCAAAGAATTAGTCAGATTTGCCATCCATTGGGTGGCAACTGGATGGCGAAAATATCGAAGTTAGGTGACAATAATTCTCACCGTGGCTTTGAGCGGATAAACCCACGCTGCATAGTCTATCGGCACCTTTCCCCAGTTCTTAGAAGCGATTTGATGCGTTGTGGAACTCTAACCACCTTGCAGAGTCGTCTTCGTGCATCAAGATATCACTGAGGTGTGTATTCATGTGCGGTCCATGGGTCCATATGGGAATGCAGGTCATGGATGTAATATTGTCGCATTTTGGATCGCGTGTACCGTCGGGCGTATTAGATGGCTGGGCCGATATTGGATGAAATACCGGGTCAGCCGTCCCCAGCACAAAATTGTTTCCAATGCTGTCGCAGATCTGGCCTAGAGCATGAACATCGGCAGGTGTGTGGATGTAAAGAAAGCAAGTTCTTCGGGGTGCATAATATTCAGTTCTCTTGAGCCTTCATCCACCGCAACGAAGAACTGGGCTGCACGATCCCCAAACTCTCTATGAGAGTGCAATTAGCCAATCGGAGGTCTCCGAAAAGCCCAGCGCCGTACGGCCCGTACCAACAGCACTCATGTCTACGTCAGCACCAATCCAGTCAGGCTATACCCCTGCCTCTATTTACTCGTTCGTGTCATTTCTCCTCGCACCATCCCTACCTCACAGACGAGTGGCACAGGGTAAGGCCAAAACAGCCAACGACGAACGCGTCCAACTCGTATGAACACATTTGCAAGGTGTGGTATGCCTCGCACGAAGAGAATGCATGCTTACTTGTCTGTGGCTACTATGCAGTTCGTTTTGCGTCGCCGAATGCTTCGCGTTCTGGTGCTGTCTGCCTTTACTACTTGGATGTGCACAACTATCTGGTCTTTCTCGCCAAGAAACGGTCTATTCCGTGAGACCAAATTATATCCTGCGCACTGTTCAAGCAGCCTAGTTGAACCTATTCCGCGCAGATGAAATCATCGCTTCCATATCCCCTTCGCAGATAATATTGCTTCTGCCAACATACGCACTAGGCTTGTTACCATCTTTTATTCTTCTTCGTCTTTATCTACGGAATGAATACGAGAATCCCGAGACCCAGACCTTCCCCACGGTATTTTCTCGTATATCAAGCCTTCTTTCTCCTACACTTTTCCGTCACCTACTTGCATATGGCATTCAAGGTTGGGTCCTTGCCTTCTCGTACTGCATATCTGCTGGCTTGCGCGAATGGGATGATCCCCGACTGAGCATCTTTTCTCCCACCCTGTGAGTGATATTGGTCTATACTTCATCTAGACATTGTCTTACACTGTAGACGATCGCTATAGACGGCATCACCTCAATTTCAATGAGCGATTTGTGTTCATTACTATATCGAACGTCGTGCTAGGCATCGTGTACGCTTTTAAATCTTTAGCCACCATGCGTCCCACTGCGTGCTGGCCTGATTCCACCGTTAGCATGATCTCCGAACGATATCATACTAGTGGCACCCGGGAACTAACTATGTGAGTTTTACAGACTCGACCGCCTCACCGACCTAATTTTTTGCCCAAGCTCTGGGCGTCGATAATACCAGCGGCGTTGCTGAGCATCTCGATCTCTATCTCCTATATCGTGACATACTACTTCGTGCGTCTTCGGCTCTGGAAGACTCTTCTGTATTTTGCCTTTTTCCTCCGGTTTGTTTTCTGGGTACTACCTGTGTTTGCACAGTCCTGAGGCCTTTCCCCGTCAGTCCATATATGAGCACCTTTGTTCGGGCCAAGTACTCTCCCATCACGTTTGGCTTAATTTTCCGGACGCTCACTGTTAATTTGCTCACTTCACTTACCTGGGAGACGATGCGTGTTCTCTTCGAGGTCTATACATCTGAAGTGCGTTCCAATGGTCTCTGATTGTGGTCAGGCCTCTCACTTGCCATGACATCGCAGCCCATCGTGCTTTCGAGACATGCCCCTGATCCTAATCAGTGCCTAGTGCTTGGTATTGTCTCAACTGACCGCTACATCAAGGTATGCTGTTTCTTTGTGGTCTTGGGCAAGGGGAATTGACTAACATGTGTTATAAGCATCATGCGTTCCACGAGTTTGCTGTTTTAGCACAAACGACCTCCCCAGAAGCCTCTGCCCGTCGGAAAGCTTTGTTCTCAGATCTAAAAACACCACACCCACAGTCTATGCCCACTCTCAGCCCTGGGTCGATTGCTGGTGCATGGTCCACTGTTTCTCGCGAGGCACTTCTTGTTCTTGGAATAAACTATCAAAATTTGCTACGTCGTGGTGCCCCTCCACCTCCCCCGCCTGCTGTAGCATCATCAGCCCTTGCGCCAATTGCCGTTCCTTCACCTTCTTCAGCACACACTCTAAGCATAGTCAAACCTCCGGCAGGGATTTTCCGCCCACCGAGGACGTCGACGAGTTCTGCAATCATGGATACATTCAGCAGCGAAGGCGCCACGACCAACGTGTTGAGTAATATTGCCGATTCCGCACAACGCGGGGCTTCTGCTATACCTAGGATATTTCTCGGCGAGAGCCTCTCTAGTGCTCCATCAACAGGGCCATTGAGGACTGTTGGAATTGAACAAGGTTCTAATGTGACTTCGGTGGTGCGCACTCTTCCAAGCATGCTGCGCTCCGCTGTCAAGTCTCTTCCGAGCCTCGCTTCGCTCCAGGGACTTGCGGAGGAGAACGTCAAGAAGCATGTCGTCCGCAGGTTACCGCCGGCTCTGCGTTTCAGAGTGTATGACGCGCGGTGGCTATTGTTTGGGAGCAAAGTGGAGATGGTGGAAGGTACATTACGAGGGAGAAAAATAGATGTTTGGGCTATAGAAAGTGCGTTGTCTGGTTTCTTCGGATGTCTTGTAATGAACACGATTCTCGTAGGCCTGGCCTATCTTGTGGCCCATTCGCTGACAGAAGATCCATACGGTGTAGTGCAGCGCGATCTCCCTCGTGTATTGGAGGCTCTGGTGTCGTACCTCGTTGCGCTGGAGGCTCTCGCGCAAGAGCTGGAGAAACAGACATCAAGCATTCAAGCAGCCCCTTCATCCACGGAGGAAATGAAGAGATATATGATGCTTCGAAAACAGAGAGAAAGCGAGTTGATCGGGGAGCTTATTGGGCCGCTGCTGACTTGTGGGTATATTGATTATCCATTGTTCATGAACTCGTGACTGAAGCTGATAATCTTATGTAGCGTTGCGAGGCGGGATAAAACTCATCGTCGGTGCGTTTGGGACACGACTGGAGGCACTCAGGTTCCCGCCGTCGATTGCAGAGCAGCTTCAGACTATAGTTGATGCATGACGGCGAGATGATGATTATTATTTACATTTTGTTTTGTGGGACAATTTCTATTTTGAGTAATGTTTGTGATCAAGAAAGATTCAAACTCCGATCGAAATTGAGCTGGCGCCAACACAAACTCCCGTCTCACGTCCACTTTCGGTCAACAAGTCGCCATTGACCATTCACGAGGCTGTCAGGTCTAACACGTCCAGAACGTTGCTGTCACCTCCGGCCGAAAAAGTTGCGTGTCGTGTTCGGACATAGCATCCAACAAGTTCCGCCTCCAGCACGCCTCGACCACCAGTCACGGCATGTCCAAGGGCAAGGCGGCGAGCCGCTCATGGGCAGACCTTCCGCATGAAGTCATTCGGTGCGTGTGTCCGCGACGCTTCGCGTGGGGATCCAACTCTCACACTTGCTTTTTCCGCTCTCGTTTGCTTCCAGAATCGTGGCCCAGGATGTTGTTGCAAATCATCATCCGTGGACACCTCGCTCATGGCTCCATCCTGGGACCGATGGCCAGCGTCAAGTGTGGCTCATGCTCATGCACGCCGATCTTATGTTCAGTCTTCAGATGGTGTGTCGTCAGTGGGAAGCTGCCCGTGAGCCAAGCATGCTCGTCCTTCTACACTTGTCCCCGAGTCCTTACTGCGCCTTTAGTATCGAATTCGTCCTTCTGGTGGAATGCGATCCGGTTAATTGACCCTGCCCACCGACACCCTGTCTTGGCAGGTCGCAACAATTCCCAGCGTTCAGCTATAATCTGTCCTTTTTCAGTATATCAAGAAATAATCAACACGTCCTGCGTTCCATGCCGTCTTAATGGATGGTTTGATCCCCAGGCTGGAATAGCCGAGTCGAAGCGTATGGAGCAAACGCAATGGCGTGGATGGGTCAGCTGTTGTCACATACACCGTCCTGAAATGTTTTGTGGTTTATGTCTCAAAGATGCCATTCCTCGTTCCCCATTATCGCGTGCTGATCTGCAAGTCGACCCATTTGGCCGCTGGATCGCTCCAGGTCTCGCCACAAATGACGATGACCGCACATGGCACAACTCCGCCACGACCTGTCGATCGTGTCGTCGCGAGGAACTTCAAGGGAGATTTGGTCGCCTTGGTCCTACGATCAATACCCAGGCACAATACGATCTTACGTGTCGGGTCCTCTTCCACCAATTCGTAGAGCAGGGCCGAGGCGATGTTCGCAGCGTGATCGCGAATATCGAGGAGCGGCTATGGCTATTAGAGAACACCCGTCACGACGACTATTTGCATTCACATAAATCGGCTGTGTACTTCAACCGGCAGGCGACGGGCGCGTATCCAACGGGACACCGCCCTGATCTTCGAGCAGAGGAATATGACGTCACAGCTTTATCGCCTAGGAATCGGGAGGCCTTGCGTAGCACGGCATTGCAAGACTGGTCTCGTGGGCGGATAATTGACGGTTGTTGGATTTCGCCGCTAGATATGTTCCAGATGGGATACCCAGAGCTTGTTGCGTGTGTTGAGCAAGCAATAGCTGAAGGGTATGGCGCGCGGCACCCATTCAGTGGTGATGAAGAGCACGAGCTCGGGTTCCGGTTCCCACAGAAGGAACAACTCCATTACCGTATCCCTGGAGGAAGGCTATATAATGAGATACAACTCGCCTTCGAATTTGTTTTCAGGGCAATACTTATGCCAGCTCTTCAAAATTGCTTGCGTCGGTGCGTCATAGCGTTACATGCAATGTACGCTTTTTTTGACACGCCCATGGTTTTAGATTGATGGCCGAAGCCGATGCCAACAGTATCGACATCTGCCAAAGTGTGCTCAGGATCTCCATCGCGGATTTAATTGGGCCCCAATTTCTGCAAGCTCGAGAAATGTGGTTCGCCGAGTACGACTGGACATCACGATATCCGCGGGCCCCAAGCTCTGCTTCCCCGTCTGAGGATGGCTCTCCAAAGATGGAATCTACAGCATCAGTCAGCAGTGATAGCCGGCATAGTGGCAGCGATGCAAGCAATGAACGACCCAGTCCCGCTACTACAATGCGAACGACACCATCCCCTTCCCCTGAACCCAAAAACCGCGAACTTGACGCAATGGATTCTCCGGAACCAGAGCCTATCATTGGGTCTGATGATACTGTCGATCTCTCCTGCACCGTCGTGCCTTCCCAAGGTTCATCACGACTTTCGACGGGATCCCCTCGTTCGATCTTCCACGGGCCTCGGACACCCCCACCGCGTTTACTGGATTGTGTTCCTCGCATACCTAGCTCTGTAGATCATCTAGGGCAAGGAGCTGCGCAACGTCTCCATGAGCTATGGCGTGAAACGATAGCTCCTTTGTTCGAATGCACCTGTGGGATATGCAGTCGATCAACGGAGACGTCACCCTCCGATGCCGAGTTTGACCTTGAACAAGTGGATCTGCTCCGTCAAGCAATGGAGCTGGCGGAATTCGAACGGGCGCGCGATCGCCAAAATGCTGCTGTGCAGTCGGATGACGAATTCGAGGATGAAGAAGACTATGACGATGACTACGATGAAGATGACGAAGACGAATGGGCTCCGTACGACGGTGAAGTAGAGTTGTGGAGCGCAACAGAACCTGTTTCCCATCCAACTGTCCCGTCCCCGGTCCTCCAAGGGGCTGAGATGACCGTCCGTGATGCAAGGCTTCCCCGAATGGTTGAAATCATCCCAGTTCCTCAACCACCAATCTTGACTTCTGCCGAGGTCAAATCGGACCCAATTGTTGGTGGAAGACGAAGCCGTGATCCAGAAGATGTTGGGGGGCCGGGCCCAGAGATCGTCGCTTCAGAAGCTGATATCGGCCATGGCCGCAAACGACTAAAGTCCCAGTAGCTTGTCTTTTCAAAACTCTGCTTTATGGTTTGTACTTTTAATTCGACCAATTCCCCCCGTACCTCTATCCCTATTCCGCTCCCCCCCTTTGTGTCTCCGTCTGCCTTTGTACTTCACTTATCATTTGCGGAAACTGACCCATATTTATTCGGCCTCACCATTCTACTTGGTTTGCTATTCCATAGACATCCTCCGTGAAGCGTCTTCGTCTCTACCGTTTCTGCTTCCCCTGACTCATTCTCATTGTCGTACTTCTCTGTAACCAGCTTGCGCTCTACTGATATCGAAAACGTGTTTTGGAATGTTTTCACGGATATCAGCAGCAAGGCTTGGTGGTCCCTTGGTGGCGTGAGTTTGCGAATGCCTCTGGGCCTCACCGTCCCATGTTAGCACTATTGATTCAGACGCTCTTGGCCTTGTGGGCGACTTCGATGGACGGGGGAATATCGATGCGAAATGGTCAAATATCCCAAAGATGGCCACCATAGAAATTATCATAGACCAGCGCGAAGCAGAGGTTTCTGGTGGGTTCAAATACACTCAGAATATTATTAGCGAAAGTGACTGAAGGTGTCCCTCCCAAAATATACGTCGGAAGAGCTAAGCATCAGTCCTCGACTCTTCCACTGATTGCAACCATGTCTTAATGTCTTCATCGCGAGCGACATTCGATACAGCAGGGCTTTCCCACTTCGGTTGCGCCTGCTTCGCAGTTCGCATCCACACACCCAAGACAACGTCCAGCATGTTACTCAAGCGCGTTTCGGCGGCCCCCTAGGGGGGTCGGTCGGACTGTATTGCGGCGGCGGTGGCGGCGGAGATTGTCACCGTGAGTAGGTTGGGCGTTGGTCGACGGTTCCAGCACTTCGCTATCCCCGCCGTCATCTTCATTATCCTCAGAGTCATCTTCGACACCACCAGCCCCATCCCCGGCGTCGTCTTCGGCACTTTCGTAGTGAGTTCATTTCATCTTTTCTCGAGCGTACGGGTGGAAGCTCTTTGGACCCCAGGCTTGGAGAGCCATAGCGGCATAAACGGAATCGAGGATGACATTAGGGGGCCGCTGGCCAGGACCTTCGGGTGGCCGCGCATCAAGGTTGTGGGGGCCATATTGGAGACCACAGCCCCAATCACACTGACAAAATGGTGAAGGGTGAGGCGGCTTACCGGGCTCTGTTGATCAGTTGTTCGCGGAGGGTCAAAAGGAATGTCATCGATAGCTAAGCCAAAATTTGGAGTCTACCAAATCCTGTTAACTGGTGGAATAACCGAGAATAGATCCAGGCAGCGTGCTTTCAAAAATGCCACTTCGGCACGGCCAAACGGTTTGTGGAAGGAATCAAACAACAGAAGTCCATTTCGAGGATCGTTAATGGTGTTGATATCCTTGGGTCCGCCTCGGTATTCCACGTAGTTGGAGATGTACTTGACTCCAATGTGAGAACATTGCTACAGACACTTGATAAAAATTCACATCATTCCCTTCGAATGGGGGAGGTGACATGCAGTGCTGTTGATGACCAGTTCCGCGCTTAACACGCAACTTCGGTCGCGTCTATTCACGGCCTTTCTGAATCGATTTTGGGGCTGCACGGATACCGACGGATCTGATGTTCTGTCATCCATTGTGTCAACATCGACGAGGCGGGGCGAGGCTAAAAACGTTAAGAAACTTAGCCGAGATCTTTGCGAACCGGATTCCAACTTGCCTGGGATGTAAAATAGTATGAAATGGCGTCGATGTTTGCAGTATAATCATCGATATCTGGGCCGGAATTGGAGGTAGAGAGGTAGCCTTCTACGCCCTATATAGTATATCACAAATATCGGAGCCACTTCAACGCGTAATGTGTATATTTTCCGCATTCAGCAAGTGGAATGGACAAGGCGAGCCTTGTGTCATCTGGGAGACACTTGACTTCAGGCTACAGAGCCATCGTTAGCACGTGAGAGTCTGGACGTAGTCTCGGATCCAGACACAGGTCAACTCACCACCATATCACGTGTGTAGTAAAATTGAAAAAAGTGCCATACATCCCCCATCACATCCTATATCCCCACCTAAAAAAGGCCCTGTCTGATATGTCCACACAAAATGAGCTGTTGTTTTAAGTGTCTCAGTGCACTCTTATAATTTGGGGCCAACCCAATGAATTTTCATCACTCCTGAGGCCGAAATCTCTAATTGGACATTTCCGCGACTGTTAATCCCTCCAACAGTGAGATGAAATTTGGTTTTCAATGGTGCCAGAGTATCTAGTCACTGGTTTTCAAACCCAAAGATGGATCATTCTATTTCTCAGTGGGGAGTTCACCAGGATCCCCAGATAGACAAGTCTGTCGGGTCTATTTGAACGTCACAACCATCTGAACAAGTTCCCCGATAGTTTGAGTCCGATGCCTCATTTAGATGATCTCCCCGAAGTCCATGCCAATCCACACAAGGAGGGAGGGCAGTAAGGCAGACAAAAAATAACTTGAACCAAAATGACATTTCCTTCTGGTCGCGACAATCACGATGAGGTCAATTTATGGAGACCAAGCAAGGGAGATTGGCACCACGATGACTAGGAAGGAGTTTGCATATTTGCATGCACTTCCTCTTGGCTACAATAGCCTTCCGCCAAGGATCCGGAAACAGGACAAACGACAAGATAACGAAATCATTCGATAAGATCAATAACTACAACCCCGTTGGCCGTGCATGGGACTTGGATGTATCGTACGCCCGAATAAGTCGAGCCTGATCTTGTCTCGCAGGATCTTCCGTCTGGCTAAATGCGAAACCACGATTCCGACGCATTCGCTGCACAGCCCGCACTTTCTTGATTGCCTTCTGGAACCTAGGGCCAGTGACAGTGATGAGCTCGTACTGTCGTCGGAAAAAAACAAACAGGCATACTGCTCCTGCCGCGGCCGATAGTCTGGGATGTTGTACTTTTGGAGTTCCTGCGCAATATGGTACGACATTGGCCGGTATGTGTGCTTATAGCTAAGCAATGGGGGAAAAGGGGGGAGGAGAATAAGAACTCGTCGGCAGAACCTGGTCCAAGGGACGCAACGCACTATTTCCACATGTAATCCCGACCCAAGCAAACAACAGGGAACACTACAATACTGAACCACATCACCGGATCAGACCATAGCCGGGGTACAATGTTCTGGTACTCCATAGAGAACCCAATTGCCGGTGCAACAATCGCATATATCGGGAGGAACACCATGGTGAAGATGAGAGAACCGGGGATAGCTAGGAACGGAGAGGGGGTTAGGTTTCAGTCTACCGGAGATAACGATGTTTGATTTCCGGCTCACCCGCAACAGTATATTTGGTCCAAAGGCTGAGAAATAGAACTTCAGGAGTGAAGATTTTAGAGGCATGCATTCACTCACTCAGAAATCACCGCTGCCTTCCCAAGCACTGTCATTAGAACCATCATGTAGAGTATGGCACCCCACACCCAATGCCCCGAATCAAGACCACTCGGTTCTTTGGAATCACCCCAGAACAAGATGATCGATGCCGTGAAGAGTAGCTATATTGGCATAATCAATTAAATGGTTGGCCTGAGCTCGCATTCATATTGGCAGAATACGCACCAAACTGTGATACAAGGCGTTCCCGACCCACAACCAAAAAGCGAAAGGAGTGAAGAACGCATTTTTCTGTCCAAGAGAGTATAGTTGTGGATATCGATCAAGTATTCTCGCAGAGACGAATTGATCGAAAATCCCGATAACCAGCGGGGGTAAAACAGTGAAAACAACATTATACAGAGATAGTGTCCAGGATTCGAAGGCGATCTGACCCGAGAAATTATTGAAAAAAGAGAACTGTAGCGCGCCAGGTTAATGTGTTATCGCCCCCGAGAACAGAGATGACAACTTGCCCAAAACTGCGTCATATACAACGCAATGTTCTTGTAAAATGAATCTATGGTGACTCATCAGTGATGCACATTCGACCGGACCTGGTAGTCCCAAGCGTACACAGGATCAATTTAGAAAGGCGCTGATAACTCCATGCACCGTGCACCAACAAGAGTTTCCTCAAATACCGGAATTGGGAAATCGAAACATCTGCGGAGCGTGCAGCTTGCAGACCCTATGAAAAGGGGGTTAATGACCTTCGGGTTCCTTCAATACAGCTGAGACACCAATACCTCAACTCCAGATATTCCAACTCCAATGTGAGCAGCCTGAATCATGCTGACGTCGTTTGCGCCATCTCCGATCGCGAGAAGTATAGCTTTCTGATTCTTCTTCACCAGCTTGACAACCAGTGCCTTCTGCAATGGTGAAACACGACCTATCAAGAGAAGTTGTATGGCAGTGGGGGGATCTAACGGAGTGACTATTGTTCTTACAACATATCACAGCTTTGCACATGATTGCCAACTCGAGGAAAGTTTTGGAGAGCTCCTTCTCCAGCGCAAACGTAAGGCTCTTGCCATCTATCGTAGCCCGTTAGTACCAGATTCTGATAGAGCCACGGGAACCCGAGACAAAACACGCCTATAATCAGAGCGAGATCCTCCAGTTCGCCGGTATTCCGCTGATTCTTGATCGCCAACAGACGTTTAGTCAAGAACTCCGATGTGTCATGAGCGTTCTCCTCATTGACGATGACCTAAATGAGACAAATGCTATTGAAACAAGGTGCTGTCACGAACTCCCCAGGCACGCACTAGGTTCATAGATTCAGTAATCAGTCGGCAGGACAAGCCGATGTTGATAGCAGTTTCTTGTCTGTCGCCAGTCAAAACCCAGATCTACCCCGTCACTGGTTCAGCATGAAATAGGCGACAATAGGAATCTTCCATGAGTCTCACCTTGATCCCGGCCTGTTGTAAGGTGTGAATAGTGTCGGGAACTCCATCTTGAAGTTTATCTTCGATAGCAGTCGCCCCTAACAAGAACATATCTTTCTCGATAATCTCTGCAGCCTTGTCAAGTGCTTCGCCTCTGCCATTGATAGTTGCCGCTGCCTGGTTATATATACCAGACCACGTCTTATATTCGGTCTCAGGAATGTCACGCATTGCGAAACACAAGGTTCGCAGGCCCTCAGTAGCATAGTCCTGAATACAGAGATCAGATCAGGGCACCCCGTGGGGGACGTAGCACCTCAGACATTACCTCAAGATGCGACATGGTTGCGTCCGAGTACGGCTGATTTGGGCTAAGGCGTTCCAATATCACGGTATCCGCACCCTTACAGTACAATTTAATGCGCCCGTCTGGCCCGCGGATGACCGTCGACATCCGTTTTCGGCTGGAGTTGAATTCGCATACGTTGAGCACCTGGAATTCCAGCGATTCCCCTTGAATATTTACAAAAACGGACTTCGGTTTCCGGGTCTGATAGTGCAATATAACCGTTAGAACGCGGCCGTTATGAGATTCAGAAAGAAACACACACGTGGAACCGATAGCCTAGCAATTCAGCTCCCGAGACAAGAGCAGCCTCATCGGGACTCGACGCCTGATACACCATCTTCTCGCCCTTCATTTCAGGAATGACAGTATGGCACACAGCCAGAACTGTCAGAAACTCTTTGATCACTTCCTTTTCCCGGTTTTGATCAGTTATGGCTGAAAAGTCGGACACAAGGTGTGGTGTAGATGGATCCACAAACGGATCTCCACCGCTGAGCAAACCCCGTAATTCATTAAATGTCCGTAGACTATCCTTAGAATCATCGGTCCGCTGTTCTGCGTATTCCTGGCCTGCAATCGAACAAAGACGAAATTCCATGATATTCTGCGTGAGGGTGCCGGTTTTGTCGGAGAAGATATATTCGATCTGGCCAAGCTCTTCGACTAGAGAGGATGTTCGGCAGAGCGCTGGGGTGTCCGTGGGCGCGTAGTACATGTCTAGATCCGAGTTGATGAGTTGCGCTTGCTGAAACTTGACGACTTCCATAGTAACAATTAACCTTGACGCCAGACTTCAGACACGATAGGCAGTGTCACTCTCAAAACGTTCACTCACGATATTGGGATAAGATTGTTGTATAGGATGATGAATGTGAGGATATCTGTTCACATGGTTCGTTGTAAGAACATCTCGAAATAATATGGCACCGCGTACTCTCTACGAAATCTTGGGCTGGATTAAACAATGCTGATAAGTCATGTGGAGGATAGATATTATTTCGTGACAAACCTCGAGCGGAAATGCTTTGTGATATCAGCAAGTACCATTGATTACTGGAGAAGAACCACTACGTCGACATAATGGATGAGCTTCAATTCTTGACGAACTACAATTCGCTTACAGTTTGGATGCTGCTCCCAAGTGTAGATGCTAGCGACAGCACTAACAATAGGATGAAAAGGAAGACGATCTGCACATTGACCTGTCGCTCCACGGCAGTTCGCTTAATGGGAGCAGCGCTTTTTATGAAGCCTCGATCAGCATTATAACGCAACATGGAAGAATGTTCAAGGATACAGACGTAGCATTCTTCATCAACTTCGTCTCATGGCCAGTGAAAACAGCAATCCCGTAAACCCACGGTGTGTTCCGTAGTTGAGCCCCCGTAAAAGCAACTGGTCCGGGCCAATGGGAATTTGGCGCTCTGAGGGTCCAGAAAATCCGCCACCTCCGATTTCGCGGACAAGGGTGGCTTCAAACGTGTAAAGGGAGTTATTTGGCTGTTCAGAACGCATTTTGCCTCGAAGCGACATGATGGACGGTGGTGAAATCAACTCAAACGTTTGAGGAGAGGCCTGCTTGATTTTGAGATTTGTTTCCCTTCACACATGCGGAAGCATGGTTTAGATGAGATAGGGAATGCGAAATGTAAACGAGAATAAATAAATAAAGAAAACCCTCACCCATCTAAATTACTTGTTTCGATATAACACAAACCTTCGGGCTCGCTGGTGCTGATGAGAACCAGGTCGGCAGGGATGAATGCGTCTGATTCGAGTCGGACGACATCTCCCACGGCAATATCTTGCCATTTTCGAGGTTCGAACGTACCACTGATTGAATTGAGGACTTGCGTAAGTCGGGAGTTGAGCTCGGAGTCAGACTGATGCCGTTTCTGGGTGGTATTAATCAGAATGAGCAATCAAATGCAAGATTCTACATGCGTCATCCATACCAAGTCCTCTTCCATCTCTTTATAAGCACTGGCAAGCAAGACGAGGCCAAGGGGAGCGATGGTCGTCCATCGATTGGTAGGAGATACACCCGGAATTTGTTGTATTATAGCTACATAGGACTATCAGTCAGTGGCCCGGATCGGCCTGTGCGTAGAGAATGCATCGATAACTTACCAGTAAATAAGAAGAATACGTTGGCATACTTGGAGAATTGTTCTATACGGAGACGGCTGTTAAGGACCACCAATAAATGTTCTGTGCATCAAAGTATTCACCCGCAAGGAATTTTGGTACAAAAGTCACAGCGTTATATTTGCTCGTTGAAACATAGTTGGAACAAAACCCTTGGGTTTGATTCTTCTCCAAATCATTGAGCCATACCTCGCGATCCCCTTCAAGTCGCTGTTCTTTTGTCCATGGCCATTTCCATAACCATTTCTTCTTCGCACGTCTGGAAGGAGCCGAAGACTGCGGACTTGTAGTTGGAGGTGGCAAAACCGTATGATCATCATCAAAGTCCCACCCCTTCGGTATGCTAGTGCCACTGGCACCAGGCCGCGATGAACTAGTGCCAGCTGGAGGTGCTGCGTTTTGTGCAAGTGGGAGGTCAGGCATACTGTCCATCAGGACATTATTCGTGCGGACAGATGTAGGATATGCGTGTGTGTTTACGCTCGTCGCATCGTCGTCGTCGTCAAAGAAGGGGTCGAGATCGTATTGGTTACTCCGTGCCGCTGGTGATGAAATGGAGGGTTGGACATGGCCATATTGACCTCTGGTTGCGGCCGCTGGGTTCGCTCTAGAGACAAGGGAAGCAAAATCATCGGTGTTCATTCAAGGAGATGCTCAGTAGTGCCGACACCACAGCACAGAGGACGAATTTGGGGACAACGCAAGAACGGCCGGCTCCTGCCGGTCACTTCCTAGTCACGCACCACGTTTCTGCTTGTATCGACTCCTCAGGATGCGTGGATACCATTAGATAGGCCTGCTTCAGCAGACTTCTATTTACACATATTTCCCGCACATCCGATATCTCAGTACTACGTAAGTCGAGTTGAGTCGAGTCCCAGTCACGTACTCACAGAAATGTTATGAGACCTTTTCTGCACGACTCCGAGGCGCGGTATCACTAGCCCTGGGTATTCTATATGTCGGTTTACACGACGGTAATGTTCCTCAAGCAAGACTGTGTCGCAACTCTCGGACTTCCTGTGAACGATCTGTATATTTGAGCACACACCTGTGGCTTATACTGCAGTGGAAGCCCCCACGTGTTTTTACGTAAGCCCCAGGCACTGTGGCCCCACTGTAAGGGGTACCAATGGCCCTACGTTACACGGAGGGTCGGAGTATGACGCAAATGAGAGCGACAGTGGCAGCGACGACGACGGTGGTATTTAATTCGAGTTTTTCATAGTAATGTGAAGATGCGGGCCCTAGCTAACAATGTGTGACATCGTAAGCCCCAGCACCCCTGTGACCTGTGACCCCCCATAAGCCTAGCCCTAGAGGCCCTGTGACCTGTGACCGGGCCTCTAAGGTCGTAACACTACAGTAGATATAATAGGCAAAGGTGCACTCGGTGTACGCAAGGAAAACCATAGTACAACGCACCCACTCAGTCAGAGGACGCACCCATCATCCTCAGTATTGCATAGACTCTCCAACGATATGGTATTTCCTCATCAACTAAGTGCCCGCCTACCACAGGACCGAACCAGGGTCAGACGTACGTGAAGCGTCGGAGATGTACAAGGCCCCTCCATTTTACGAGAAGGGCTAACGCTAGTACTCCAACGACTCAATTCCCACTGCCCAATGCCGAGTACAAACATTGGAATCCAAAATCATGGCACAAATTCATAGATATCAATACAATACTGTAAAGCAGAGCTAGTACAAGAAACGTGCGCGAGTGTACACTGAAAAGCAGGAGGTATGCGGGGGAACAAGACTATGAGAGGCAAGCACTGAGACACAAAGCGGTAGATGCAAATGACATAACAAGGAGGGAGATCGAGGAATTAGCGAATCAAGAGTAAACGGTACGATCCTGAAGACGCCACCGCCGCAGAGGTCCCCACCACCAGAACACTGAACCGACAGGCGGGAGAGGATCAGATGTGCCTGGTGATGGCGCCCGCCCCCTCGGCGAGGGAGTGTTGGGCATTTTCAAGCGGGACCGTGGAGGCGCAGGATCAGTGGATGGAAGATATGGACCTGCTTGCCGTTGGAGCTCCAATTCTCTCCTGGCTTCCAGATCAATGCTTCCTCTATCGTCACTACCCTCGCCTTCATCCTCGCCACCCTCTTCGTCGCCAGAGGTCAGAAGTGCCCTCCGCCGCCTTTCCTCTTGGAACATCTGGATACGACGTTCAGCCTCCTCTCTCTCCTTTAGCCCGAAGTTTCCCAATCCCCACCCTTCCGTAGCCCCACCGCTGTTCGCCATCGCGAGTTCAGCTGCGCTGACTTCAAGCGCCTGGGCTTCGGCAGCACGTGCGTGAGCCCTGCGAATGCTTCGGAAAGAACGTACAGCGGAGGCATGGATTCGTGCTGCAAATGGCACATTACGCAGGAATGGACCCATCTGCGGGGTGCCGGAGGATGAAACGCCGGTGGTCGAGGTTGGAGGGTTGGTGGTTGTGGAGGCAGAATGCAGGGAGTGCGAGTCAGATGCTGACAAGTTGGTCGGTCGCCCACTGAACGAAACCATCTCTAGTTCCTCATGAACGCCAGGATTCGGCCCACTTCCTCTCGATGTGTTGGAGGGTGGGTGGCGTCGCCGGGACAGTGCAGACGGGACGAGAGTGCTCATTAGCCTGGAGGTATTAGAGGTGACGTCGTCGGGGTGCTTTCCTGGGACGCTGCCGCGAGCAGCGGCGGGGATGCCTTACGAGCGCGTTTTCTGCGGCGGGCATCCCTTCTCTTCTGTTCCTTGTGCAACATCTCCTCAACCTCGCCGATACCCATCCCAGAGCCAACCCACCACCACCAGCCAAGGAAACTCTGCCAAAGGACGACGGCCCAGAGGAGGTATGGCATCCAAATTATACCATCTTCAAAAATAAGGATGAAATTGACAACAGTGGATATGATAGTTAGAATGCATGCCCCAGCACCAAATACGGCTGTTCCGCCATCTGTGCGCCATGCGCGGTGCCGATTCACGGCAAAGCCCCATACGAAAAGCGATATTGAAAAGAGAAGTGAAAGTGTAGTATTGCACACACCACGGATGGCATCCCCAAGATCAGACGCGCGCTTGTGATCGGAGAGTGAGGTGAAGGTCATGGCTGAAGAGGCAATAACTAGAGGGCCTGCGATACCAAATAAACGCTATATTTCTGGGTGCGGAGGTTAAGGTACGCACCGAGTAAGAGGAAGATCAAACGAGCTTCAATCTTCGATGGATAGAGGAGAGTGAGAAATTGAATGTTGGTCATCTGCCTTTGGGAGTTAGGACACCCAAAGGGTAGCAACGAAAGTAGAACCCACGTGAGCGAGACCAGATGTCAAAGCTTCCATCGAGTACCAGAGTGCTCGCTCTGCGGTGGACCAAGACTTGGGTGGAATAGGGACGGCTATGTAATCAAGCATATAGGGCCAGCCCTGACTATTCCGTTGTACGGAGTAAAGAACAACGACGATAGTAGCACAAAGAGAGGCCAGGAGAGTGATAACTCCGGAAAGCTGGAGTGCATAATTTAGACGTGCGAGCGGCCAATGGTACTGTGAGGTGAAGAGAAGATGGATGAGGAGGACAGCGACGAGAGTGGTGATCACGCCGTTCAACAAGATCTGTACTGGGAGAGAAAGGGCGAAGTGAGGCTGGTACTGTAAGTAAGGATCTCTGTGGGGAACATGAGCCATCCGCAGGTGTTGAGTTTTCAGTTGGCTATAAATAACAACATGGCTAGAGCAGCAAGTCCCACTTACGGATCGCTGCTGACCAGGCTGCGGCCCATGACCGTTGCGGCTACAGTAGTGAGGGGGACGTGCATTTGAAGGCGATAAGAGAGCAAAAACGACTGGGCTTGGCAACCTCGGCTGGGTAACCGGGCTAGGAAAAAATGCACCGGCGGAAAGCGCCCACCACTATCATCCCTTCCTCCGTCCCCCACCCACTACGGCTGGTGCTAGTTTGGGGTGTATATCTGCAGACTCTGCAGAGGCGCTACAAACTATCCAGTCGCCTGGTAGTGTGTTTAGCAGGCTTGTGCACCCCCCGAGGCACTAGTAAGCCATCTTCCATCTTTCCTTCCAACAATCAACCTTTGGACGCTTGCGATCCTTGCGCTCGCCCGTCCCACGACCACTCCCCTTACAGGTATATTACGTAATTGCTCCTCCACTTGCAGTTTAGATAAGCGAGCGGATTGAATCTCGAACCTCTTCCCAGCTTCACGACTCAATCCGTTTGAGCGAGGACATTGTTTGGTAGTTTTTTGACGTGAACACCCTCGGCACAAACCAGTCCACAATCCTTTGACTGACCGGGGCTCTGGCGGCGGGGCTATGTCTGCATTGCTTCCCGTAACGGTGTCGGTTCTCCCCTTGTCTCCTGCGTCTGCAGCCACACGGCGGCCGTGGCCAACGACCAGAGTGGTGCCCAGGTATATTACCTAAGTCTCTCATTGGTCAGGATCTCACACATTTGGCTCCCTTACTAAACACTCAATTTGCTGACTGTACCGTTCCGAAGTCTGTTGGCGGCTTTTTTGACTCTCATTCCCCGCCGCTTGTGTCTATGCCTCGCTGGTCTTTGCGCTCAGGCCGAGATGGCCAGGACGGCACAGTTCACAATACTAAAGTCACGGAGCTGTATTCGAGTCATGATTCGATACATGTGGTAGACGTGCGTACAGCCACATTCTTCTGACCGTTCCTCCACATTCAAAAAGTCCACAGCCTGAGGAAATCCAGATTGGGGAGTCTTCAATGAGGGAGTATACGCTCTTCAACCCTTTATCTAGCCAGGCGCTCGACAACGACTCGTTGTCCTCGCGTGCTCCCTCCATTGCTGCGTCAACACTGTCTATAGTTTCTCGTCTGCGCAATCGCATCTTTAATCCGGGTCATGCTTCCCCGAGGCATAGTGTCTTGGATGATAATGATGCGTCGTCGTTCTATAGTGGTGCTTCCTCTGCGGGTGAAGTGCGTGTAGTTTATGGATATCCTCATCGCCTTCCCTTCTCATTCGTCTTCCGAACAGTCCACTGGTTCCACCTCAACCATTGCCACGGCCACTGCCCCCTCTTTCCCCCCTACGCCTCCTTCCAGGCCCTTGGAATCAACGTTTCCACCACCATGCACAATCCCATTGACGGAGATCCACAATCATACTGGAACGTTCTACTATCTTCCAACTACTTCACCCTCCCCTCATCGACTCCAGATAGCCCTTCCCTCCTCATCATCGAGAATTAAAGCGAAATCACTTCGGTCTACCCGTGATCCTACTGTGGTAACCACAACCCAGCCCGCAATATTCATCGTGCCTCCCGAGGACGTGCCAGCAGAGGTATACCTCCCAAGTATACCGATGAACACGCCTAGATACTCCAAATCCTCTATACCTCCGTCCTCATTTGCTCCAGCCTTTAACCCCAGATCTGTTGTCCGTGGGGCTAAGACTGGAGACGCGGGCCGTTCGGTCAGGTTCCTCCGTTACATGAAAGGTAAATTGACTGAAGGGTCTCTAGGGAGTATGAGAAATCCTTCGCCTGGAGCCAGAAGACGGGTCTACGGCCCGTCCATCCCCCCGCCCCTAGATTCGTCTCTTCTGGACCGTGAGCTACCTCCGTCCTAGGGGGAAACTTCGCCTCTAACATGTTCGCTCTCGGATTAGATGACAAGCTATCCGCCTCGTGGCTCGATCGAGAAATGAGAGCGGCTCGAGCACTCAAGGAAGAGAAAGCGCGGAAGGCGCACGAAAAAGTCACCCGACTACTCGAACTGAACTTGAATCACTATCGCGCGCCTATCGCCATGTTCTAGCCGTCGGGGTGGCGGCATATACATTTGTGGCCGTGATCGCCATCATGCGACTGTGGGTTATGCCGTCGGGGTCCTTCATGTTGAAGTCTTCTCCCGCCTACGTTCTGTATTGTCACAATCACAACCCATTGCATCATCATTGCAATCATCTTATTCTTCCTCAACGCCTTGTCTTTCATTGTCTCGGTGCCACGCGCATGCATCTCATGATAGATTCGATGAGTATTTTAGTTCTCCTTGCACTAATTTCACGTACCTTCGTCTGTGATCGATGAGAACCCGGAGGTCACTTGTCGCGGTTGACGTTGCAAAAGATACATTTGAGTCATTATTGCGACGAAGCTCATTCTCGCCAGTGATTGAAGATAACTTATGCGATGCCTGCATATTACATAACAGTCGACATGATTACTGGGAGGACCGAGTCGGTCTTTTCGTCCTCGCGGCCTACATCAAGAAGTCAGAATAAAAGATACTGTATGTTGTAGTTTGACCGCCTCTTGTTTATGAGATATATCCCGTATTGGAGACACTATTACTAGTGCTTTATGGTGCGTTTCTTGTGGCTCCGCGTGGCCTGCCCGTAATCCCAAGTGCAATCCTCAACCAAAAGGCATCGTTGTCGCCACTATCACAAACAGCAACGTTTTCTTTGAATTTGTACCATGGAATCCAAAGCAAGACGCAACGGAACTAGGACTGACAGTATAGAACCTTTTGGATCAGACTTTGGAGATCTGGGCTGTGGATCCAACGATGGAAACTCAGATCCCCATAGTGATTTAAAGCGGCAGAATAGATGCTTCGCCCCTGGGACCTCCCTGCTTGTCCATAGCATAGTGTACTCCTTCAATTGACGCCGCCTCACCGGCAGTTTCCGCTAGTCAAGCCCAAATCTCTAACAACTGAAAATCCAATATGCTGAGATCACTCGTGTCGTCACGCGGCACGATGCGCTTGAGCAATTCCATTCGGTTTCGTGCAGTCGCCACCACTCCAAAGCGACTTTCGGATGCCCACGCACCTCCAGCCTTGCTGGGCGACGGCGCCCCGGCCGGGAGCGTCCCAACCGATCACAATCAGGCCACGGGTCTTGAACGCCTTCAGCTGCTCGGACACATGGAGGGCGTCGACGTCTTTGATATGCAGCCTCTAGAGGTGGTTAAACTCGGGACGAAGAAAGACCCGATAATTGTCAAGTCCTATGTATGTTTGGTTTGACCCATCTACGGCCAGGCATTTCCAAGTCGGCCCCCATACATAGTCCCTCGCACGGTCTGATCCTATTTCCCCAGGCTCCCCTTCGTCAAATCGGGTGCACTGGGTTCCCGGTAGATTCGCACGATACCCTCTGGTTCAACCTCAGCAAAGACAAGGAGTTCACAAGGTGCTCTGAATGTGGATCAGGTCTGTATCCATTCTTCTTCCGTCATGTTCATGTGAGGGTGCTCACGTTCTATCGGACTTCCAGTATATAAGATGGATTATCAAGGCGTTGATGACCCACATGCTCATCACTGAGAAGCTCAAATTTGCATCCATCCAACCTCGAATAACCATGGTGCCTCCCGGATGTTTTAGACAGTCTGGAAATAAGAAGTATACCGTGGTCCTGATTGGAAGTTGCGTTCTTGCGTGGTCTAGTTTTCAATCGCGACGTCCTCATTTTGAAACTGAACCGACGACGAGCATAGCATATGACACAAGATACTTGAGACTTCAGTTTAGGCTGAAGGAGAGTAGTTCAAGACACTGACTGTGGTCTTGTTCCCAGTCTCATTTGAATTCTGGATCCTTTATATTTTGAACAAATACCTGGGACTGGTTCTGACCTTTTGCTCATGGCAACATCAACCCCCCAGAAATTGCGAACCTCCAGACTTCCAGCACTTAATATACCTTCACGGGACAAGGACATCACACACTCAAGCCCCGGTCCTCTCGACGACACAGCTCCTCGTCGAGCCTCTGCGCCTAACCCTCGAGTACGAGAGTCACGGACGTCGTTTGCCGCGGCTTCAGGATATCGGGGACCACAAGCGCAAAGATCTGGCGACACCCCGAAGACACCTCGCATCACGAACACTCGATCCCTATTTAGGTCTAGTGATCCCGGACCTCGAGTGGGCATCCTTCCCAAGTCAAGGAAAGGTTCAGAAGGACGAGATGTCGATCTCTCGGCACTACCAAAAATACCCCCACCGACTCTGCTGTCTGCTGATCAAATCGCCTTAATGGACCGCCTCGCTCAAATATTAGACGAAGATCCCGAAGTTAAGAAGCCGGGTGCATCAATGGTGAAAAAGATGATAGATGAGGAAAAAATTCATCATCTTCATGCTGAAGAAGAAGAAGCTGCACGACATGCGGATCGTGACCGCAAGAAGGTCGTTAAGAAAGACAGTTAGTTGCCTGCTGCATTGTTTGGTCTTTCAGTGCACTCAGCCTGTTCTGCTTTCTAGAGCGATCCGTCTTTGGTGTTCACCTGCGTGTTGTGCAATATTATGCGTCCCTAATGTTTCTTTTGGGTCGATACACAGCCGCATCGTATTCCTACCTGTGGTTTGCGTTGTACTTGAACAATTATATCATAGAAGTAAGCTTATCACGAATCATCATTCATTCCGTGGGAGTTATCTTACTTGTTCATTGTTAGTATCTACTGGTGAATGGCATCAAAATACGTTCACACCGCTTCCCCCAACTCTCCCCGATTCTGTGAAGAGTTTGGTTGATTTCTTCAGCTTGGCACCCAAATTTGGCGACGACGAACCAACGCCTGTGAAGACCGCAAGTGCAAGGGAGCTCACCCACCTACTATTTTATTTCCTTCAGAGTCTTCCGGATCCTACTTTGGATTCAAGTATCTTTCATATCCTTGTCAATATGTGCGCTCTCCCGTCTGTTCACGCGGCGCAAGTGAACAAAAAGCAATGTTCGATTTACGCCGAACGATATCGCATCCAAATAGCCAAACTCACGTTACGACTCCTTCCAAACTCACAATTCGCCCTCCTGGTCCATCTGCTCGCATTCTTCTCGCATATGCCCAGGTTCGATATCTCCCTGGTTCAAGTCGCTAACACCTTTGGGCCTGCAATTTGTTGCCCTCGCGATGGTTTGAGTTATTTGAGAGGTGAAGGGGTGTTTGCGGAAGACAAGATCACGTTGGAGGATTCCCTGGAACATGGATCCCAGGAATATGTGGCGAAGATCTCCAAGGAGCTTCTGCTTTGGCTGTTGCTCTACTGGGATCAGATCGCTGACGGGCTTCTCGAAGACGAGGTCGAGGATGATCTACGAAAGTTCGTGGATGGGCTCGGGGATGGGGACGACCATGACGATAGTGATGAAGATGATGACATCTCGTTCATCTATCAACCGCCCCCTTACCTTCCTGGTCGAACTGTTTCGGTCACATCCGTGTCCCCTTCTATGTTATCATCATCTTATTCTCCACTGCATTCCTTGTTTCCATCGGAATACCACATGGGGAATCTGGGACAGAAGGGGACCAAGTGACTAGAATTGTTGGCCGAGCTTGTCCATCATTTTCCGCGATTCATGTTGTCTACCTTGACGTCGCCTTTCTCCCCTCTCACAAACAGTCTGAAATGGATAGTAAACATGTAGATTCTTTTGTACACAGACAATCCTGCACCTCGAATGACTCGGAGAGCGTAATCCAATCTTATATAGTTTGCTGCAGCAGTCCGCTTATCAGGAAAGCGGGCACTCATGGGTGCTTACAGGTGACTTTCGGCTCTGGATTTGCGGGATCACTCCCCAGACGGCCAGCAACATTCCGGCTCTTTCGCGTGACCCCAATATTCTGGTTGCGAGGGTACCATTTGAGGCAATGTGATTATGTACAGTGGATCATTACTGGACCTGGCGACGATGTGCTGTAGGAACAAAGGCGGTGCGTAACAAGTATGTGTGCTCCAGTCTTCCTTGGTCCTTTGTTAAAATATCGATATCACGGTCTAGAAGTTTAACGTCATGAAACGAGTCGTCGAGGAAAGTTAAATAAACGAACATGATAGTAGCAAGGATGCGACGAGTGTGTGCCATATGACGAAACTGTACATCAGAGGTAAGGGGATTACCACGGGACAATACGAAGGGATAGGCGAACTTCAGCGAGATATATGCCTTGCCAAGTCCCAAGGTTAAGCTTATGGTCGGTTATTGGAATCGTCAGGGAAACCCGAACAGAGACGTCTTCGTATGTGAAGCCCTAGAATGAGCGCTAACAAGCTTGGACAGGCGAGCGTGGGCAGTATTCAAACCAACTTACGAATCACTGCGGACAATCGTCAGCAAAGTAGAAATCAGCATCTGTATGGAACATAGATGGCTCACTCGGGACCTTCGTCGACGTGTTTCCAGTTTAAACTCTCTGGTACCACTCTGTCCATGGCCATATCCATGTCTGGAGTGGAGGACAATTGTATTGGTATGATGATTGACAAACGTACAAGAATAGAGAAAATATACAAACCCTTGCGGACGTCTAGCATGCGGTCATGCAACTTTCAGATGGATATCACAAGAAGCTCAAGTTCCGGTGCTACTCGCCTGGATCAAAGTTCTCATTTATAGTAAGAGCAGCAGAAGTGTGTTGGATAAAGAGATGGAGTATTCCAATCTGCCAGGGAGCACTGAGCCAAAGCCGAATGTTAAAACAGATTCAAGGCACCTTGGTCTGAGCCAGGCCATCAGCGATATGTGTATTAACCTCGTCGGTGATCAAATGACATCTGCAGCATCTTAGTCGCAAAAGGACTCTATAATGCACAATTCCTTACCCTTTTGAGTGTCGGGCAAGGACGAATGCTTTTTGCCAAGGCATTTATCTGGTCGTCTAGTCGATGTTGTGCAGTACCGCCACGTGGGGGTGTTGTGGTTTATTTGCACCGAATTCGCGTTGGTTTGTTGCAACAACGGCCATCCTCCTTGACAAAAGCTGCGGCATGGAGACTACCCCACCATGGGAGAGGAACAAAAGGATCCATCATGAAAGCCCCGAGCGTGTTTTTTGGCAAAGTTCGCAGAACACTCGCTTTCTGGCCACAGTAATGCAAGGCGTCGGTAAAGATATGTCCACTATTGGTATCCTATGTCATCTGTAATATGTCTGGATTTTACAGCGCTACCATCTCAAGTTAGGCCAATCTCCGCTGTAGCGAGGTCCATATCAGCGCCTGCAAGCTCAACGAAACGTCCACGTTCTGCTACGGTGTCAGCCGCCTCAAGAACGTCTTCCATGCTCACTCTCCCATCACCATCAGATCCGAAAAGGCCCCGCCGTGGCCGTCGATCTGCTCCCGATGATCACCACCGCACTGCTCCCCCGGACGTAGATATTGACCATGTTGCGAGCTTGGTCCTGAACGTATCGCAATCTCTCCGTGAGAGGGCAGTTGGCATCTCCGACCCCCAGTCCTCAAAGTTTAAAGAGTGTTCCGCGAGTGCCATTTGCTTACCTACGAATACTCCCCGATTGCACGATAATCTTCTGGATATGACCAATGAGACGGACGTATCACTAAATGCCAGAGGCAATCACCGCGTATCCCAATCATCCCAATCAGCCGGGCCCCAGTCTCGAATAGATTCAATGGATATCTACCAAGATATCCTCAATTCACATCCGCACCCTTCCAACCTTCCATCCCAGCATCAATCAATAAGCATGGAAAAGGCGTCGAGCTCACGACGAATATTATCATCATCGCAATTAGGTCGGGCTAGTAGTCTTACGGCACCACGCCTATCCGCGCGAGAACGGCCTTCCGTCCCATCTGAAAATGCAGGCCAATACGGTCATTCGAGTGTAGCTGCAGTGGCCGCCAAGAAATTGCATAATCTATCTCCCCCATCCCGACCTCACACGAAGCTCCTATCCTCGAGCGTCAAGTCTAAGAGTCTTGGAATGAAAGGGATGCCGAAGTCCGGGTTGATAACTGCTGGGGCGGCCAAACCTTTCAAGGTGCCTCTGGTGTCTTCACGCGCCCAAGCTATAGTATCTGTCCCGGCCACCACACAACGCGGAGTACCGCCGGCACAACCCCCGTCGATTGATGTATTGGCCAATACCTCGTCATCGTCGGATTCGTTCGAAATGGATTCTTTCGGCCCAGACCTCGAGGCAGTGGAGGCTTGTTTGCAGAAGTTTGACTGATAGCGTGGTTGTGGATTGCGGATATACGCCAGGATCTTCAGTACAATAGTATGATAGCATCATTCACGTTCCATGTAGCACGGTAGAACCGGTTAGTTCCGCGATCATCGCAAGGCCAGCTCAACGATTCTGTCCAACAGCTTGTCTGGAGTTGTGTTTCTGCATGCAATAGAATGGATGAGCCTGGGCCCCAGGCATCATCTCCTGTCGACATACACTTGCGCTCGTCGACACCCTTCAAGCGCTCATTTGATCAATTAAACGCAGGTATGGATGGCGCAGGATCTTCTTCCAGCAGTTCTCGAGGTTCAAACAGTGATACTGGGGGGAATAAGAGAGCACGGAGTCGCTCCCCTCTCAGGCTTGATCAGACGCATGGGACGGCCGTGAGTCCTTTACTGCTAGTAGTGGTCTATATAACCAAGCTGCCACATAGTTGATGGCCACCTCCTCCGGATCCTCTGCATTCTTGCCGCGCCTCCACATATCCCGACCACCCTCGTCCCGCGACTTCATCGCCTCCTCCTGGCGCGTTACTCATGATTGACCCGGGTCTACTCTCTCAGGACTCACCGCAGGATGGGGTTTTGCCCCCCCGATCGTCTCAGGATGGAAGGTCCCTTGAACTGGAAGCTGTTCTTCCCAATGTGTCAGTCACTTCTACCCTCGCTGCACAAATATCTCCGTCCATCCACTCTGTTCCGTCTCTGCAATTCTCAAGTCCTGCATCAACTACTACTATGACCAGTGGAGATTCGCCTCTGCGATCAGCCTCTCATCCTCCCGTACGTTCCAATAGCCTAGCCCATCGGGAAGCGCTTGAATCTATCCTTGCACGTGCTCGTGAATTTCAGGAGACGGTGGATGCTATCCGCGATAGTTCGCTCCCTAACGAACCTCAACCTATTCCGTTTCATCGCCCAGCCCCCAATCGCTCTGAGCTCGGAGTTGCGGGGGCTCACTCTCCTGCACCCGAATCTGACTCGCCATCACCACTGCAGCTCGAGTTCAATCCCCGTGCAAGCAGAACCAATTCCAGAACTATTTCCCCGACTCTTTCCTCACCTCCCGCGCCGAGCAGTCCTATAATCAACTTTTCCGCGTACAACGAATATATTCTTCGGGGTCTTGATGATGGCAACGTGATGGAGCCTGAAACTACACGTGATTCCGTGAACAGTCTTGATATCGATCCACCGTATAGGTATGGGGAGTCAGATGTGGCCACGCGCGGAACTTCCCCACGCAGCTCTCAATCTTCTGGACCGCGACCATCGTCACCAATTATCCCTGCTTCCTCGGAGCGACCTTTCGGATCACTGAGCTCCCTGTACGTGCGTGGACCTTATCCCTGGAGAAGAACCGAACGATTACAGTCGCCCACTACTCCATCAATATCTCCTGAGCCTCTTGACCGAAGTCGATCTGATGCTTTTCGTTCGCACGCACAATCACGTCTTGGCCCCCCTCCGATTCCCATTATTAGCTCGGCGAGACCACCGCCCCTTCCCAACAGAGGAGGCATGGAAGCCCGCAGTGATTTTTTGGCATACCTTGAGTCTTCTGGTTTGATCGATCCGTCTACAAGAGACCTCCACGCGCACCAGAGTGTGCGCCCCAGCATACCTCCCCTCCGAACGTCTCAGAGCGCCCATGCTATAAGGAGTACGCTGGCACTGGATGTGGAGATAGACCGCTTGCATCGCCTGGCCGATTTGGCAGACCAAGCGCCTCGCCTCCGATATTCATCAGTATCGTCTGCCCCCTTCGACCCCAACACTGATGGATCCGCTTCCCCGCGAGGTAGACGTGGACCCTTTCCTCAACTGGAAACTCCTCGTTCCTTGGGTCCAATTCGTCAGCATGAAGCAATCCACGAGGCCTTATCACACCTCGACCAGGCCCTTCCTCTGGACACTCGAACGCGACGTGCCCCCTTGCCTTCTGATGATGATGTTCTATATGCGTGGGAAGATGGCCATACTACATCTTCCCGAGCCCATCGGTCTTTCAGGACGTCTATGGATTTCGGGAGGTCTACCTACCGACGAGCTGAAATGCCTGCCCTTTCATCTCGCGATTTTAGTGGTTCGCCCGCCGCGCCGAGGGCGCCTCCAGGATCCAACATAAATCCATCTCGTCGCCCCATTTCCTTGCTCCGAAATGGAACCACTTCAACTTCCACTCCTGCTCCTCCGCTGGTGTCTCATCCCAGTCCACCAAACCCACCTCGACCCGGTTCCCCTGTGCCCACTGGTTCCCCACGCTTCCCTCCAGCTTTAGGACCATTCGCGTCCCGTCAGTCCTCGGCAAATTCTGCACCCCGGGACGAAACCCTTCCGAGAACTAGGAATGACACCCCCTCATATACCATTTCTCTTTGGGCTCCAGCAAATGAAAGGAATGCATCTGAAGACTCCTTAGATTCTCTTCACTTCTCGCCGTCCGAACCTGTTCCACCCTCATTTGGGACCAACGGAGACCCCATGTTGCAACGTTCATCACAAATTCCTGATACGCTGTTACCTGAAGCTATTCCAGCAGGCAGCAATCATCTCGATAGACGCCCAATTGTTCGCTTTGTGAACGGGGATCAGGATTCTGGTGCTAACGATCGCCCCTTTTGGCCTTCCTTGTCATCGAGCATCTCTAGTCGTGCGTATCATGTAACGATTGCCTTGGCATTGGCTAAGAGATCATTTCCTTTGATGGTCTTTTGTAGATATACCATCGTCTGGTTCTCGCAGGAGGCGTGCTTGTACGTGATGCCTGACCTCATAGCTCCTTAAACTTGGCTCATGTTCATCTTGGTGCTAGCTCCTGCTATATCGTCACTTCCTGATAGGGATGATTCCCGATTTACAGACCCTTCTTTCTTGCCCTCTCGTAGACAATCGTCCGTGGAATCCCAGGGTCGTCCTACTTCGACAAATTTGCGGCCGGAGGATCGCATTTTGGCTGCTCAGTCCGCGGTGCGGGATTATCTTCGTCACAGTCATACGTCGTATAACCCTCCGCCTCGGGCTGCCACCCCAGTATGGGCGTCGCAGGATGCGCCTCATAGTGATGGCCGTGATCCTCGCGATTGGGAAGGTGCAGGTTTGAACTCCCAGCATCAGGGGACCCCGAGGCCGAAGGGGCTGGCACTTCTCGCTTCACTCGCATGGTCAATTCTCTCAGCAGACGCCGTACTGAAAGCCACGATGAGTCTCCTACAGTTTATGAAAGGTGGGCTTCCATCACGCCTGGGCCTAGATCTTCCTCGCCACCAGACATAACGCAGGTGGATGCGACACTTCGCCGCTATGGTGCCCGTGGGGTTCCCGAACCTCTCCGTCGAGCTCTGCGAGAATACGGCCAACCGCGCCTCGACGAGCTCGCCGGCATATCCAGCGAGTCACCATCTCCGACATCCTCAATCAGTCCGTCTCATGACATGGATGTGGACGACATGAGTGTCCCGGTGCTAGATCCCCGAGTGCGAGCCAGGCCGTCCCTACCCGAGGCACCCAGACTACAAGCACGCACACTGAGCGGGCCCGGGTTTGACGATGTGCGAACAGGTTACAGCCCACCTGCCAGCCGGAACCCTACGCTGGACGTGGAGGGTCCGCCTGTCATCCCTCCTCTCGATTTCATGAGATCACGCCGAACGAGCTCTGGCCCGTCGTATGATGATGAGCCCCTTCTGGGTTCTTTGAATGCGGACTCGCCTCGGGCCAACGTTCTCGGTATGTTTTCTCGTGACAGGCCCCAGCAAGATGTAAGAGTGGCCCATCTTTCTCAGACCTGGTGTGCAAA
The DNA here is from genome assembly GCA_014904985.1 of Hydnum rufescens UP504. NCBI lineage: Eukaryota > Fungi > Basidiomycota > Agaricomycetes > Cantharellales > Hydnaceae > Hydnum > Hydnum rufescens. Next base: position 167,402 of record MU128997.1, on the reverse strand, counting down.
TCTAATGCCTTGATTCGCTCCCTACCTGGGGTCCAGAATTCGCCAAATCCGAGGGAACCTGGCTCCGGTACGTGGCAGACGGTGCCCGTTACTGAGTCGGAAGCTGCCCAAAGGCGAGCCGAGAGAAGACAGCGTCTGGACAACCTCAATTATCTTGACCCTCCATTACGCCACTCCCGACTCTCGAGGGAGTTATCGTTATCAAGGAATATTCAAGAACTTGGCGAAGCCGTTGATGAGGCTCGCCAGGTGACGGAAGCTCTTATTCATCCTCAGCATTCTTCAACATATCGCTATCGGCCAGAACCAATGGAGCCCATTACCATTCCACCATCCGAGACTGCAGTCGACAGCATCCGGAGACACGGTTCTATTCGTAACAACGACAGATCACCCTCTGAGACGACATTGGGAGAATTGCAGAGGCACTTGCACTTGATGCGGGAAGTCTCCGATCGCCAGTTCTCCCAGTCATCGTGGGACAGTCGCTCCAGTAGCATGTCGTTCAATCCTGAAGATCCCCCGGGATATAACCCCATGTCTGATGAGTTCCGTCGTGAAATGGAAAGGGAACGCATGCGACTCCGAGAGAGGCGGCGGCTACGAGATTTGGCTGGGGAGGTCTCCCGTGTGGCGACAGGAGTAGATCGCATCATGAACTACATGGGTCGCGCTGGACGAGAGTCTGACGTCGTGCAGGAGCACGAGCACGAGCGCAGAGCAAGTGCACCAAGTACTGGACCTCAATCTCAGCATCGATCATCAGGCGAAGCCGGGCGTCGGGGTCGTATTGTAATAGACGAAGTACATCCCCACGACTCGACTTCCGCATCGCGACGTGATCGTCGGAGCTCGAATCGTAGCCCCCCTCCTCTTCGATCACCATCGTCGTCAATCGCCTTTGAAACTGTTATGGGACGCCACGCGCCTGGAGCTCAACCGCGACCCAATTCACCTTCTCCATCACCAGCAACCCGTCTGGCGAACCGGTTGCGACGAAGTCGCCCGCCGCCTAGTGGGATTAGTGATGCTTCGGTAGATGATTGGTTGGCTTCGTGGCCAGCCAACACCCGGCATTCGACTGCCGAACGAGGATACGTATTTGGCCCTCGCGACGCAGGTTCGGTGACTACTTGGTATAGACCTGTTTCGAGTTTATTTTCGAGCTTCGTTAACAAAGTTTTTTTTAGATGGATGGTGAATTTGATCAATCGTATGAAGGCCTTCTGAGGTTAAGCGCCAGGATTGGTGAGGCGAGACCTACCCATACGCCAGCAGATGTGATCGCATCCCTTCCGAAGGGTATATATAAAGAATTTCCTAACCCGGGGGCGAGACCCGGTGCCCGATCTGTCTGGACGACGTAAGCCGCCAGTTTTTCGAATGCCCATAAATTTCCCCCAATGATCCATCCTATTTACAGTTCCAGGAAAACGACAATGTACTTGGGATCAACCCATGCTCGCACTTCTTCCATGTTGAATGCTTGCAGCAGTGGTTACAAACGTCCCGATCGTGCCCTAATTGTCGAGCTCATGTTACAAAACGGTCGCCAGGCGATGCCAAGAAGGACGGTCCCAGCGGTAACGGGAGCCCTGGATCTGGGAATGCGAGACCCAGTCCTGGTTCTTCGTAGAAATGGGATTTAATTTGGTATTTTCGCTTCGAGTTCACCACCAATGGTCACCATCTATGTTTGAATACGAGATTAATGATCTATGTTCCCTTACGTCTTTACCGGAACAATGTATGAGAGGATTCGCGCGAGTGCGGGGCGCGAAGAGAAAAAGGCAGTGCAATTGCAAGTTGCGTTTGATCACCTGGTGGTTGACATGACCACCAAAGCAACACGATAGAACACGATAGAATCTAAGGCACGTAACAAGGCCTGCCAACAGTCCACACTCAAAGATTCACAGGGACGGCGTTGAGGATATACAAAGTGCGAGTCCCCAGCTGTTCGCGATGGGAATGCGAGCCTGATGCACAATTGAGTCAAAAGCTAGATGACCTCTGCCACCCGGCAATCTCCTCCCCCAAGTCTCAGGGATAGTACTGAACAAAAAAAGTGTAACACATTCTCAGGGACTCTACCAGATCTCGTTTCCGCTCACAGTTAAGGCCGAGGCCGAGGGAAAGTTTGCATATGCATGCAGGGCGATTGCTGTATCAAAGGGACACCCGCCGGGTGTCGGAATCAGACAGTCCGAGAGCCACTGTATCTATCTATCAGCGTGCCAACTGGATCTTGCTGCTATCTTGCTGATAGTGAATCATTGACAAGAGCAGGAACCATTTGAGAATTATGCACAACAGCCAAGTAGTGAAACATTGATCAGAATGGAAGGTGTGCAGAACCAGTTGCCTGGGTCGCGCAAACACCTCTGGTTTTTTTTGTCCTTTTTTTCTTTTTTTTTGGTTCTTCAGCAATTGAGTGCTCCTCTCGCTTGACTAAGCCTGACAAGCGGCGAGCTTCGTTCCCCTATTCGTCGGCGGTAAGCATTAATTCATATGTGTGAAGAAGAACGGCAAGGTCAAAGAGAGGAAATAGGGGCGTGTGTACCTGTACACCATGACTACCCGCCATCGATTGAAAAAAAAAAAAAAAAAGATTGGCTATGATTCGGCAAGAGGATTGGCCAATCACCTAGGAGAAATTCCGCGGACTGTAGATCAGGAGGGAGAGAGACGTGCGCGGGCCGTACAGTATTCTGGGATAGATGTACGGGGGTAGCAAGGGCGGAGTGGTACCGGGTTTCACCGCACCATGCGGTTAGTGACTATACTTTGACGTTACACTAGTATAGTAGTATCACCAGGTGAGATATGTTCTGATGAAACCCTTGTGGGCGTGTTGCAAAACAGTGGCAACGGTGCGCCTCCGTGTTTCGACCCTCAAAGCCGGAGCAACCTGCATTTTCTCACTCCCAGCAATGTTCTCACCAGCATTGCGCCACCGCCACCTCCATCCCAAATCAAATCGATAGGGAATATCTTTATTTTGTTGAGGATTGAACAGTACCTTCATTCCGGGGTCCTACGCGAACCGCCGGTCAACCGGCTGCTGCTACTGGCGCTCCGTTGATCCCGAAGTGTCCCACGAAAAATTGCCCTGCCACATCCCTCAATCAAGCGTGGTGCACCAAGAGGCTCGCTGCTCATCCGGGACATGTTGGCTGGTACCAAGGGAGGTCCGGGTACATGACGGACTTCGGACACCGTCACAGACAAAATAACAAATCAATCAAATCAAGTAAAATTGAGAATTCGGTAGGGATTTGATTTGTGGTGTATGGCTGTCAAGTATGCCCATATCGGCCCAGACAGGAGAGAAATCTGGAATGCATAGGCGGAGTTGGCCGGGAGTGACGACGAACAAAGGCCGGGTTGTGGCGATGTGGCGGGGCGAAAACGCTGCCCAGACAGGAGAAAATCCACTAAAATGCGACGCCGGAAGCAAAGCCGGCTGTTTTTGGCAGGCAACCAGGGATCGCTCTACCAGATAACTGGTCAAGTTGTGTTGGATCGGGTTAGCCTGGGCGGGGCGGCAGTCATTGACAACGACGAAAAACAAGATCCATTCGGGCCACGATCCCTATTCTCAGCCTCAATTAGATCCTATTTACACAAGAGCGAAACCGATCGTTTCATATTTTCGCCTTCATCTCTTTAAATACTCCCTTGCTTTTCTCCCTCCTCCTCTCCCTACCTCACCAATGGCCAATCTCATCGACGCCGATACTCTTGCAGAGGCCGCCATCGTCTTACATGACGTTCTCACCCGCGCCAACCTTCCCCACGTCTTCATGGGCGGTTTCCAACTCCTCCTTCATGGTTCCCCTCGCGGTTCCAAGGATATCGACGTCGAAATTAACAAGCCCATGTTCAAAGGCTACGAAAAGATAGTTCAGCGCCTTGAAGGATCACGGGAGCTTCTTCGTCTTTGATGGCAATCGCAAGGATGCGGTCCGTCTCCCCTTTCTACCCTTTCTTGACCGCCGCAGTCTCTGAAAAAAATTCACATCCTCAGATTCGCGCCGTGTGGGCCTCCACTGTTGGTGTCGACATCTTGATGCGGCCTGGTCGCTTTCCCAGATCCCAAGCTTACCTCCCTGTCGGAAACCCCGATCCAGAGACCGGCCTCGTCCGTCAACTCCCATTCCTCACCCCTTCCCACCTCATGATTGAGAAGATTCTCTGTGCCGGCGAGCGCGAAAAGAGCGCGGACGCCCACGATATTCGTTTCATCTACGATATTCTCACTCTTGTTCGTGGCGAGGTAGACCTCAGAAAAGTCAGAAGGAGCCTCAACCACGATGACCTCGAAGCTGCTCTCCAACACCATTCAGAAATCGCCTACATTATTGACGCTGTCTCACGGGCATAATATTTCCGCTGTTGAATTCTGAATGTGTGAGTGTCTGCTTCTCTTCCGATTCTCATCGAACTTTCCCTTCACCTCCAGCTCGCTTATAATTTTTATGTTGTAGATTCACTCCTCCCGCGGGTCGGACATCCTCGTCAACGTTATAATTCCACCACAATTACAATCCCCCCCTTTCTTAATCCATCATTTCGATAATTCTCCTTTGCTGATGTTGTACAAACCAGAACCGACTTTCGCTCCGCATCTGCACATAACATTCGGCCTTGTTATAGCTTAATAATAACGTAGCATCCATATATAAAGACACGTTCTCGATGCTGTCTCCGCCACAAATGTGTTTACAATGGCCCGGAGTTTCCCGCGGAAAGCCGCATTAATCCGGTCGCATTGCTGTGTCCAGTCAACTGCGCACCTTGTCTCCCTGTCACGATTAAACTCAGCATCCAATACTGTAAAACTCTCCTTTCATCCAGTTCTAGCGTTCTATTCCCAGGTTCAGAGTTTTGAGCCTCTTCGCCTTGTTTGCTGGGCGCACGGCTAGGCGCCCAAACAATACCATGTCCTACCAACTTCTCCCCCGTGATATAGAGGGGGTGGATCTCCCAACACCTATCTCCACAAAGTCGTCCCCACCACCTCGCTTCGGTTCTCGTCTACGCGCTGTTGTATTCTTTGGAACTGCCGCGTGCACTGGTATTCTCTTTCATCTCCTCCTCCTAGGACTCAACACTGGAACTTCATCCCCGGGGCTACCTGGCGGGAAAGATCGGTGGAGTAACACCGGCGCAGATTCATCCCTTCCTCCAATACCCCCAACGATCCCTCCCACAGATGCTTCTGATATGTGTCCACCAAATACCACCACTCCATATATTCGTCCGGGCCTTGGCCACTATGTCGAGCCCGACGAGGAGGACCTGAACTTGGAGCAGATTCGAGTGATGGTAAGCAAGACAAAGGGGTATTACGTCCGTGATTACAGTTTAGGTCTTGGTTGGAACAATGCAAGTCCTGCCGTTTTCCGCCTTCTTGGGCCCAAGTTTACCCCCACCTTTATTTCGAAACTACTAGATGCGGTACATATTAGAGGGCGGAGTCCTGCACGCGACCCTTTTGAATCGCACTCTCGTCTTTCCTTCATTCGTCTACGCAAGAGCGTGCCAATGGAACGTGTAGGTCGCTCTCGCTCACCTTTTAAAGACCTTTCGCTGATGGTATATTAGTACTGTCTGTGGCTCTTATGCCACCATGGTCAATCGAGGCGATGCTATTGGATCGAGCGAATGGCGAGAATTACCTATAGACCAACAAATGTGCGTCCTTGAAATCTGAGAACCTAGCATCTGTCTGTGCTAAGGACCACATTCTGGACAGGGGTTGGCGCGTCCCGATAGGCGTTATGGTAGATTTTAAGCACCTCCGCTCACGCTATAATGTCATTACTATCCGAGAATACCTCTTGCTGCATGGGCTGGATCCTGAACTCGAGAGGAGCAATGGCGCCTGGGCTCGTGATGCCTATCACACTTCCGATCCAAAACCATCACTAGCTGTCATTCGGAACCACGAATATGACCCTAGCTCAATCGTCCGGGTCGATCGGTTGCCTCCTGTCGCCAAAGAAGTCGGTGGTAGCGTGGTAGCCACTGTACTTCAGGAGGCCTTGGGCCAGAATCACCTCATGAATCTCGATGATGCCCGCAAAACTTTACAGAATAAAGGAATGAACACTTGGTCATCCGAAGAAGAATTCCACGAACTCTTGGATTCGAATGGATTTGCGATATTGCACACTTTCGCTGGCGCGTGAGTAACCCCCTTTCCTCTCCTCTATCGATAATTGGTTCCTCATTCTTATGATTATCTCGCTTTAGGGCCAGTATGGATTTCTGAAGAGCGTTACGGAGCCAATCCAGGAAATTGCCCAACGGTCATCGCTTAGAGGACTCGTCGATGACTACGACCACTACACTGAAGAGGTTCTCTTGCTAGAGGGCGAGGTCCATCTCTACCGGAAACCTGTACGTTTGTCTTGAGTTCTTGCCCTGCCGGAGTGATTCCTTGACACAGTTTTGGAATCTCGTGGTAGGGTTTCTTGCTTTTCACCACAGTCGAAGAGCGAATCCGCTTTACAGACTTGGTTCTGCACGGTTTCAGACCTATCCCACAAATAGTGCATGTTGCGGAACGCATTGCGACACGTATGCTTGCTGTGAACGATGGCCGCATGTGGATGACCAGCCATATGCGTCGAGGCGATTGTGAGTATAGTGTTTTGCATAATATCTCTGGTTTATGATGCTCAATGAGCTGGATGATTCTTTACAGTTGTGAGATTCTCATGGGCGATGAGCAACGACCTGCATGCGCACTTGGACCGAATCAAGCAACGGCTTGGGGTTGGCGCCCAAAAAATTCGAGATATGGTAAAATCGCGTGAACGATGGAAGACGGCCGATGTACCAAACGTCAGCGCAGACCAAACCTTTATCGATGTAGAGCCCCCACGAGATGGTGATAAGTGAGCATGAAAGCCCTTTGGTCTCATAGCCAACATTTCTTATCATGAATTTTCAATCACCCCGCTTTAGATTCTATCTTGCCACGGATGAACGAACTCCTGATGGACTCCAGTATATTCGTGAACATGGGGGTGTCTTAGCCATGGACATCCTCACACCCGAAGATCGGCGACTGGTTGGTTGGCCGCTACTCTTGACGGACGTGTTGGCGATTTTAGAGCAAGTTGTCATGTCCCATGGCGCATACTTCTACGCACATGCCATGTCTAGCGTCGCTGGTGGCGTGGTCAACATGCGCGGTGCGAGAGGGATGGATCCAAGGCTAACGCTAATTGACTAAAAAAAAATGCGAAATGCCTGCCCGATCTTGATTGCTCTTTTTGTGTCCCGACCCTCGATCCTCGGTGTTCCTTCGCACGGATATTGGCATCCGTTCATCTGGATCTCTTATACCCCTTGTCCGTTCCCCCCGTGGATCTTGCTGTATGGAGGGAAACGACAGAATATCGATTGGAACACTCCCCAACGTTTGAAATTCATATCCCACTACCGCCGAGGTGTGGTGTCATCGATTTGTTTTATTATTGAATTTGGTAGATGGACTGGTGGTTTGGACTCCGGAAGTGCATCTCCGCCTCTTAATAATCTGTACAATCTTCGAGCTAAGGCTGTACTGGGGTATATACATATAATATATATGGAAGCGATCGTCTGGTTTTTGGGTGTGCGGCCACACGAAAAAATTCGATCAGTGATCAGTGAGTGGCCGGCGCGTCCTTGCAATGTTCTTTTTTTTCTTTCGGATGCATGGCCATGGTCACGGCTCACCACCGGTTGGGCCTTCTCCGCGCGGATGTCGCTGTGCTTTTCCCTTCTATATTGTGCCGAAGAGGGTCTGACTGTACTTTGACTCGAAGCAAAATCGACCACCACCCTGCTGCCATGTACAGTATACAAATTACGTGGTACGTACTACTGAAAGCAACGGCCTGGAATCCTTTTTGATGTTGATGTTTTTACGCCCATTATATTACAACAGTTATCTGCCCACAATGATATTGCTCTCCTGAGCTAAGAAGAAGCCAGAGGAGAGAAGTGGTGTACGGTAAGGGATCCATGCTATGGGGGTCCCTACTTCAAAAGCGGCCCATCAGTAAAAAAAACTCAATTGTGCTTTGCTTCAAAGACCGGCCTCGGGCACCCTCGGAGAGAGAGAGAAAGACCTTGGGCGAGGCTCCGAAGCACCACTGGTTTTGCTGATGCGGCCCCACCGGGTTGCGGTGTTTAAACCCCCCAGGCCCTGATAGCCCTAGCCTCGGTACGTACCCTGCTTCTTACTACAAGTAGTAGTGCCACTCAGTTTAGTGAGATAAGGAGTATTAGCTCAATAGGTTAGGTAGAGGCAAGGAGGTCCAGGTCCAAGTCCCAATTCTTCCATAGGTTTTCTCACAGCACAGGGAGGGGTACGGTGTGTGCGGCCGCGCACTAGCCATGAATGGAATGGGAAAAGAAGACCTCGTACCTTTTTCTTTGCAGCTTGGGAAAAAAAAATCCTGCATACGTTACCAACGTGCCAATACGAATACCAATTACCATTCCGAGACCAATTGCAATTATTGATATGGGTGTTTCATGATACAGATAACGGAGCTGTCATCGGCGTTATCATCCATGCCATGGGTGTCAGTCAAAGGGGGAAAAAAAAAGGGAAAAGAGAGAAAAAATAAAACTTTTTTTTTTTCCTACAAAAGACACCCAAAGGTTTTTCGCAGTTCGACTTCCGGAGTGGGGCGGGGTGGATTGGTCAGAGTTTGTCATATATACATAGAGCCCGAAAACGATTCCCCCCTTTGTACAATCAATGATGACACTGGCCTATTTCTGGTAATGTTTATATTGTGACAATCGAACCCTTTGCTTAGCTTGTATTGGTGGAGGGAGGGAGGGGGACCTGGAGGGGGACGTGGCACATTATTTAGATACCGACGGAATAATTTAGCCTCGTCCTCCCCACCAATCCACGCCACCCACCACCACCTCGTCAGGCATCTCATGTCAATTGAATTCCTGGTGTAATAGAAATGTGTACAGCACCCCCGTAGAACCAAGCACTCGGAGCGCAAAGGTCGCATCTTCAACGGGCCGATCTTAGCCACCGGGGCAGACTCTGCCACCGGGACGCCCCCCGCCCCATTTCTATCTTACAGTATATAATCGAATCTCGAGAGCCAAAGCGGAAATGAAATTAATGGCCCAAATTGGAAACAGTAATGGAGATCATATTCCATGCAATGGTTTCGTCAAGAAAATATAGAAGGCACGAAGAGAAAAAAATATTCCATTACAAGAACCAGGGCACACAAAGATTGTCAACAAAGCAACGTTAGGAGTGAGGGATGTGAAGGACTTGGCTTTGTAAGGACAAAGCGCATTGACAGATGGTAGACGTAGAATGGACGATAAAACTAAACAAAGTGGGAAAACAGCGATAGCACCAGGTGATTACCGCGAGCTCCTCGTAATGAACACAATGGGACGATTGAAATGCCAAGGACGAGCGTACGATAAATAGGATATATGCTGAGGTGTGCAGGTCAACGATGAGAGGGACATGGTGAGAATGACAGCAATCAGGGAAGGATTACATTACGTAAAACGAAGCGTAAGGAAGTCGAGCGCAATGTGTCCGGGCCACAAACAAATGGCACCATGGCCAACTATCTGTACCAAGTTCCGGCCCCACAGGGGCTATAGCGAGCCCGCTGTCACGCCAGCACTGAAATTGCTAGAAACCTCAGCCACGGTCGCAAGGAAAGCGAAGCCCCAAGGACTGCACACCTTTTCCGTTTCGCCTTGTTCATCTCTTTCCGTAAGGCCGCGCCATCAAGAGGCTGGGGTAAAAGACAACATGTCGGACATCGAGGCATAATTACGGGTTTCGATCAACTCCACATACCTTCAGTAGTTCGAAGGCACAGAGAAGCTCTTCTGAAACACTCATGCACGCGCCATAGTTGTCAAACTCTGTGTGCACACAAGTCAGCCGCAACAAGAAAAAACAAAATTCAACAGGAGGAACCATACCTCCACAATAATTAGGCGCACTAAAGACAGTAACAAGGGTCCGATCGTTCCAGAATTCGTATCCATCCTCGACCACCATGTGCGCTCGACAGATAAGGTCCATATCGTACCGTGCAAGAAACTGATTGATGATAGTTTTGCCAAAGCAATAGCTCACGCCGCGTTCATTATCTTCCCAATCCACCGCTGTATCGCTCGGATCGGACCAGAGCAAGTCGTTCAATAGTCCAAAGTCGGGAACGTCCGCAGGGCGTTGAATACGCCGGATATCCTCCAGGGAGCTCATTGATGGTGAGAGACCGCCATGGACGCAAAAGATCTTGGACGCAACGACGGCGGCAATCGGCAAGCAGTTGAAAACGTCCACAAATGTTTTCCACACTTTGATATTACATCGCCGTTTGCATTCGTCGTAGAAGCCATACACTGTTGGCCGTGGTAAATCAGTACCGCTCCTCTCTACACACGTCAGAATAATTGACTTGCCTCGGGTGACGTTAGCGCATTCGTGATTCCCACGCAGAAGGAAGAAATTCTCGGGATACTTGACCTTGTAGCACAACAGCAGTAGGATAGTTTCCAAACTCTGCTTGCCACGATCCACATAGTCCCCCAGAAATAGATAATTTGCTGATGGAGGAAATCCACACATCTCGAATAGCCGAATGAGGTCTGAGAACTGCCCATGTACGTCTCCGACAATCTTCACCGGTGGGCTGAGTTCGATAAGAGTGGGTTGCGAGAGGAAGACCTCCCGTGCAGCTGCACATAATGCCGTGATTTCCGCATTCTTGATACATACGGATTTACTGATTTTTCCGCTGTAGCCCACCTCGAGGAGACGATTGATCATATCATCAATGTCCACTGTGCGTAGTTTGTCAGCGTTATTGCTTGGGACCGGTACTAAACCAAGGCCTCCGGGACTAGCAGCAGGATTGGAGAGAATGGTAGGGGTTAAGGAGGGACTGTCGAGGGGTGCCGAATCGGAAGTGACGCCACCTAGTGGCGAAGAAGGGTAAGGAGATGGAGTCTGTTGAAGGGTGCTGCGACCCCTGGAGTCGACGGAAGGGGGTATGGGACGAGGGCTGCCTGGGGAGCCGGGTTCCAACGACGCTACGTCGTCCTCCTCGTCGGCTGGAAGGCTGGCGTTGTTCGCATGTGGAGGTGAAGGTGAAAGATCTCTCGTCCCCTTCCCGGCAACACCGCGCGCCTTGCGGGCAGCATGACGGCCACTGGGATGAGGGAAAGAGGTTGGAGAGCTCTCGTCCTGGCTGAAGGTGACTGCGTCAGACAATCCATCTTCGCTCGCCGATCGTGTTTTCTTCTTGGACGGTGTTTGGCCCATTGTCGCGAGTTGCGCTCAGAGAAGCGAGCAGGATCCACAGGAATATCTGACAGACTTGTCAGGATTCAGCTCAGACTGGTTCAAACGGAGACACCGCAACGAGGTACAGGGAACTATGCGAGGCGTTCTGGGCTTGCAATTATTTTAGCGGAGACTCAACACCACCACTTCTCATATTCAACTCCTTTAGCGCGTATCATATTTGGCGCACAAGTCAAAACGCATGGTCATAGCCATAGATGTATAGAATGAAGACATCATGCTTAGAATATACCCATACTCAGAACTTGCTGAATTCCTTGGTCGCCGCTTTACTCTTCGCTACCCGCAGGACATTGAATCGAACAGTCTTCGAAAGTGGACGGCATTGCCCTGTAAGAATGCGAGACTCAGTTGACTGCCCTTCACTGGCCACCTCGTCAACATACCAACGGTAACAAGGTCCCCGAGCTCGACACGGAAAGCGGGAGATACATGCGCTGCCAAGTTTCGATGTCTCTTCTCGTAACGGTCTGCGAAAATTTAATTAGTTAATTAATGCAAGCCGACAGAGCATCAGAGGGCGCACTGTATTTTGGGATGTAATGGAGATAGTCCCTGCGAATGATGATCGTGCGGGTCATCTTTGTGGACACAACCTTGCCCGTCAGGATGCGACCACGGATCGAGACATCGCTGGTAAAAGGACACTTTTTATCTGTTGGTGACAGAGAGTATCCATGAGGAAACAGTCTGCCTAGTATCCATGCAAAGTCATGAGCGCGCACCAATATAGGTCCCATTAATCGCTTCGGCTGGTGTCTTGAACCCCAAACCGACGTCTTTGAACCACCGTCTTTCCTTAGTGACTTTCTTAAGGACTAGAGGCGCAATGTCAGACTGCGGTTTAAGGTAATGCAATTGTTACCTACGTCTGGTCTTCGAGTTTTGGAACAGGTGTTGCTTTTGATAGTGTCTCTCGATCTAAAAGGGGAAGATTAATCCATTGGTTCACACCATTATCGCAAGAGCTAACCTGCTCAGACATGGCGGCGGCAAAGTGGGGTCTTGAGGAAGGGGAAGAGTATCGGACTCAAATGTCGGCCTGTACAGTTTACGTAACTCGGGCCATGCCGCCCTGCCCTTCGAAGTCTTTGCAATGGTCTTTTGCAGGTGCGATGAGCCTGGAGGATTGGATCGAAGTCGTGTGGCAAGAATATCTGAGTGGTGGTTGTGGGACTACACCAAAATGCCTTCTGTGAAGCCCTGTCAGGGTGTAGAGAAACCGACTCTCAGCTACATGCATATGGTGCCTTGGTCACCCCTCGTTGCAGCGCCTTTGTGCACCTATCAGCGCTCCGTTGTTGTCCTGCTAGCGCTCTTTTTGACTGCCCTGAATTCTCTCTATACGTCATATAAATCTGTCTATCCACGCAGCATCTTGCTCCTTCCCAGTTTGTCAGTTTGAGCGGTCAGCCTGAACCCCTTATGTGGCCCTGCTTCACGATGTTCGTGATTTCCATTGGCAGGGATGTCCCTATTATTTCCTACTCGATGCTATTGCTTTAGGTGATCAATTATCAAACTATCTCAATTAGTCTGGGCTTCCTGTCGTTGGGCCTTACACCGACTCTCTTGCGTATTTTTCCTTCCCCACAAACCACAATATCAACATCCATTGGTCAAGCTGCCATTTCTACACAGGAGATCTTTGATATGGGGAAACGAGGACGTCGTCTACGTCAAGTGATATTGAAGAGAAAACTAAGAAGCGAATTATAGAGTAAACATAGCTGTGAGTCCGATAAATCCAAGGCTACTAGCTAGTGAGGCTGTATACATTTACTTACTGGCTAAATGCTTTGTCTGCATCAGAGCCAGTTGTCAGGTTCAGGCATTTATGGGGCAAACCGGCTCTTCGCCGACTGAGTCTATTCGGTTACGGACCGGATGCGCAGAGTTTGTTACCAGATCATCAGACTGGTTTGAAGCATCAATGGAAACCAGGCGTCAACCATTATATCGCTACCGTCTTGACAGCATTTTCTCCTCGATGACGATGTATAATGAAGAGTATCTCTCCTAAGGAATTGGAATCAGCAGCTTGATGATGAGCCGCAACCACCCCATCCCGTATAGTGATGGGGCTTTTTTCGTTGTGGTTGTATACCCATAATTGGATACGTAAATAATCAGGGTTTGGCCTGGTCCCCATGTCATCTACAGTACAATGGATCAGCGCTCTTTTCCAGGGCCCAGCGATAGGTGCACCATGCAAATATCGGGACGGCCTATGCCTAACGGATGTGAAATGAAATGATGGACCTTGATGAAACGCGAGATAACTCTCCCGTTTTCAATAAACGAGTCGCTGGCTAGTCCGTACAGTAATCGATCTCCTGAACGTGGGGATTCTTCAGAAGGATCTAAGGGCACCCCCTCTCTCCGATTGTAGCTTAGGCTTCAGGTTTAGACCTGGGAAAAAAAACCTTGTGCCCGGATGGGACTAAAGACTGGCATCGTCAGGGTTTTCAGATTGTGAACCACTGTGGTCATGAGGCGACAGTATTGTAGATAGATTCACAGCTGGAAACCATCCATCATGATGGCGGTAAGAATTCATATACTGGTTGCTGGTTGGGAAGGAGTGGATTACCCTCAGGGGTTCTCGCTTCTCTGGAACGCATTCAAACATCCGATCATCACAGATCCATCGTCGATGATCTCTCCCAGACAGGCCACAGCTCTGGCCTTTTGCTTACTTAGCCTCCAGCGGAAACCTCGGTAAGCCCGCGAATTCGTCCCTGAGCTTTGAGTATTGACATAAACACGCCGTAAACGTGGGTCGGGTCACAGTGTTCAAGGAGATCGACATGTATCTTTCAGATTCTTTCTGCAGGATTACTGTGGCCAACCACGGGGTTCTCCGGTGGTTACGCATTTGCAGGCATTACGTAACGCTGCCGTGAGAGCTGTCACCTGAGTCACGCGACACTGTGCACACCAGTCACATTTTCCCATTTCGGCTTTCCTCTAATATCGCCCGAGAGACTGGAACCAGGACCGTCTAACTACAGGCCTAGGGAAATAATTCTCATTTCTTCCCACCCGAAACCCAATCCAAGGATTACTGTACCCGATAATTGGGAAACACAGCACATTTATGTCGTCAATAGCACCAGTCCTTAACGTTGGTAGTCGCTGCGACGAAATCGAATGGCATTGGAATCGCTTCTGTTGGGCTCCCATGGAGTCTTCCCAAAGAAATGGCTTATTTTGCTCGTGTAACATCGAGTGCACCTCCGGGGAAGACCAATGCTGTCATCATGGGGAGGAAGTCCTGGGAATCCATTCCAATGAAATACAGACCTCTCAAGAACAGGATAAACGTCGTCATTAGCTCTCAATCGCACTACGATCTGTACGTTCCAACCACTTTAACTCGCACCAGACACACGCACAACCGAACAATTTTTTTTTCCTTATTTCTCTGCTGCGCTTCGTGGGTTCGTTTTCAGTGGAGGAAAGGGTGGCATCATCCTGGCGTCATCTCTGCGTGGAGGTCTCTCGGCACTCGCCAAGTCCAACATTGAGGAACACACGACAGATACCAATACCACACGTGTTCATCGCACCTTTATCATCGGCGGTTCGACCATCTACAAGGAGTCCTGTATTATACCCAGAGGCCAATCGCATCCTCCTCACCCGTATCCTGGAGCCCGATTTCGACTGCGACGTCCTTTTTCCAGAATTTCGACCTGATAGGGATGGCGATAGCCCGTCGCGTGAGAATCACGAGGGCGAGTCAGGGTGGAGGAGAGCAGATCACGAAACACTTGTGGAATGGGTGGGATTCGATGTTCCTCAAGGCATTCAGGAGGAGAAAGGTGTGAAGTACGAGTTCCAAATGTGGGTTAGGGAATCGTTATAAATTACCCAGTGTACAGTACAGATGTTATTTGTTTCTACACTTGGGACTGAATATGGTGACGAGGTACATTTCCATGTTTAGGGTGATACTTTCAAAGCACTATCACAGCTCCCTCTAAAAGTCTAAGGACACGGCCTGGAGTGTTCAAGCTGCTCATGAGATATGCGACATTGCCCAATGGTCGGAAATGTAATCCTAGAGGAAATTCCTCGGAGGGTTGAGATTCCTCCAGCTGCGTTCTCACCAAAGTCAAAAATGCTTCTGACGAAGCAGCTTGATAGCCTGCGAGAATTTGGATGTCCGATCGTGAGCGCCCCCCTGGAGGATAAGGCCTCCTAGAGATGAAGACAGACCTGCATTGTTGTCATTGAGGCGGATAGCAAGGACTGTCCCCAAGGCCATGACATCCTCCACCATGGGTTGATGTGAAACGTCCTTCACGAACTGAGGATCCCAAAGACTCCACACTCCATGCGGCTGCGGCACCCCCGTCGCGTGTGGAGTGGATGAAGGCTGGGAAGACACGTCAATATCCTGAGAGATACCCCAACGAGCCCTCGCCTCTCGCCATTCTTCCCCTTTGTTAACAAGCTCGCCCATCAATTCGAATGACTTGTTCGCCACCGCACAGCCGACAGGATGGGCAGTGTAACTATGTCCATGGAGCATGGCATCAACCTTTTTCTGCCCCCAGAAAGCTCCAAAGATACTTTGAGACGAGAGCGTTACGGATAGTGGAAGTAGGCCTCCAGTGAGGATCTTTGCAAGCACCAGTAAATCGGGAGAAGTGCGGAGTACTTGTGAGGGTGTTAGGAAGCCAAGGCGATATAGACCGGAGAAGACTTCGTCAAAGATTACAGGAAGACCTGACCACATATCATCATGGGGAGGTGGGTAAGTGGGAGCAGGAGTAGTTGGGTCAAATCCCGAAGGGGGCGCCGAGTTCAGAGCTTCGGCCCAGAGATCGGAGCGAGACCGCACTACGTCAACGAGGACGCGTTGGAATAGCGGGTCCACAAAGATCATCCCACCAGCTCCCATGAGGATGGGTTCAATAACCAGAGCCCCGAATGCCCGGCCTTGCTTGCGCACAAGATCTTCGAGGGTTGCCGAAATATGAAGGTGGTACAACCGTGCAAGGCTCGACCCCATGCGACCCTCCACATCATAAACACTCGACAACCCATCAGATCCTGGAAATTCGCAGCGCATCCCAGCATCACTGAGAGATACGCCATCCGTGTCTATAGAAGTATCCAGAGCACCTCGCCAGTCCGATGAGGGCGAGGAGACAACGGCCACGCCATGCTGGATTCCAACGGTAGGGGGCTCAAACCAGTATCCTCTTTCGCGATGCCACTCGACAGAGCTGTTGTACACGCCGCCTTCGCATGCATCCATTGCTCCGATAGTGTCACCATGATAGGATCCTTTGAGCCCGATTACACCAAGTTCAACCTTGGAAACCGGCTTCTTGATGGAAGGGTATCGCAGAGCCGCTGCGCGGATGGCCATTTTAAGCGCAATCTGGAACATCCATTAATAATCTTGTGCCATCAATAATGGATAGGGGTTCCGGATTAAAGAGAGCCTGACCTCCATCCCAGTGGAGCCATTGTCCGAAAGGAAAACTTTTGATGCCCAACCTTTTCCGGGTCCACGGTGTAGTAGATGTTCGACCAGGGTTAAGGCCGGTTCATGAGTGGCTAATGGGAACACAACGTGTCCGTATCTGCCCGCAGCTCGGGCGGCGGCCTCGCCGATTTCCGGATGTCCATGACCAAAAGACTGCGTCCACCAAGAAGCAGAACCATCAAATTGAGGCACCAGCAGTGATTGTGCAAGTGCGGCTCCATCGGTTCGAATGGTCTCCTCGTGACGATGTTTGTGGTTGAATGTGCTGAAGAAATCACCGTAAGCACTGTCGATTACAGTGACGCCCTTTTCGCCACCAACGATGCCGTGCTGGACAAATGGCCACCATACAGCATCGAGGGTGCGCCGAGGCATGGATTCCAAAGTTTCCAGCCTCTCGAGATGTTTCTGGTCTAGATGCTGAACGACAGACATCATTTCACCGTCTCCAGAAGCCCCATCCTCTCCGCATGTAATACGATAGTAGAGCTCGGTGGCATATCGATCTTCTTCGGGATCTGAGAGCCGAGGGGGTGCTGGACGTATGGCAGTGAGGGCGATATCTTTCCGCGCGAAATATTCGCTGAGATACTCCCAATTACGATAATATTCGTCTTTGAATATCAGGATGGCATCGACAATGTATCCGCGAAGCAAGAGAGATTCGAAGGCAGAGATTGTGGAAGATATGCCACCCAATCGTGAATCGCCAATCAAGACGGTAGGAAGAAAGAGGGATCTGTATGCGTCTACTTGGGGAATGCCAGATAGGGTGGGACTGTGCACCCCTGCGCAAAAATGTGATGGGATGAGGACAGTTGACAGGCACCGTCAACTGACACTAACCTCCAGCAGTTTCGATATATAAGGAAGAATTGGAGGAACAGGTACGTGCAATGTGACCGATGTGATTCCTTATTTTGGTCAAAAATTGGTCGTGGGTGTATATGCTCTGAATTATAGTATATGAGCATGGTTTCGGCAGATGGGAAGTGAATTCGTACTGGGTCTAATTGCTTTGTTGCCATCTTTACAGCCAAGTGTGGGCTCACCGGGTCATTGAGTTGGTACAAACATGTTGAATGTATTTTGTGTCGAGAAGGACCAGAGAACCGCGCGACATGACTGAACTTGGCAGAGAAATTCAGAGAATGTAATTGCAGAGCACGATGGCCACATGTGTCCACCTGTCGTCTGCGTCTTCGAGAGACCCAGTGCTCACTGGCTTCAAATAGAAGACTGATCTCGGATCGTCTTTGTGTATCCGTGCGGTCGAGCGAGAGAGCGCAGTGGCTAGGATGGTCTTGCCGACATCCGTATTTGCTCCAAAAATTTGGTGTATGCGGAGATGCTTATACAGCATGGATGCCTTTATCGTATTCTTCAACTCTTAAACCGAGTAGGGAGATAATAATGACATTTTCTTTTTGGCGAGGCGGCTTCTCCCGTGTTGCGGTAAGCAACCTGGGCGCTTAGAGAATAATAATTTGAAAACATATCCCATTCCAAAAATAATAGGCTGTCAAAGTTGGGTGTGACCGACACCTGTCGGTCACCAGCATATTAAAAGGGATAACACTTAGGAACATAAAACCAAAGCTCCTCGGGCCTCGATCCTTACATGTTTGAGGAAAATAACGAGGCCTACCTCGGGTCTCTAATGAATACTTAATAATCCAGGAGGATATTTAGTGGGACCGATTAACGGAAAAGCATTCCAGTTGCGGTTATCTGGATCCGTATCACTTACTGTTTATGCACTCCGTTTCACCGTGGTCGGAATCAGCAGTGACAGCGCACCCTGGACAATGGCTACCCACTTCGACATCGAAGCACGGTGAAAAGGACGTCTGCGTCCTCTCGCAAGGTGTGGAGTTTGAGTGATGCATTGCATTGGAGGACAGCAAGGCAGTTCGGCTTGGATGAGCCTCAGCTTCACTGGATCGTTCTGACTATTGCGTGGGCCTCTCGGGTAAATGTAGGCCAAACGTTCCCCCTAAGAGTGATCTCATCAACATCAACACCGTTCGGCTTGAATGTGGGTATAAAGGGGATATTGATGTAGGCGGTAGGCACCTACAATATCTTGCATAGAATACTACCGAATCTTCACTCGGACAACTGTGTAAGGCGCTTTGTAATATGGGAAGAGCCTTCTTTTCGTTTCGAAGATCACAGGTCTGTCTAGGCCCCTACTATGGCTGCTGAGGCCGACCCCCCATCAGATAGCCCTGAGCATGATTAGCCATAATAATATTGTAATAATATTGAGAGAAGGCCATGGGTCGGTGGGCGACGCGATACGGGGCGCAGGAACAAATCCGAATTTTTCGGCAGCAGTAGGTAGTGCACTGCAAGGGATATTACTACGCCGACCGATTTTGAGCCGATGTTATTGATCAGTTTTGCTGTACCCCTCTCAATATGCGGTAGCGATCAGATATATCTGAATTAAAGGGATATGTGAGCATGAGAAAGCGATTCGCTAATGTTCTCACTAGACGTACATGGGGGGCGAAGCCATATATGGTATCCACGAACGTAGGGAAGGTATAGGGGGCTGCGACTGATGAGCTAGCCCACGTTGGGCGGTGGTCGACCGGGAATATTAATATTAATGCCGCCCAGTAGCTGAGCGTGGCCGGCAACTTCCGCCCCTTTCTTATTCTGATATTTCCCGTCCATATGCTGTGAGACAAACGGGAAATAAATTCCTGGTTCAACAAGAGACGAGCGACAGATCCCTCTGTTTATCCAACCCAAAATCTCTGGTCGTCTCGATGTGAGATGGGTGAGCGGGAAGGGAATTGTAATTCAGGATTCCATTGCCTTTTTGGGATATTTGAGTAGGCATTGGCCTGCCCTGCGCCTCGTGTTTTCCCAGCACTTTTTAAGAAATTGAAAGAAAGATATCGCTTCTTATAGCTGATCGTTTTTCCTCTTCGCTTTCCTTTACACCCTCTCCTCCATCTCAGACTTGTTGTCACTGTCGCTCCTTTAGCCAAAGCACCCTGCCCTCCTCGTTTTCAATCGGGTACATCATTCGGGCCTAAGAATATAATTCTGTAAGCTTTTTTTGCGTCCCTGTACATGTGTGACGACTATTCACTGCTCTGTCTCTCTCCTCCTCAGAAATTGCCCCAGACATCGTTGGTGAGCGTCTGCGATCTCTTTCATAGCTCCCCTTCTGTAGTAGATATTATTGCACAAACTGCCACCTGGATTCCCTGCCACGAGCATATTTATATATTTCAATGCTTTTAGTCCGATAGTGCATACTTTTCCTTTTGGCTACTCTGCCAACATCTCTCTCCGCTCCTCATCCTCCTCCTTCAGTGTTCAGAAGCTTGTCTCTTAGCTTTCTGCCCCGTCGCCGCTGTCGGCGACGCTCTCCTCCACGATCTATCGCACTGACTCGCTGCTTCTCCTTCCTTTGACGCGCTCGTCGTTTAATCGCAGCAGCCTGCCTCTCCGCTCTTCGTCGAGTCCTTCGCACGTCTCGACGCATCCGTCGCATTCGCCCCGATTGATGAGCAGCGGCTCAACCTGTATGTCTCCTTCCTGTCTCTCTCTCCCCTCGGCCGCTGTGGACTCCACCTTCATATTGGCCACTTTTACTTCCACCCCATTTCTTCTCCCCCCCTCCTGCTCTGTTCTCCCTTTCTTTTTCGTCGATTATTCCTCTCGCCATTTCTTGTAATTCTTCTGAACGCTTGTTCGTATCGCTCATTATGCCCATTCCTCAGCCTATTTCTTCATATCATCCGTCTAATCTTCTGTTCGCCACCCACCGAACAATCTCGACATGAAAGCTGAATCTTCCATCAATGGGGTCATCAAGCCACCGAGAAACAACATATATTCTCGCCCTGCCGCCAAGCGCGTTAGCTCCGCCATCCGCCAACTGCACCCACATCTCTCCTTCTCTCCCACCTCCAGCGGCATTTCAAAATCCCGCTCAAAAGCTTCCCTCTCCTCCCCTCGACGTCTCGCTCCCTCATTGTCCTCCGAATCCCTCCTCGCTCTTGACCATCAACGGAAGCGACAACAACAAATTATCGCTCTAGAGCGCGAAGTTCGCGGTCTCCTTGAAGAAGAATATCGTGACGATGTCAAGTCCTATATGCATCAGATGGAGGTTAGACAATGACCTCGTCCAAATGTCCATTAGCTGATCTACCCTCCAGCTCCTCACCATGTGCTCCGCTGCATCCATCGACATGCACCTGAATTACAGTGGCATATGCGTGGTTGTCTTGTCGAATTCCTGATCGAGGTTCATCTCAGCTTTCGACTGCGACCAGAAACATTGTACCTCACTTGCAATATTGTCGACCGATACGTTTCGCGCCGCGTGGTATATAAAAAGCATTACCAACTGGTTGGATGTGCAGCCCTGTGGATTGCTGCCAAGTTCGAGGATGCGAAGGAACGCGTTCCTACTCTCAAGGATCTGTGCGAAATTTGTCGGGACGCGTACGACGAGACCGCCTTTATCCAGATGGAGGGTCATATATTGGCGACTATCGCTTGGAAGATCGGCCATCCGACTGCCGAGGCCTGGCTACGCGTTGCGTGTTGTGGATTCTGCTTCGAGGATACGCAGACTCAACATGTGGCACGGTTCTTGATGGAGATCACGCTCTTTCATAGGGAATACGTCCAGTTCACCCCGTCTGCTATCGCCGATGCGGCACTCTTGCTTTCTCGCTACACGCTGGGAAAACAGCGACGGGTGCGGCAGTTCATTCTTCGTTCTCTTGTCCAAAATTGACTCACCTGTGGCCAGCCGCATGAAGAGACTGAAACCATTATCGCCATCGTGCAGTTCCTTGATACACAATTGGCGGAGCGTCTCAACCACCTATCGCAGATGCTTGTCAAAAGTATTCTTACTCCTACTACTCGAAAGCATCCACATTCATCGTCCAACATTATCTCCAAGGCCGCCGTTATGTATATGTTCCCCATCCCTTGATATCTTACAACCCCTTCCCCCAGTACCCGTCACGCCGATCAACCGAACACCTCGCCTATCAAATTGGACCAACTCCTCCAGTTCTATATCTTCTACTCCAAGCTTTTCTGGCTCAGATTTCACAGACTTCAGCTCTGAGACTGAGGATGAGAGCATGCCTAGCACGCCGTCAACCTCTGCAAATTCTTCCGTTATTGTCGAACCATTCACATTCCACACTGCGCCCTCCGTAACCACATCGTCGAACAAAGAGAACCTACCTGTCGTCGGAGGCCTGAATCCACAGGCGCCGACGATGTCAGGATTGTCACTAGTGCGCGATGGAACACGGAGCAGGAAAAGCTCCCTGGAAGAGTTGGAAGCTGGTGTCGTCGATCTCTGTCAACCATCACCGGCGTCACGCGACTCGACGACGTACATTCCTCGTGCTGCATTGCACTCTCTCACGCCCAATAATCGCGCACGATCCCAGACGTCTCTTATTTGATGCTCTTGGCGCAATTTCCTCCCAGTCATCTCTCTGCCGCCTTCTGCTTCCTCCCTGCATATCTCTTTTCCTGTGCATCGTCCGTCGTCAATGTACTACCAGCCTCCATCCACACTTGGTCGAACATTTTTTCCAACTTTGAGATGAGAAACGTCTCCAACGACACGAGCGATCCCACGCCCGCGTAATCGCGACGCTTTCCCTGCATACCCACTATCCTTTGCATTCGCACATTCCAGCACACTATCCCAAGGTTACCACTACCTGTCCCTTCGTTCCATCATTGGAAGGATGTACAGTCATCCTCTCCAACCTGTGCACCGCAACAGTGTTGGCCTCTTTATTCTTGGCTCCCCCAAAATTTGGCGCACAATACTATCAAAAAAAAACAATTATACCGGGCGTGCGCTCACTCACGTATTTCCACATCCTATCCACATCTTTGGGCTCCATCGACTCCTGTTTCTCTCATCATCTCGTCATTTGTCATTCTATCACTCAGTCATACTAACTCATTCCAATCCATCGACCTATCCACTCGCACATCATCACCCCATCCACTCACTCATTCCTCCTCCATCGCGTACCTTTTTGTCGCTCGTCGCTGGACACCATTTTTGCAACCACTTCATCTTATAACACCCCCTCAATTGTAGTTTTTTTAACGTATCCCAACTTGCGATTTTTTACTTAAAGCCCTTCACTTTCACTCTAACACTTAAGACCCGCCTTGACTCATCGCATAGTACATAGTTCTTAACCTTCACTCTTATTTCTCGATCGTAGCACTTGTTTTTGGCAACTGGGACGTTCCTCTCCTTTGTTCAGACTTTCCTGTTAATACCCTTAGCCTTTCTTTATCCCCCCTCCACCCTCCACCCTACAGACCCTTAGACCCAGTTCTGCCACTTTTTGAACCATTTTATATTTTTTTTTGTCACTATCAACGACGTGCGCAAAAAAACGTTCTTGTCAGGTCTCGCCTACTGAAATTGCCCCACGTGCAGCCTCGTGTTTGACGCGTGTTTATTTAGTATTTGATAAACACCCGCAAATTGAAGGAGTTACGAATCCGATATCAACTCCTGTCTTTCATTTGACGTTTTTGTGATAGACGCCCATTTTACAGTACTGTAAGGGTTCGCCGTATAAGATGTACGCCACCACATTCTAATTGCCCTGGGGGGTGGAGGTGGGTTGGTGGGCCCTCAAGAAGGATACGTAAGGACGGTAATAATAAATAAAAAGTTTTTTTTTTTCTTTTCTCCGTTTCCGCTTGTAACGGCCGCCTTGTCTTGTCTTTTCCTGGGGGACGCTAGCTACACTACTTGCCGTCGGGAGGGGGCGGCGGCTCCAGAAGAGAGAGAGAGCTCGGGGCCGATCAGGAGAAAGCTAACTGGCGAAAAAATTTAAAAAAAGGTAAAAATAAAAGTAAGACACAGAGTATAGGGGGGGGGACCGGGGGGGTTCATTGATCTGGGGTTTAGGGGAAACGCGGGGAGCCCTCACAACACACTCTTTAACTATTATATATTATTTAGGAGTTATTCAAGAGAGAGGGGCTCCCGTACAATATGTGCTTACTGTATCCAGGGTTGGACATGTCAATGGCGGGATAGATTGAATGCAATGGATGTTAGTAAACTGTCAATTTTTTCCGTCCGTGAGGGGAGAACAGAGAGAGAGAGAGCACGAGACAAGTGCAAGGGGTGTGTGTGTGTGTGCGCGTGTTCCCACACTGGCGGGTGATGATGATCATGCATCCATCGCCCACATATGTAATGATCTAACAATTTTTCCGTGTGTGTACGTAGGTCATGAGCGATGACAGGGGCTTATCGCCCGTCGGGTGCTATTTGGGGATGGGGATCAGGAACGAATCATTTTGCGGACACATAGAAACTGTAGAATCATATAACAGCGAGTGTGACGCCATCCAGGGACGACCAGAACACACACGGCTCCTAAATGCGGAGACCGAGTCCTCGCTTCTTAGAAACTGCGGGGGGGGGGGGGGGGGCGGGGGGTAACCAAGCGTTCAAGTTACCGACCAGATGGATTGATATCAGCCGTTTTTCCTACAAGACGATCCAATCTATATCTGTTAGACAAGCTATCCACTCTCCATTCGCGTTCTGCTCGATCCCAACGCTCCTCTTCTCGTCCAGACTCCGACGACCGGCCTCGAGAATGGCCGTCGTGAGCACCGTGTTACGAATGGTCGGCAGGTCATGTTGATCGAAGACCACCGGCGATTCGACTGTCTTCAAATTTATTCGACCGCGCGGCATCAACAAATTTTTCTATCGAAATGTAGCCGTAGCCCCGCTGGCCATCAAAGTGGCCCGTCTCGGAAGGTGTGTATTTCATATAGAAAGGATTGTAGCTACGGCGAAAGGAAGACGAAGAAAGTGAGTATTTAAATTCTCTTGTGTATTACTGTGAAATTATGGATTTGGCGGACCTCGTTTTCCCTTCTCCATCCACAGTGACATCGTACCCTCGATGGGCCTGATCAATCTGAACATCACCCTTCGATCCCATGTAATGCCAGTGCTGCGCTGAATGAATTCCCTGAGTCGTAGGCGCAGTCCAGCTTGCAGTGTACACCGCCTGTTCCCCTGTGGGTCTTCTCTTTCCCAGCGATAGCCCAATCTACAAGCAGGGTAATGGTGTCCTCAGTCTGCGGGACGCACGAGTACGGCGGCGAGGTCGCAATGCCTGCCGACGCGGACGCCGTGACTTTGGTAGGATAGCCCCGGTCCCCCATCTAAAAAAAAAAAAAAACAGTTATCAATTCTGAGGTCCCGCCTTCCCCCCACCAACAGTGAAAATACTCACAATCCAAGCATGAATATCAATATGGTGCGAGCTGAGGTAATATGAAATGTCCGAGTCCTTCCCTGCCCAAGCCTTGAACGTCTCCAATTGCGATTTTGGCTGTGACATCCACGCGCTGAAAAAATTAAAATCTCCGAGAGCGCGGGCCTTGTGCTTCGCATCAGCGTACGCCGGGTCGAACCTAGTAAAAAAAAAAATGGCAAAGCAATGCGGTGGGTCCCCCGCCCCCCTCATCCTCATCAGTGTGCCGAGACAAACCCATGAACCAAGCAGGGGAAGAAGTGCACGGGTAGACAATGGGCGCGTACTACACTTACCGCTTATGGTGCTCGACCCAGCACACGACGTGGTTCTGCTCTGCGACTTGGATAAGATGTTGATGATGGGCTAATTTCTGCGTCGCCGGCTTTGTAATAAGTACATGCTATGTTGGGGGGGGAGGATCATCGTTGGGTAAGAACGGTGTTGCGGGCCACAAATTATTATACAAGTGTTTCGAACCATTTTGCGCTCCAGTGCATAAAGGGCGATTGGGTAGTGCGTGCTATCTGGAGTAAAAATGATCACGGCGTCTCCAGGCTTCAATGCATCGATGGCAGTCTTGTCTGGAAAACAGTGCGGTGATGTGAATTTTAAAAAAGTAGCCATTCAAAAACAAAAACAAAAAATAGCAAAACACTCACAAGCTTCGGGATCGACTTTTCCGACCTCGGGATACTGCGTGAATCTTGATCGCGAGCTTAACCACGATCCAAGGAGGGGGGGAAGGGGGGGATCGCGGGGGTAGAATACGTACGTCAAGTCGAGATCCTTGTACACCTTCCCGATTTTGTCCTCGAGGTGTTCCCTAATAGCTGGGAACTTGGAGCCATTCACCCCGACCATTCCTAGTTTGTCGACCTAGTAGACCCCCGTATTAGTACTGTACGTACTTCCACCAGATACTCCCCCCTGAAAATAAATATCTCCGAAGTTTGACTGACTTTCCCAAAGCGACGAAGATCGAACAGTGTCAAGCCTACCACGCCCACCTGTCCAATCGAATTGTCAACTTGAGACGCCTGCTCACGAAGCGGCGTGTTCCTAAATATCATCCTCGGCGTACCTTCTTGTCCGATTTGGAAGCTCCTGAGCCTGTCCATCCCGTCGTGTACTCGCCAGAACCGCCTAATTATGAGCTCGAGTACTTCAGCATGGCACCCGCAGCGGCGCCCCAAGGCCGGGACCCACACATCAGCACATTTAACTTGGAGACGAACGCCATGTTGGCCATCTTGACTCGTTAGATCCTCCTTCAAGTTCTTCAACCAGCGGCAGCCAGAACTTAGTGGGCCGGTCCGGGCCGTAGCACCCCCAAAGACATACAAGAAATTGTGTTGTGCGCTAAAGTCAACGAGATGAATGATGAGTATGGAAAGAGGACAGAGTAAACGGAAGGGAACAAAAAAAAAAGACGGATATGAGACGATGGGGGGAACGAGATATGAGAGTCGAGTGTGTTATTGAGTCGTGTGGATGTATGGAGGGGTGTGATGTATATTTTGGATGCGTGGGTTAAGCGTGTAGAAAACAATAGTTCGAGGCCAAGGCTATACATGAGGGAAGAATATGGACCGAAGAAAGAGAAGCAACATTCATAGGAAGTGGATAGCGAGGGATAGATCAAAGCGAGTCTGTGGTACACAAAGATCCCCTGTATCGGAAGGAAGATTCCATGGCCGGAAATATCGTCTAGTCTCCTCAACGATGATGACCCCCGCCCATCAATAGTGCCATGAGGTCAGTTTGGGTCTGGGGCCCACCAAGGCCATTGTTTCCCTGGCCCTGCATCGAGAAGCCACCGAGCTGTTGATGTTGGTGCTGAGGAAGCGGTAGGGAGCCATGACCGAAGTCACCCCCTCCAAGGTTTGGTTGTTGTTGTGGCTGCTGCGAATGTTGGTGTGGGAGCAACTGCTGGGGGCCCAGCTGGTGGGAGACGAGCATGTTGAAGGGCAGACCTTGAGGGACGGTGTGCTGTTGCTGCTGCCGTAGAGTCTGTTGTTGTTGTTGGTGGAACTGCGCGTGATGCGAAGGAAGACCCTGAGGATTGGGTTGCTGCATCAAGCGACCAATATTGATATTATTGGCCGAGCCGTTGCCCCGAATCCCAGCGCTGATTTGCTGTTGCTGTTGGACGCTCATAAGCTGCCGAGCCTGGAGCTCCCGTTGGTGTTGAACCGCGAACTCCAGACTACCGGGCTGATTTGGAAAACCGCTTCCACCACCAATATTGCCCAACCCGATAGTGTGGTTAAGGTTATGAGGTTGACCCAAGCTCAGTGAACGAGGGGGCCCATTTTGGCCGCCACCACCAAGGCCGCCGGGGCCATTAGGGTTGAAACCCCCGTATTGTTGTTGAGGGGGGAGAATGTTGCCTGACATCATTCCTCCACCGCCGAGATTGCCGTTGAAGTTGGGATTCAAAGGCAGATCAAAATTAGACCGTCCAATAGCAATGTTCGCGTTGTTAAAGCCACGGGTCTGTTGCTGCTGTTGCGGTTGCGGTTGCGGTTGCGGTTGCTGTTGTTGCTGCACGGGATTCGGCGAGTGACGCAGCCCGGTCTGTGGAGGTCCAAATCCTCCAGTCCCTGGCGTCATGCTATTAACATTTCGTGCCGATACGGGAATAGAGCCAGGAGCGTGATTCGAATACAATGCAGGAACTGGCCGAGAATGTAGTTGATCGAAAGCCTGCTGGTGAGATGGCAGACGTTGCACGTTGAACATTGCTCTATCGTCATCATTGGAGAAGAGAGGATCGCCTAGACTATTGCTCATTGGGGGAATCGAAGATAGGTGATTGGCATTCGACTCTCGAGTCCGTTGAGGTCGCAAGCCAGGTACCATGCCATCCGGAACGAATCCACGATCGAGATCGGGAGAGCCGATAGGACTGAAAGGTAGCTGGGGCTGGCCGTTGGATTGGTGCTGATATTGGGGCGGTTGTTGCAGATTGAGCGAGACCGGGGGGTGATTTTGCAGTATGGGCGGCGGGGGCAACTGCTGACGGAACATGGGGCCGACGTTATCTTGAGTACGACTAGAAGGTCGTACCTTGAGAAAAAAAAGTTAGAACGTGCTGGGAGCGAGTCTAATAATCAGCCTTTGCACCTGCTGGGGACTAAGCATAGACAGCAGGTTTTGCATGCGGTCGCTGTCCGGCACACTGCCATTGAGGCCTGAAGTGGCCCTGTCGTGCCTTTCAAACGGAGCCCCGATATTGAGATTCGGAAAGAGTCCATTCAAGCTTCCATGATCACTACCGGCACTAATCTGTCTTGGCTGAGCCAGCGAACGACCCCCACGGAGATCACTAGGAAGCTGGGCATTTGAAGGCCAACCTTGAGAAGAAGAGGAAGTAGATCCAGAAACCTGGGATGGTGGCTGGGCTTGTTGGGGCGAAGCAACTTGTACCTGGTCTTTGGGCTTGTTATCCCAAAATTTGGCAAAGCGACTGCCTTTGCCTTGCGCGTACGAGGGTTGAGCAGAGCCAGAACCAGGTGAACTGGATCCATCACCGTTCCCATTATAGATGGCCGACGATTGCGAGGACGATGCGGCACTAGTCCCGCGAACAGAATCAATTTGAGAGCTGAAGCCTGACATGGTAGGGGTTGATCGTCCGTTAGTGGACTGAGGGGTGGGCTGAGAGATCGGGACATGGGAAGCGGAAGCTGCACGTATGTCAAGCGCGAGAGCAGGAGGGGCTGCACTAGGCCCTGCATCGGAACGAGCGCGATTCTGTTCGTGGGGACGGGGCGGTTCGGCTTGCGTGAGACCTGCTACAGTGAGAGGTGATTGGAACGCAATACCCTGACGATTTGGGCTAAGATCCGGATATCGACTGTTAGGAGGTGCTAGTGAACTTGAAGGAGATTGGCCAGAGGTAAGGATCGATGTTTGTGTCAGAGAGTCCATGTTAGCGGAGAAATGGGTAGTAGGAGATGAGCTAATGTCATTGCTGAGGGCGGCAGATTTCAAAGGCGAAAGCAAAGCGGTGAGGGCGGAGGTATTTTCGTTCTTCTCAGTAAGGGCTGGAGGGACAAGTGGCAATCCTGGGGGAACCGGAGGGGCGGACAGTCTGGCCAAGTCAGTGGGACTCTGCAGATTCCCTAGCGGCGCGCTCGCGCTTTTCCTGTTCCTCCTTGATTCGAAGCTTGAACCTCTGGATATCGTCAAGACCGTCATCAGGGGGAGAGGGTTGCACCACAGAAGGGACATCCTCCACCCCAGCTGCAGCACGTTCCTTTTCCTTGATATCGCGTTTCCAAACTTGCAGTTCGTCCAAATCATCACCCTGCCCACGACCACCAAGGATGGAATCGCCAGATTCAGGGATGTAGTCACCCATCCAGGCAGGTTCCCTCTCTTTCTCCTTCTCCAGAGGCCCACGATCTTTGCCTCGAGCGTCAGATTTGCGGTCGTCCTCTCTATCACGATCGCTATCCCGAGCAGGCCGCCGGTCTCTACCATTCGTGGGACCACCACGATGGTCTCCATGTCGGTAATGGTCATCCGCTCCACGGTCATCTAGGTCGTTATTGCGACCTCGTCGATCATTACCACGAGATTCTCTTTCCCTTCCGTCGTCACGAGTCCGGGAGCTGTCCGACTCCCATGGGCGAGGAGGTACCCAGCGATCGGTCCTCGCAGAAACTGGGGGTAGAACGGGAGAAGGCGAACGCTGTCGTATCGCACGACCAGATCCGCGAGTCGTTCGTTCCCAATCTCGTTCATCGTGTTCATGTATACGGTCACTCCGTTCTCGCTCGCGATACCGCTCGGCCCTAGCAGGCACATCGCGAGAGCGCGAACGAAGACGACTGGAGCGATGTTCTTTGCTGCGTTCGGAGGTGGGAGCGTATGTATCGGCGGCGTCAGTATCTACTTCCCTCTCAGCTAATTAGATACCAAAGTCTGCGATCAGTACACTCAACTACAGTAGCAGGTCGGGCTCACCTCTGCGCCAGTCCTCACTTTTCTCTCCTCGTGCGGCGTCGCGCCTCTCTTTTGCTAGTTGATCCATTCGGTCCCTTGGAGTTGGCTCCTTTCCATCTTTATCCCTCACGGTACTTTCTCGATCACGATCAAGTTCTCCGCGTCTCGCAGAGTTTGAGGGTAGGACTAGTCACAATGCCAGGCGTTCCTCGAGGCAGATGAGGAGCAGAGTCTCGGCGGGAGCCCACACTGGAAGCTCCTAAAAGACGATTGCGGTCGTATGTATCAGACAGCTAGCAAAATATCTACTGTGAGAAGCTGCATTGGCACGACGTAAATAGTCGCATACATTTCGGAGACTTTGGTGGGCATCACGGTCGCCTTTCTCGTCGAGGCGAGAGAATGATGTCGAAAGTTACCCATTTGTGAAGCTTGAGAAAATTGGGATTTGTACGAAGGCCGAGAGTCTGAATGCACGCAAAACAACGTCGATAAGCAGGTTCCAACTCTATACGCCGCAGGAACGAGGAATTACCATCTTCAGTTTGGTCACGGCGCAGCCTGTTTAGGAGCGGGATGTTAGGAGCCTTGAGACGG
Organism: Hydnum rufescens UP504; assembly: GCA_014904985.1. Lineage (NCBI taxonomy): Eukaryota > Fungi > Basidiomycota > Agaricomycetes > Cantharellales > Hydnaceae > Hydnum > Hydnum rufescens. The sequence continues at coordinate 136,633 of MU128997.1, read as the reverse complement.
GGCAGAGAGATGCTCATACCGATGTCTCCCATTCGCTAGACCCCCGGATGAGCTGGCATGCTCAGAATCCTTCTTTGGGGACGTGTGTGGTTCAGCCCATTCACTAACAGACGACAATCATCGGCAAGCAGCCGGCAAACGCAGAACGGTGACATGACTTACCCAAACCAATCCTTAAGTGATGGCATGGTAGGGGGAGGCGAAACGAGTGGTGACTTGGAGAGAAAGACAAGTACGCGTCGCGAGTAGCTCAGGAACGGCTCATCTGGCGGTTTTTGTGATGGTGAGGTGTTAACTGAGGGGTCCACGTTGGACTCTGGGTGAATGAAGGGGTCTGCGGGGTCAGTCTCATCGGGGGAATGTTGTGTGTTGCTACTGGTGGAGGTGATGGTGTTGAGGCTGGGGCTGAATTCGGTACTGGTGGCAGGTTGTGGGCTTGAGGAGGCAGAAGATACAGCTAGCACAAGATTTGTCAGGACATTGGACCGCGGAAGTGATCCAACGTGTGTAGCGGACGTACAAGCCATGAAGAGTGGCAGAGAACAAGTTGCTGGGACGAAGTTGAGAACAACCTGAACCGATGGAGATTCCCGAGAGCTACGATTGCAAAAACACCGTCAGCTTCTTCACACTCTGACCATGATATGCTAAATACACATCCTGGCAAAGGCAGGAAATAAGGTAGTACGAAAAATCTGCACGCTGACGCTGCCCCGGAGTGAAGCAATCGTAATGGAATGAAAATAAAAACACTGAAATGATATAATATTCGACCCCTTTACTATCGGATAAATCCGCTGGCTGGGCGCCCTTCCTGTCCCTCCCGATTCAGTCTATAGCCCACCGTTGGTGAAGTGTTGGGCCAGAAAGGAAATCGAGACTCAACGCCAAGACGCTCCCGGCCATTGCCGCGGCGCGAGACAGTCGTAAATGGCTCCAGCGCGAAATGCATCCAGGACGAAACCAAAGCCCAGCACGCTCAACTTTGGCTCTAAATCGGGTGCGGGTACATCCAAAACCAAGCCTTTAAGTCAGGTCTCGGTTTCAGTTGGTGTTGACAAGGGAAAGAACAAACAAGTCGCGTCCGTCACGGCTGGGGATGATCGACTCTGGGTCGAGAGATATCGGCCCGATACCCGAGTACGCGTCCTTCTCCTTGTGCGTTGTTTGTAGCCTTACGCTTCACAGGATGAACTAGCAGTGCACAAGAACAAGGTAGAAGAGGTTGCACGGTGGCTCACAGAAGCTTATTCCGAGTCCTCGCACGGGAAATTTAAAAAATATCGGGTGGCGCCCTTTCCGATCCACTAGTTAATAATACCCTCACTCATATTTTCGAAGAGAATTCTCACGCTTACGGGCCCTTCTGGAGCTGGGAAAACCGCCACAATACGTGTGCTGGCAAAGGCTCTGGATATTCAACTAGTGGAATGGAAGAACTCAATAGACGATATTCATGGCGGTGTCGACAGTGCTATTGGCGGTAGGTGTATCCCTACTGTCGATTCTTGCACGGCGGTCACAAGGGACCCTCGTAGACCGAGAATCGTTAATATCCAAGTTCAACAACTTTCTCAATCGGGCCTCTGCTTACGGTGCTCTGGAGTTCACATCTACAAGCAGTTCTGCATCCTCACCCTCAAACAAAAGGCTCATCCTCTTAGAGGATCTTCCGAATATATTGCATACCGCCACTCGAGATGCGTTTCACATTGCTTTGGAACAATTCGTCTTAGCTCCAACCAGTACATCTTGTCCCCTTGTTATCATTGTCTCGGATGCAGGAACGCGAGGCGAATCTGGGGGAGATAATGGAGCGAGCTGGAGGAGTCGGGTGAATGACGCCATCGACGTTAGGATGGTATTACCGAAGCATCTACAAAATTCGCCCTACGTGGCCGACATCACGTTCGATATCTCATCTGAAGTTATTGACAACCATGAATAATAACCACTCTTGCTTTTGCAGATTCAATCCCATAGCCATAACATACCTTCGACGAGCCGTACACTCACTGCTCTCTAAACACTTCGCTTCGCTGGCTTCGTCTTATGGGCACAATCGTCCTCCGAGCCAAGACTTTGTAGACAGCGTTCTGGAGAGTTCTAATGGGGACATTCGCAGTGTTCTCATGACGCTTCAATTCGCGACTGTTGTAGATTTGCCAAACACTCGCAAGAAAGGTGAAAAAGCAAAACGTACAGCGGCCATGTGTGTTTTCCTTGTTATGACCCTTGGATATGAAAGGTTAGTTTGACGTCACCCCTCTCCGACAGACTGCAGTCTATGACGCAACGCGAACATTCCTTACAACTCTTTCATCTCCTTGGCAAAATCTTGTACAATAAGCGTAGGCCTCTTTGATAAGGATTCTTCACGACTCTCACTGGGCTTTTACGCAAGGTTATGGAGACGACCCTCTTGACGAAGCGGAAGAGGGCCCCATGCCCTCCGCCCCACAATTACCTAATCATTTGATGGAGTACTATAGGCGACCATCCAAAGTAGATCCAAAGGTGAGTTATCGGCTAATGTGCTAATGTGTCAGGGACGTAACTTTTACATCGCCTTACAGGTTCTTTACGCTGATTCACCTGTGGATACATCACTGATGACGCTCTATGTGCACCAAAATTACACTCAATTTTGTGACGAAATCGATCACGCGAGAGGCGTATGCGAGTGGCTCGCGATGAGTGACTTATATTCTAGTAACGATATGGTATGTGCAGCTGAACTAGTGGCACAGATTAAATCCATTCATTTTCCGTGGAACAGCCTGGATTAACTTCGGAATACGCCTTCTATGTCATGTCGGCGGGAACCATTCATTCACTTCCTTCTCCCGTGCCGAGGCGCAGTCAAAAGACAGTCAAGCCTGAGTGGTTCGAGGCGGTCCGGAAGACGAGGATTGCGGAGGGACAAGTCGAAGATATTGGAAATCGGCTCAGCACCCTAGCTGTCGTGCACGTGTCGCGAAGTGCTATTGGAACCGAAATGGGCAAGATCTTACAACTGGGATGGGTGCCGGGTGCGCTAGACAAATTGGCGCTGCTATTGTAGGATACTCACTCTTAAACAGATTTAGGACAGGGATGGGAAAAGGAGAAAATCGGCCATGATGCATTCTCTAACCTACCGTTCGACCCGCACTCCACCGTCAGTCATCAGGGGGGCTCAAGCGCACCAAATCCCGTAACTCTGGATGAGGATGAGGAAAGGGACGCCTTCGACACGACCCCCAGGTCTGAACCCGCGGAGCCAGGGGCGATGCCGATGAGGGTTATTTCAGGGTGGTTTAGGGAAGACGACATAGAAGAATATTGAAGGGTACAAATCGAGCTTAGCTCTTAGGCCCAGCTCCACTGCCCAACCGTGCGTCAACTAGCCGCCCGCCGTCATAAGTCCGGATAACCGAGCACGTATTGGATGGGTGGCTAAGTTTCTAGGAAATAACAAATCGGCATCACCCGGATTTGCATCCGTCTTACACTCTATGTATTTCTCAACTTAACTAATGCCCATATAGAACATTGTTCTTTCCACATGTAAATGGACACACACTGGACTTTTTGAATCGTACCAGCTCTCCACCAACAAAACTACTGACCTTTCCTTCATGGATGATATTCCTAGCAATGACTATCACTCTCTCTCGCAAGATCGGCCTGGTCACTATCCCTCTCTTGGACCACCCCACTATCAAGAAGGATACCCGTTAACCCAGCTATCTTATCCTCACCAACCTGCTTCCCCTTCTCAAAATACATTGTCAAGATATGTTCAGCCCCAAGTACATTCCCCTCAGTTCCTCCCACCGTATACCGCTCATTACATGCCAAGTCCTTTCCCTGCGGTGCCGCCGATGGCCTACTATTACCCATATAGGCCAACTCCAGCTGTCATCCCCAATTCGGATATCCTGATCCAAATATCCCTGTGAGCCAGCCCAGAGATACACCCTACGGTGGATCCTCGTCAACCCACCCAAGTGTAGGGTCAAGCTCATCCATGGCCTCGCCAAATATGTACTCGCATATGGTGTATCTTCCAGGCCCATACCAGTACCCCACGAGTCAGCCGTTGCCGGTCTCGCCACAGTTCCCCAAGTTCCCCTCATCTTCCCAGTCACTCCGGCATCGGAATCGTGGCACCCTGGCCCTGTAGTGGGAACCGAGTACAAGCAGTACTCTAGTTATCCCTTGCAACCCCCATTTTCGGCACATACGATGGGGCTCCATACCGGTGGCTATGTATCGGCCCCACCCCACATTCCACATGTCCCCCCTTTGTCAGACACGTCATATCCTTCCTCTTCGCTGTTACCGATCCTCCTCTACCCATCCATCGCAAGGATTCCCCCACACATCATCCGAAACTGCGCAGCAGTCAGCTCGACCACGTCAAAAACCCCAACGGAAATCGTAGACCATACCAGCCGAACGCCCCATCCCATCGTTCCGAGTGGGTCATGTGGGTTGGGAACATTCCTGCCGACTGTTCTCACGACGAACTGTTATGGTTTTTCCAATCCGTTCAACTTTCGTCTTCATCGTCAACTGCATTGTCAGCCCCAGGTTCAGACTTTCGTAGTGGAGCGGAAGATTACAAGAAGAGCAGTATTCTCTCTATTTTTCTTATTCCTCACTCCAATTGTGCCTTCGTCAACTACGACTCTGAAGCGGATCTTCAGCCATGCGGTCGCCACTTGCAATGGGCGGTACCTTAGACCCAACAACCCTCGATATCTACCTCTCGTCTGTAAGGTGCGAAACCGGGACGAGGATTTTCGGGCAGGCGTTGGTGCTCAGCGAGGCCTGGGAATGCATGCCAGATGGGTTCAAACCTACAAAGCGCAGGCGCACGAATCTGGTGCGGATCACGGTGTTCAGGTGGGGCCTGCCTCAGGAGGTATCCGAAATAGCGAAGGGAGTTCCCCCCCTGAACGTCGGACTCCGTCAATTTCTTCGGGTCAGTCTCCTTCGTCAGGTGAACGTCCCACGTCGCATTCACCAGCGACTGCCAAACTTCACGACAGTAACTCTGGCTCTGTGTCTTTTGCGTCAACCAATTCAAGCCTGCTGGCGAATCATTTCCCGCAGCGTTATTTCATTTTGAAGTCATTGACATATGTAAACAGTTTTTCATTTACCGTTAATACCGGCATCTGATTTCTCAATGCAGGAGGACCTCAATATGAGCGTTGAACGGAAGCTCTGGGCGACCCAACCTCATAACGAGGCGATATTGGATCAAGCCTATCGTACAAGCAAAGATGTATTCCTTATTTTTGGCGCAAATAGAACTGGGGATTTTTCGGCTATGCAAGGTTGGATCAAATGGCCTGTCCCTGTCTTAAGCTGACGTATCTGGCAGAATGGCAGGGCCTATAGCCAATGCGGGTAGCCGGCAAGTGCATTGGCCTTCTCGTATCTGATACCTCCTCCCCCACCCCTTCACTGGGACCCAAACCTCATCCGATAATTCAAAAGACGGGACCTGAATTTTCTTCATGATGAAAACGAAGGCAACGATCGCGAAGACTACAACCAGCCACGTCTTTTCCTTTCCCCCGAATATCGCCCATTGAGAAAATCACCTGGTCAGATCTCTCCACGGGACGCCAAGAAACAACCTGAAGTAGCTTCAGCTCCGGCGGTGATGAACCAGCAATATCGTCGTTCACCTGTGCCTTCCAACCGCCGCGAGGTAGGGACTTATGAGGCCAAATCACCGTTCCATCTCGATCGCGCAGCACCGCTACGTGCAATGCGTCGCACCCCACACCCACCCCAAGACAATGAAGCCTCGTCCTCCAAGACCCGAAACGAAGCAGACGTTGACAGTGTCTATGGGCTGAATTCGTTGTCTTTACAGGAGGACCCTCCTGCACAGCCGATCCAAGGCTTAGACGATCCTTCACTTCACCCCACCAGCCCAGAGGGATCGTTGCTTCCTACCCTCGATGACCGAGCTCAAACGTCTGGACGCGTGACGACTTGGGGTACTCCCTTCTCGGTGGAATGGATTCGTGTTCAGCCCCTGCCGTTTCACCGTACACGACATCTCCGGAATCCGTGGAATACCGACCGAGAGGTCAAGGTTTCACGAGATGGTACCGAATTGGAACCCGAGATCGGTCGGCGGCTTCTTCGCGAATGGGACGAGCTCCCTGCCACTCCCATAGGCGAGCCATCGAGACGCTCTCTCGGTGGTAGGGCCACATTTGGACGCGGGCCACGAAGGTGATCGCCCATCTGAGCAAAAAAAAAGAACACAATCGTCCGTGATTGTCGCATTCAATATACCAATCTCAGAACACTATCAGTGTACACAACCGCCATTCGTTTTGCGTAACGATTCTTCACTTACCACATCAGGTCACCAATGATCTCCCGATCGACCGCTGTCCGCGATCGTCGCCTTCGAAAACAATTCCCTAGATATCAGCCAGCTTCGGACCCTCTATCATTTCAGTAGAAGACATAGCATACTGCCTGTAATAACCCATGCTGCGCCATAGCATCGATACGCAGGTATTCACCGGACTGTTCTTTGTCTTTTGATTTTCTGCCTCTCTGTACCGCCGTGTAGGAGTACATGCTCATTCATTTCACGCATCTCACATTTCATATTATCTTTTCAATCGGTGCCTTCATTCGTCTGTATTGATTTTCCTATACAGAAGAGTGGTTTTGGTCTTGAGCCGCCGGAGAAACCCGTGGCTTACGATGCAGGACGACTTTAGCGCCCTCGCTAATCCTGAAGAAACGTCCGTCTCGCAATCGTTTTTGTACCAATGAGAACATGCTAAACATAGTCTTCGACCCTCAAGATTTTTCCAGCATGGCTATGCTGATGGTTATGCCCATGGCCGAATACACGGGCTTATCGAGGGCCGAGCTGTAGGGAAAGAAAAGGGACTCGAGCTGTGGGAAGAAGTGGGATACTATCGGGATTCTCCCTTCTCTGGAGCGCGCTAAACGACAAACATGATACCGGCTCCTCAGACTCGTGAGAGGGCCTGATGAGCATTATTAGGCCGTCAATTGTTGCTGATTTATCCATCGTTGGGTGTTCTGTGTTCTTTCCTCTCTCTCTAGGCGGGCCAACCAGCACATAAAATTTATTCTTGCTGCTATCGATCGGTTTCCGGTCGTGAATCCATCTACACTCTTGTCGCCTCAACATGCCCATGCCCAGGACCAGGACCAGAAACAAACGAATCGGGCGCCGAAGAGCTGGACATCACCAAACTTTTGACTCAAATCCGATCCCGACACAAAGCCCTCTGCGCTATTCTAGGAGTAAAGCCCAAGCTTCGCTCGGTGGCGATCGGAGAGGAGTCTTTAGATTCTTCTGACGAACTCTTCACGTCGAAACGACCGACCGCGGAGGGATCCAATAAAATTTGGAGATTGGATAAGCCAGAAAAACCCCAACCACTCGTTTACTGAACGGGGGAGGTGAGCTGTCGCGTTTTCCATCAAGATCCATCCTTATCCTTCTCATTTAATGGCATATGCTGTATCAATACCTCCATCATGTCCCTTGCATTGACGCTCAGAAAGACCGAAAAAAACATTGTAGATGGGCGGTGATAGGAATAAATGCTGATTATTCGCATATCGGGCGATAGAATACGTAAACATCATGAACAAGGTACAATCACTGTAATGGGGGTGGTTGTGGCCCGTCGTTAAACTGTAGGAACCACACGTCGTCGGAAGGGTATCTAGAGCCCAATGCCTTGGAGAGACGCTCTCCGTCGTATATTATCCCACCGAAGAAAATATGGTCAAGAAGGAAGCGGTAAAGTGGTTGACGTTGGGTATACGTAGGATCTTTCGAATGTATGTGTTGATCTATTAAGGAACTCTGGTTGTCTGGTTCATCAGCTAGCCGATCCTTTATGTCTTTGTGAGAATATTCCTTCTGGAGATACCCCCACATATCGTCAAGGACGTTTCGCACAGTGACGCTACCTGGACTACCCCTGATCGTCATCATAACACGATCACCAGCGGGCGGTTCATAAACGAGGTATATGGTCTTTCTAGGGGCGCCACTGCCAGGGTCTCCAGTTCCGAGTTGCCAAGGGGTTTACTCCTCCCGTCGGAAAGATCAGAGTGGCCTTGGAAGGAGGCTCGAGGATGTTCCAGTTAAGACGACCAAGAGGTAAATGGGGAGGAAGGACGATATCCTCGCCTCCCTGTTTCGCGGGCGTTAGATATGAGATCAAACCTATAATTGTCTGGACGCATCAATCCAAATGTCCATCACATTTGATGGTCGGATAATCACCAAACATGGTGAATCTGTGTTCAGGGCGTTGCCACAGTTGCCGCTTCTTCTGCCATGGATGCCGGGTGATATCCACGTCAAGAGGAATTATCGGACTACTCATTGCGTCTGCTGGAGGCTTCACTTCCTGCAGAAGACTTGCGTCTTCCAAATGCACATTGACTTGTCGATGAAGGGTTCCTCGGTCTGGGAAGTCCCTCCACGTTCGTAGGGTATTCTGCGTCCGTGGAAAGGTTCTGACCCCACACTACGACCAAGTCCTTCGACAGACGGCGCTTCTGCAAGAACAGGAAGAAGTGCTTTATCGCTCTAAAAGCGAAACCGAAGCTCAGGTATTTCTATTGGAATTGATTACAAGATGAGAGGCGCTCACCCTATCCGCAACCAATAAAAACCGGAGCAGGGGGAGGACCTTGAGGAGTTTCCTCCGAGGTGTATGGTCCCTTCGTGATGGGCTCCACATCCAGCATTCCACACCCCCGAAGATTGATTTCACTACGGCTGGAACGTAACATCGGGGCGCCTGGGGTACCGCTCCCGAAAAGGCAACCTACGTCAGGCTTAGGAGGGGGAGATATCTTTCAACGGGTGAATAATAGGAGGCGGAAGTATAGGGTCGTCGGACGGACGGGGCTGTGGGGATGGGAGTGAGGGACGGCGAGCTGAATAGTCGGTGGGATGCCGCGGCCTCTGGAGGACAATGGGAATGGACATATGACGGGAAATCATCAAGGGCCTCGGGAGTGTCGTGGGTCGTACAGGCAGTCCTTGTTTTGGAAGCAGCACCGGTGTTAGCGCCAGGGTAGGCATGGGAGGCATGGGAACACGAGGTATCGGCACGATAGGCATGGCGCCAAGAGATATCACAGCGTCACCATGAGGATAGAGTCTACCAGGAGGAATGGGTCCAAAGGCATCAAATGGCGCATTGGGGATACTCAGAGGGAATACAGGCGCTTGGCGTTGCTCCCCTTTGGAGAACGGAGTCATCACGGGTGTGTATCTTACTGGCCACTCCAGGAACGAGTCGTCCATGGTTACAGAATATTGAGCACGATGAGATCCTAAGAGAATGCGGTGAAGAAAGACCACGAATGGTGGTATTATATATATATCCCCAAGCCAAATGACCGGGACAAGGCAGCATTATCACAATTCAGTCCCCGGAAGGAATCCCGCGGCATAAGCCGCCCTGCCAAAGAACTGCTTTTCAAGTGTAGCACAAGTGTGGCGGACAATAGCTCTTCTCCGGCCCCCTGTCGGCCCATGTCCCCGCTGGCGGCGTTGTTTTCCGTATATACGACCACTAGCTGTGGAATCCCGTTTGTATTAATCAACTGCCTCGTGGGTTGTTGCCACCCAGAACACGAGGCGACTCCTCTAAAGGCTTCATATCGTAAGTAGTGTTATACTTCTCGCACCCAATGATTCTCCGTGATGAGCTCAAAGAACAATGGCGCTGATACGGAGAGTGTCCTTCGTGGATTCTGCTCAGTATGTGATCGCTTGCTCCCACTGCGGGAATGCGATAATCTTCTCTCTGATCGTGCCTAGTCTTTCCCTACACGCGTGTTCCGAATCTGATTGTAATCTCTTTTGTTCAGGCCCTACACAGCCTCCTAATCACGCGATTGATGTCATTGGTATATTGACTTGTGGTATATCAAGAGTGCGCGGACCGGTCAACAGTCTTCACGGATCGTTCTGTAGTTTGTCAAATTGGCCCGAAGCAATGCCTCTGACAAATTCCTCGACGCTGTGCCAATACCCGGGCTGGAGGCATGTATTATCTGCCAATATACCTGAGTCAGTCGGAACGCCCTCCGCGCTGCGGAACATACGCACTATGGTTTCCGAATTCAAATTCCACCCACGTCCTCCGCTCCTTTCCCCCCTGAGTCACAGTGTTCCACAGACTTTTCATGTGAGAAGGTGGAACAAGCTCATCTTCCAGTCCACTCAAAAGCAGAATGTGCGTTGAACTGGGGACTAGCTTAATCGCACGATCGCTGCGCCATTTCTCGGTGCAGAGAAACAAGAAAGGTGTAACGTATGGCATAACTTGCTTCGCTACAAGAGGCTTGATGGATTGCATGAGTACAACCCGATGTCAGCCCAATCGAGGAGAGAAGAGTGCGCACAATCGAAAGGAACGTGTTCTCCAGAATCAAAGCGTGAACCTTGAAAATCAACCGTGAATCTGTGTAAAGGTTGCATATTCATGAGGCCCTACGTTTGACGGGTTCCGGCTTGCAAGATCGATCGCAACAGCGCCGCCGATAGATTGACCATAGTAAATCTTTTGAAGGCTTATGTCAACAGTGCTTGTGGCGACATGACAAGAGATCAGTACCAGCTTCGTCGACTGAAGGACCGGGTGGGAAAGCACATAGTCAAGAGTCGCCTAAGGAGATCGATCAGTCACCCGGAAATTTGTCGAGAGCAAAGTGAAGCAGCACCTGTGCATCCATACGGATCCCTAGATGAGATATGAGCACACCCTGTTAGACCTTTGGCAGGATAAAGGGCTTACCTTTTTCGGTCGGCTTCCCTTCGCTAAGCCCATAGCTGTGACCAAAGTATAAGCGGGGTTGATGCTCTCTCATCAAACTACACGCTCACCCTCGATATGAAAGCATAATAACATTGCATCGCATTCTGGTGTAGAAGATTCGAGCATACGGGATTCGATGTCCCACATTCCCTAAAAAAGAATATGCATTCATGGGTGGTGAGGAAGAAGCACCAAAGTCATCCCTACCTGCATTTGCATGGAAGAAGAGGACGGTTGGACGGGAACTTGCGTACTACGTGCGATATCATTGGATCCCCACGCGTGGTATAAAGGCACAACAAATAGTCACCTCGTCGTCGGTCTGTTTCTCGTTTGCTGCGACTTTGAGATCGCTCGGGGGTGAGGCGCTATTTCTATCCAAAAGTTCTCTCCGCTGTTTCATGAGATAGGCCTTGACTTTGATGCCGTCTGCGGCTTGAGCTCGATGTCGTCGTAGGGAATGTGATAGTCTGATGGTGTGGCAACGTCTGCGAACGGGAAATGAGCACGGGGTAGGGTACGCCCAAGAACGAAGGGCTACTCGCTCTCTCTCGAGCCGGGAGGAACAAAGGACGGATAAATCATGTAGGTTTGACCAATATATAGAGCACCAGCCACTGGAGGTCAAGGTCAAACGACTCGCATTACAACCCTAGAATATTGACTTACTTAGAGCTAAGAGCCCCGCAGATACGCTTGCGGTGAACTGCGCGGCATTAGCGCATAGCCAGTCTCTATTCAAGCAGAGTGTTTACCTTGGCAAACCCTTGAAATGTCGGAAGATAGGCAGACATCCCCAGCGTTGATATCGGGGTTGAGAGCAGTCGAGCTTGTGAGACCTTGAGGGACGCGCGCGAATTCCAATTCCTCCAGAACGGCAACTTGCGACAGGCGCTTGTTGGGATTTCCGGTCACGCGACCATCTTGACCCCTGTTTTCTTGTGTTCGAGAATTCTCACAACACAACGATATGACGCGCCTGGCGTTTTTTATTAAACATGTGCGACACAATTGTGATGCTACAGGAGCAACATGATTTCGAGTCCAAAAATTAATGGTCATAAAGCAAGTGGACTTGGGCTCCGTCGTGGACTTAGTGATGTGGGATGGTGCAATCTCATGTGTGGACTATCTGCATAGTGTGCACCTCGACCTGGAAAAAACTTCCCGAAAGAGCAGCCTGTGGGAGTAATCCATCAGTAACCGAGCACAAGGCGGGAGAACTCAATTCCTGCCTTCGACCTGGTGACAGTATCCCGCTCCACTAAGTGACAACCTTGGCAAAAAGAGACTCAACACTTACCGCATTGCAAGTAAGAACCCATTCCCCGGGGATTAGCTCATCCTTCGTGATGCGAGCTTCTCTAACTTTTCCCGATTGCAGCATCCATCTCCTCACAGTCCCATCCATACATCCGCTAGACAGCGGTGGGGTCACCCACCCATCCCGCCAGACCGTGACGTTGCGGGTGGATCCTTCGATCACTTCATTATCTTCGTTGTAAAGCATGACTTCCTCGGGAGCCCCCGGAGATGTTATGCCAGCACGCTCGCGTGCAGCGTCGAAACGATCGCGTCTTGTTGTCTTGTGTCGTGTGGAATCACCCAAGGCTTTGATGAATGTCGGTGCTGTATCGAGGAAGACAGAAATAATCGGTGCATATGCAGTAGGCCACGTCATCAGGGTATTGGGTGTAAGGGGAACGAGGTAAGCAGGTGTCATGTATGGAGCCCCCAGGAGATCGAAAGGACGACGGCCAATTTGTGTTACTTCCATCGTCATCTTTCCTGAGGGTCTGAGTATGCATCGGATCTGAAGGGAGGAAATATGAGAGCTGCACGGCGTAGAGTATGCATTTCTACTTGCCTTAAACGCTGTCTTGTCCCCAGGCGAGCTACGCATCGGGTGAACCTCCCGAACAGCCTCCTCGCATTTGCGTACCAGACGAGCCAGTGCATCTGCTCCATTCCAGATCCGTGCGGCATTCTCCCAGCCAAGCGCCGTCGCCGCTGCCACTAACCTGTCTTGGTGGTAAGGCAGTAAGAGTAAAGGAGACCGGGCAGCACCAGATGACATGGTGCTCCGCCAATTTCGATTTTCATCCCTGATGAGGGCAGGATCATACCGCACAGCCGTTAGGACACGAGTTCCATTCGGATCCTCCTCGTCACTGTCAATGCCGTCCAATTCGTGGCCCATATCGGGAAATTTTTCAAGCTCTTCGACGATAGCCATGCAGGGACGCCGGCCTGGGGAGGGGGCTACACCAGAAGTCTGAAAGGACGCTATATACAAATCAGGCGTAGGTTTAGGGTGTGGTGTGGGGCTACTTTCACCGCCCGGAAATGCATTCGGAAGTTGCCGTCTTCCAACCACACTTCCTAATCTTCAATTCCCTTGCCGCCACACAAACGATATGTCCCTTCCCAAGGTTAGCGAACTCCTGCAGTGCTATGCATTGAGGGGCTCATTTTCAATGCTTTGTGTCTCCGTAAGAGAATTATCAAGGTCAGGACGTTCTCACCTCTGATCAGAGAGATCTCGTCATCGCACTAGCTCATTCCGGAACTCTGGCCGTAGGAAACGGAGCGTTTGTTGGCGGATCCAGCACCGGGCATAACTGCGGTTCCTCATGATGACAACTTGCGGTACTTCAATGTCACGATACAAGGTCCTGACGGCTGTGCTTTCCAAGGTACGGCCAGGTTAATGGAGTCATCCCCGATTCGTAGATGCTGACAGGACTTTGAACCAATGACTCGTATCCTTTCGAATTAGGTGGCACCTTCAAGCTAGAATTGTTCTTGCCAGAGGAGTACCCTATGAGTCCACCGAAAGTTCGCTTCTTGACCAAGATATATCACCCAAATATTGGTATGACAGTCTTCCCGAAGCCTTTTACCTGGTGATCTTTTGTTCACCTCATTCCACTCGCTCTCTGCAATCATATTCTCGGTCAGATAAACTCGGTCGGATCTGCTTGGATATTTTGAAGGGTAAACTTTCATTACTTTTTAATCTGTTTCATCCCCACGTTTCGAGGGCTGAAATTGATTGCCTTTTTGCCGTGGTCGTGAGCAGATAAATGGTCACCGGCACTCCAGATTCGCACCGTTTTGCTGAGTATACAAGCTTTGCTATCTGCCCCTAACCCCGACGACCCCCTTGCAACGGATGTAAGTTCCCTGGCACAGTTTATTCCTGGGCTCACTAACTGATGCCTCCGATCACTGATTCTTTCTTTAGGTCGCTAAGCATTACAAGGAGAATGAGAAAGACGCTATCAGAGTTAGTAAGGAGTGGACGGAGAAATTCGCCAAGTAGAATCAGGATGTCAATGGACTACTATTATCTGCCTTTGTACCGTTCTACGTGTTTCCCCCCTCGCCCCTCCTTTGATTTGTTTGTATCTTGCGGTGACGATTTGGCGATCGTGTCCTACAAACATGGATGCTGTCGGAGCATAATTCTTTCAAGTTTCAGAAGTTTCAAGATGAATCTAAGTGTATCCATTAAAACCGATTATAATGCAGGTAAAATTTCGATGCACAGCAGGCGTAGAATCTCCTCATTCTTCGGGGGCGTATATGTTCTAAGCAGCGTAACGTCTAGGAATTTCAGCCCATTCATAAGCATACAGTTTACGCGAAGTCACTGCCCAACTAGAACCTCCCCCCTGCAGCTGCATGCCCATCTATATCCTCATTGGTTACATCTCCCGCCTCATTGTCTCTTGCAGAATTACGACATGATTTTCTTGCCCAAAAGATATGCTGACTCTTTCTTTGTGTCAGAAAGCAACCTGAGGATGCCGATGCCGAACACAATTTGAATGATTTTGCCTATCGCGGCGGTATACTGGTGTCTGGCCTAGTGCAATGGCAAATGGTTCAGAGAAGATCGTGTCAACAACCAATATCGTAGTGCGGAAGAGAATGTTTCGGAGAGAATCTCCCTGGTGAAACGTAAGCGGGATGTAGCACCCCGTCGGCTGGACGCATGGAAACGGAAGATTAATATTGGCAGTTGGATATTTTAGGAATGAGCGCTTGTGGCTTACCACGTTACCTGATATTAGCTTACCTAATTTGTTTGCAATTGACACTGAGGCGGCTGCTTCCGTGCATATTCAATTCGCGGATTCTCACTATCCATCTCCCTTGAAAGGTCGCAAAATCAAGCATGGCTGACCAGTTGGTGCGCAGCGAGCAGTGATCATCGAAGATATCTACTGACCGTGGTTCTGGTATATCTTGTTCTTTTTCTGTGGCACCGTGTAACCCGATCGCATCCCTGGCACACTAATGTCCTACTACTCCTATATCGTTTCCGTCTTGGCGGTTCGTAGACCGAGGGTATGTACCTCTCACAGGAGACCTTTCAACCTGTTTGCCGCCGCTGATGCCCTCTTCATCTAGAGCAAATCTCTGGTACGGAGGCGCGCGTGTAACCTTCCGTAAAACGTGTTCTGATCCTTGACTACCCCAGAATTCAAGGAAGCCTTCTCCTTATTTGACAAAGGTTCGTAGTAGCCGTGCCCCTGGCATTCTTACAAACACTGCTCCTCCTTACTCGTTGACGCTTAGATGGTGATGGTACGATCACTACGCATGAGCTGGGCACCGTGATGCGATCATTGGGGCAAAATCCTACCGGGGCTGAGCTACAGGACATGATCAATGAGGTGGACGCGGACGGGAACGGGACGATCGACTTCCCTGAATTCCTTACGATGATGGCGAGAAAGATGAGGGATACCGATAGTGAAGACGAGATCAAAGAGGCATTCAAGGTCTTTGATAAGGATGGGAATGGCTTCATCAGTTCCGCTGAGCTTAGGCACGTCATGACTAGCCTGGGTAAGTCGACCTTGCTTTCGCAACCGTCATCCTGACACATTTGTCTTACCGTCTGACTGTGCAGGCGAGAAGCTCACGGAACAGGAGGTCGACGAGATGATCCGGGAAGCCGATGTGGACGGTGACGGTCAGATCAATTATGAGGGTGAGTTCCTTGCATCCTCCGTGCGAGGTACACATCCTGAACTTTCGTGATTTCCAGAATTCGTAAAGGTTAGGCCACAGTTACCTTGTTCTTTGATATAACTGACGTAGCCATGTTAGATGATGTTGTCCAAGTAAACTAGTGTATCTTGTATCGCAGTCCTTACAAGTTCCGACATCGTACATCTCTGAATCGAATTTATTTTTTGACTGAAATATTGTGGAGCTGAGACAGATACCATACTGGAATGCGCAGCATGCCGCAGCTTGCGATATAAGAGTACGTATACTGGCTGGGCCTCATATCACACTCGAGCTCATGTCGAACAAGAACGAACCTACCTTCAACATCCTCCCCCACCCTGCCGTCAGTTATTCGCCAGAGTCCTCGCAATACTTGTCATTAACATGCATTGTACTGACAGAAGGGCAATGAGGGGCCTCAGCCTGGTGCCGGGCTCACAAGCAAGCCTGAGCTATCGGCCCACAATGTCAAGGGCCGTACATCCCGACCCAGGAACAGCTACACAGCCTGGGTACCCCTCTGGTGCGTGTCGTCTATCGATGATGTAATTAACGATGGTAAATGACGAGATGGAACCATGTAGACTCGTGAAGAACTTAAGAAGCGAGCTGAGGAGCTGAACAAGGCTTGATGATTATTCGGATCCCAACATTGGCGTTAAAGCAGACCCTTGTATTCTACTACCTCGTGTTTTATCTGCGTACTATGCTGTATCGCCACACGAATTCCTGCATCAGACACTCTAGTATTGACCTTTCCTCGATAGTCCAGAGGGGGGTGCATATGAATATTTGAGGCATCGATAGGGTCACTGGCGACAAGCGCCCCCTATCTTGATGCTATTTGCATTTCTCCGAAATAATTACCCCCAAATCTATGATTCCCAAATGGGGTGCCAAACAGCTAGTTGCCTGCCTAGTGCCTTGACAAGAAATTGAGCATTTATTGTAAACCCGTTTAACTGTGCTTTCAAATTTCAATCGTCCTTATCTTCCCCCAAATTCTGGGCTCAGCGGGACGGTTTCCGACATTTTTTTCCACCGGATGATGCTCTTCCGAGCGATGACCGGACCTGACTTACCTTATTGATGTTGTATTGTGTGAGCAAGCACCCAGAACCGCTTTTGATCCATGCCCCCTGAAGAAGCGGAAGTTAAGTTCAGGTTCCTCAAGCGTTGCCAATCGCGCCTGGGGTGCCCACCCTTGGGCATCGATACGCAGCCCTGACAGGCACAGTACTCGGTTGAGTCAAGCCTTCAGATTCTCCATATTTGGCGCGAAAGCTTCTGTGGCGCTTAGTAGTAATCGCTTCAAACCACGATTATTCTCCGGCCCTTTTCATAACGACATGGAGTAGAAAATTTCTGTGTGAAGCCGCATTTGCAACATCCAAGATCGCGGCATTGCCGAATAGTGTGAACTAGATAGCTGGTGGTCACTGCGATGGCGATAAGCGCTCTCATGATGCTAAGCTGGGTATCTAGTACTATACTCGCCGATTTGGACGAACCAGGATCTTTTACTCCTATCGTTGAGCTGTCATTGAGCAGGCTGAGTAAATCATCTTTCGCTCAAATCTCCAGTCCAGAATTGATCCGCCTGATGAATTTGGTATCAAGTACTGTAACATGTGTGGAGAAGAGTCTGATAGTGGAATCAGTGGATAAAAACATTCACGTCCTCACCTCATGGTCTACGCACCCCTCAAAGTGAAACTGCAGACAGCGGTGCGAGGACTTTTGGCGGGTCTTCCCTCAGGGTCTTTTACATCTTTTTTTGGCCTGTGGCGTTGGCAGGCCTAATCAATACAATATGAGTTTGCTTTCATAACCAAGGGACCATCACACTTGATTTGAAAGCATTTATTGAAGATTTATGGGTCACTTCCCACTATCTCCTTGCCACGTTTTTCACGGCGAACGATGTCCCTCGACACGACCATTATTCTTGATAGCAGGCTCGTCGCTTCTCAAGAGGTAATTCCGGATCCGGCGAACTGATTCCGGAGCGTTCTCTCACTTCGGCATCCTTTAATCCGACCAACACCACCGTCCCGCCTCGTAGGAAGGCGTGTTATGCTTGGTGATGATCATATAATTTGGATCTACTGCGTTTCCCGAATAACATATCCATCTTGTCGTGCTAGTCGTAGTAGGAAAGTAAAATGCGATGGCCAAAAAGTCTGCACTGGCTGCCTCGCTCACAATAAGGAGTGCGTGTATGACGCTAAGCCAAAAGGACGAGGCCGGACAAAGTCCCAGGAGCGAGACAACGGCGTTCTGCAGCTCCAAAAGACATTGGAGATTTACTGCCTCCACGACGTATTGATCCCGAAGCACAGACCACATCATATAATTCAGCTGCTTCGACATCCCGAACCGACGAAGCTACGGTAACTCAATCTCACCTAGGTGAACGAAGGCAGCTAGTCGGACTGATCAGTATCATGGTCAAAATGCGCAGAATACACACCCCACTATTTCCAGAATATCTTCAAACTCTGATGTTTGGGTGATCCATGCTGGATTGGACGATAGATCGAAGACTGGAGCCACTGAATCTGTTAGTCTGGGCCTCTGCGCGTTCCTATGTTCAATACCAATAGATAAATTATTTCCAGAACGAAGCCCCTTCGCAAGTTGGATATGTTCGCAGCACGCGCATCTGGATCCCCCATGAAGATGTCGCCGTTGCCAATGACCTTTTCACATGGTTTGTATAGCGGTGGATAAAATTTGCTATTATGAAACTGATATATGCGCGGGGGCAATGGCCCCATTGTTTGGGACACCAGCCCAAGCCTCACTCACGGTCCATCGGTACAATTTTCTCGCAAGACTTGGTGGGATACTTTGCTCGGTATATATTCTTCCGATCGTCATACCGCGTAAGTCAGCCCCCATTGTCCCCTGGAGCACTTGTCGTTAACCCGCGTATCAGTATACGCACGATTACCTCAGACTTCACGCTCATATTCCGAAACTCTGGCTATACCTTTCCTTTCCTTCGTGTCCTACATCTAATCAAGTAACTCGTCAGTGACATTGTCTTATGATATGCTCACGCTTTTCGTTTCGTGTAGTTGTATCCTACACCCTCCGGACCGCGAGAAAATGCAGCCTAGTCTGGTTTTGTCTGTGTTAGCTCTGTCCAGTCTTATGCAATCCCTCGGTGGTAGTGGTGCAATCCCCCGAGATCGCGCTGAGGTAATCTTGGTCCACTGCCTTCCCTTATTCTTGTCTCATTATTTATTCAGCACCTTGAATGCGCTGCGCGTGGTGCGTTGCAGGCCTCGATCAACGCCGGATGGTTCGATCTGAATTTAGCCCAGGCTGCCATGGTATGTTCAAACTTGACATGGGTCCTGGACATCTTGATCCCAGCCATCTCAGGTGCTTGCGGTATATAATGTCACAGAACAACCATTTGAAGCCGATGGGCTCGGCCGCCCGCCTTCCATATGCTGGACCACATTTTAAGCTCCATGTCACTTGCGACCTTGGATGGTCCCAATCCTGTGACTTCTACCGCTTTCCTTCCTGAAGTGGAGCCTACAGTGAGTCCTGCAGCGCCGCCACGTAATCATTTGCAACGACAGGGGAGTTCCACTCTGGTTGATCCACGACTTCGTACAATATCCGCGTCGTATCCGTCACTCTCTCTACATCCACCCTCAGATTCACCAGACGATTCATGTGATTGCTCCCGCTTGTCCCTCGCATCTGACCCCCCCGTGGGGTGTAACACACTCGGTAGTGACTGGTTGGCATCGCCTCGTTATCATCCATATTGGACGGAAGCCAGGATCACCCGAGAGCAGATTCGGATCTTGGTTTGGAGCGCGTGCGTATCCAGTCCTCCGTATCTCATTCCGCCAAACACATACTTTTTTCTCGCAGTTTTGTCATGATGTCGGGATATACGATAACCCTGATTGCTTTTGCGAAACCTCGCATGAACTTGAGACTTTTAAACCCGTCGAATGTGAGCCAGAACATGGTACTATCAGGGGACTTGCGTTCATAACTCTATTAAACTTTCTCAGCTCCGGCTGCTATTTCCCGGGGAAGCCCTGCATGTTTCTAGAGGCTTTGAAGCAGCGGGAAAAGAATCAAAATGGGCCCTTTTCCTCCGCACATTCCTGGTCTTCCAAACCTGTCTGCAAATGGAGCAGAGCAATCTACGGAGAGACGATCAGGACCGCGCATCCTTGGTTATACGAATGCGTCTTGAAACAGATCGTATCGAGAATGCGCTCAATCGCCACGTTTGCAAGACCGACCCACACCGGGCATGGGGATGTCTTCAAATGCTCCATCTGTTCAGTCACTAGGATACGCTGTATGACTTTATCGACGTTGCTAACTGCCGCAGGTTTACAGGGTACGGATGACTATTACGGGCCACGATCTTTCGCGGTACGTGCCTTCTGTCTATCCGAGATTCATGCCCCCGCGGAGAGAGGCAAAAGAGTGGGGTACGTGACAAGTGTCCACATCGCGGGCTCTAATATATCTTGACTTTTCATGTGCAGCCCAACATGCTCAGCTTTCCCTGAAAGACGCCACTACAAGAATTGCTTCACTGATTGAGCAGGTACCCTGTAACCCGTTTATGCCTTGGTATGTGGATTTCTTCGGGGTTTTAATTTGAAGCCCGGCCTTTGGTGATCGCTAACAGTGATCACAGGCACTTCCTAGAAATATTCATTCGGTACGTAGGGCACCGTAATTCTCGAGCAATGTTTCTGAATTTTCCCTGCCAGGTGCCTCCAAATCTGGGAAGCCGATAATACATTGATCGCCCCATTACAAATCGCGATGGATATGCGTCCCGCCATGGACCATTTGGCTTCCGTTTTTACCAACCCTTGTACGGTGTCTTATATCACTTCAATTCCAAGTACTAAAGTATTTTTCATAGTTGGCGTTGCTGCCGTCTGCCAAGATCTCCTGTACAGGCTCCAGGCAGCATGTGATATCTGTAGTATCCCTGGTCCGTTTTCTCCGATGGGGTTCTGATCCCGTCTGTTCGTCTTACGAATGCTGGATTATCTATGAGTGTCCACCAATTCAGTTATGTCAATGAATTGCAGCACGAGATGCCTCGTTTAACTGGGGTATCTCTTTGACGCAAAGAGCTATATCGCCAACACGCGGGGAGAATTGTGTAGCCTGTACGACTGGCTTCCGCGCAACAAGACACCATATACCATATCAACTCGAAATCCCTAGCTTCAGGTCCCCTCAATAGTTTCGTTCCGCGCAATAGAAATCCGATTCAGTCGAAATTTGGCTGACTTACGAGCGCGAAACCGTCGATTTCCAACTGGCTCATACTGCCACGATCGATCCTTCAAGACCTACCGTTCACTGTGGGGTTCAGGTCGTCCAGCAGAGCCCTTCGACATGTCTCTTACTTGGTTATGATGGCCCGCGCCGTTCCCCGTATTGTCGGCCTGGGAGCGTCCACTGCCACAAAGGAACGGTGTCAGGATAACGTGTGATACACCCCAGACCAGAAGTAATTCATCCTAATCGATGCCTCGGTAGTAGCGCTTTCGCGCTTTGCACTGGAAATAATTGAAAGTGTATATTTTCTTCAGTTTTTCAATGATGAAACATGTTAGCACATCCCCAGAATGATCATGTGATTCATATCCTGTATAGGCATTTGCTGATTTGATGGTCGCGTGACCGGTCCCTCAACAGAGGAATTGGTATTGGGGATCTTGATCTTCCCTCAGGGTCTCTTTCCCTGGCCTGTGGCATTGGCAGACAATATGAGTTTGCCTAAACCAAGGGGCAAATCACGCTTGATTTGAAAGCATTCGTTGAAAATTTATGGTTGCCTCCCAGGCCACTAGCTATCTCCTTGTCAAGTTTTTCATCCGAATGCATGATGTCCTCTGACTCCGACCTCCACCCCCACACAACCTTGATTCCTCATAGCAGGCCCATCGCTTCTCAAGAGATAATTCTCGGCTCCGGATCTATCCCCGAACACATTCCAGAGCGCTTGATCACTTCGGCATCCTTGAATCCGACCTCCACCACCGTCCCGCCTCCTAGGAGGGCATGTTATACTTGGTGACCATCCTAAAATTTGGGTCTTCCGCGTTCCCTCAATAATATATCAATCTTGTTGTGATAGCCGCAGCAGGAAGGTAAAATGCGATGGGCAAGAGATCTGTGCTGGTTGTCTTGCTCGCAATAAGGAGTGTGTGTACGACAGTAAGCCGAAACGGCGAGGCCCAGACAAAGTCCCAGGAGCGAGGCGACGGCGCTCTGCAGTTCCAAAAGTCCTTGGCGATTTACTGCCTCCACAGCGTATTGATCCCGAAGCCCAGACCACATCATATAATTCGGCTGCCTCGACATCCCGACCCGACGAAGCTACGGTAACTCGATCTCACTCTAGGTGAACGAAGGCAACTAGTCGGACTGATCAGTATCATGGTCAAAATGCGTAGAATGCATGCCCCCCTATTTCCACAACATCACCGAGCTCTGATGTTTGCGTGATCCACGCTGGATTGGACGATAGTTCACATTCCTCGAATACTAAATCTGTGAGTCTGAGCCTCTGCGCGTTCCCATGTTCAATCATGGATAAATCACTTCCAGAACGAAACCCCTCCGGAGGTTGGATATGTTCGCAGCACGCATACCTGGACCCTTCATGAGGAGCCTGTCGCCGTTGGCAATGACCTTTTCACATGGTTCGTATAGCTCTGGATAGAATTTGTTATTGATGAAACTGATGTATGCGCAGGGGCAATGGTCCCATTGTTTGGGATACCAGCCTAAGTATCACTCACGGTCCATCGGTACAATTTTCTCGCAAGACTTGGTGGGATACTTTGCTCGGTATATATTCTTCCGACCGTCATACCGCGTAAGTCAGTCCTCACTGTCTGCAGGAGCACTTGTCGTTAACCCACGCATCAGTATACGCACGATTACCTCAGACTTCACGCTCATATTCCGAAACGCCGGCCATGCACTTCCTTTTCTCCGTGTCCCACATTTAATCAAGTAACTCGACGGTGACATTGTCTTATGGTATACTCACGCCTTTCGCTTCTTGTAGCTGTATCCTATACCCTCCGGACCGCGAGAAAATGCAGCCTAGTCTGGTGTTGTCTGTGCTAGCTCTGTCTAGTCTCATGCAATCCATCGGTGACCGTGATACAATCCCTCGAGATCGCGCCCAGGTAATCTTGGTCCACTACCTTCTGGTGTTCTTACCTCATCATTTATTCAGCTCCTTGAACGTGCCGCATATGGAGCATTGCAGGCCTCCATCAACGCCGGATGGTTCGATCTGAATCTACCCCAGGCTGCCATGGTATGTTCAGACTGACATGGAGGCCGGTCGTCTTGATCATAGCCATCTCAGGTGCTTGCACTATATAACGCCACGGAGCAACCATTCGAAACCGATGGACTCGGTCGCCCCGCCTTCCATATGCTGGACCATATTTTAAGCTCCATGTCACTTGCGACCTTGGATGGTCCCAGTCTTGCGGCTTCTACCGCTTTCCTTCCTGAAGTGGAGTCTACAGCGAGTCCTGCAGCGCCACCACACAGTCATTTGCAACGACAGCAGGCATCCACTCTGGTTGATCCACCAGTTCCTGCAATATCCACGTCATATCCGTCGCTGTCCCCACATCCGTCCTCAAATTCACCGGGCGACTCATGCCATTGCTCCCGCGTGTCACTTCCATCTGACCCCCCCGTGGGGAGTAGCACACTCGGTCGTGACTGGTTGGTATCTCCTCGTTATCATCCATATTGGACGGAAGCCAGGATCACCCGAGAGCAGATTCGGATCTTGGTTTGGAGCGCGTGTGTTACCTGTTTTTTTTTGCGGCATTCGCTCCACTAAACACACCCTTTTTTCTTGCAGTTTTGTTACGATGTCGGCGTATACGATAACCCTGGTTGCTTTTGTGAAACCTCGCGTGAACTTGAGAATTTTAAACCCGTCGAACGTGAGCCAGAACGTGCTATTATCAGGGAGACTCACATTCATAATTGTATTAAAACTGCTCAGTTCGGGCTCTTCTTTCCTGGGGAAGCCCTGTATGTCTCTAGAGGCTTTGCGCCAGCCGGAAAAGATTCGAAATGGGCCCTCTACATCCGCTCATTCATGGTCTTCCAAGCCAGTCTACAAATGGACCAGCTACGGAGAGATGATGAGGACCGCGAATCCTGTATTATGCAACTGCGTCTCGAAATGGATCGTATCGAGAATGCGCTCAGTCGGCATGTTTGCAAGACCGACCTACACCGGGCATGGGCATGTGTTCAAATGCTCCAAATGTTCAGTTGCTCGTATAAAGCTGTATAACTTGATCGATGTTGCTGACTTCCCCGGGTTTACAGGATACGGATGACTATGACGGGCCACGATCTTTCGCTATACGTGCGTTCTGTCCATCCGAGATCCATGCCACCGCGGAGAGAGGCAAGAGAGTGGGGTACGTGACGAATGACCATATCGCGGACTCTGACATATCTTGACTCTTCATGTGAAGCCCAACTTGCTCAGCTTTCCCTGAGAGACACCACTAGAAGGGTTGTTTCACTGATTGAACAGGTACCCTGGAACCCGTATATGCCTTGGTATGTAGAATTTCCTCGGGGTTTCAATTTGAAGTTCGGCCTTGGGTGATCGCTAACAGCGATCACAGGTACTTTGTGGAAGTATTCGTTCGGTACGTTAGGGCACCGCAACCCGTCGAGCAATGTTTGTGGATTTCCCTGCCAGGTGCCTCCAAATATGGGAAGCCGATAATACATTAATCGCCCCATTACAAGTCGCGATGGATATGCGTCCCGCCCTGGACCATTTGGCTTCCGTTTTTGTCAACAACCCATGTGCGCTGCTGTGTCTCTTGTATATCATTTCGATTTTCCAAGTACTCAAGTATTTAATCATAGTCGGTATGGCTGCCAACTGCCAAAATCTGCTCCATAGGCTCCAGGAGGCATGCGATATCTGTAATATCCCCGGTCCATTTTCTCCAGTGGGGGCCTGATCCCGTTCTGTTTTGTTTTGTTTGTCTTATGGTTGCTGGATTATCTATGAGTACCCACTAATTCATGTGCATGATGACACTTGGGAGGCACCTAGGATGTTTTTATGGTAGGCGAGAAAGTCCGAGGCAGGAATTTTTACATTCGGAATTCTTTTTTGTTTTTGATAATATATTTTCAGTTGGTATCGTAGCACGGACAGGGTATCCTGCACCCTGCAACCTACATTATAAGCCTGGATAAACTAAAAAAAATAAAATTGACATGCGACATATTGGAGGAGCTCCCTCCAGAGTCCCAGTTGCCGCAAACCCCGTCGGACACTGGCATGACTTGGGGTCGCGGTGCCATGTCCACCAACAAATTCTATTCATTCAAGCTCACTCATTTTCTGCTAACATTTTCGTAGTTCTTCTCTTGCCGGCAAGCAACCCTTCTACCAAGGCCATGATGCTTATAATTTGAGAGATAGAGCAAGGGGTTTTACTGTAAAAGCAAGATAAAGGGGGGAACAGGCCGCTCAAAGGGGGGTTGAGATGGGGGATGTTTAAGTAAATCAAACAAACAGTTGGGCCCCTATGACATAAAGTACACCAGGAGGTTTCTAGTGATATGATGGAAAATGACAGACTATACGTCGGAGATAATGGCCCCTTTTCGCGTGTGGCCCCAACTTCCGCAATTATTGAGTGACGGGATCGGTTTCAGGGGATTTGGGTGCGATCCTGTCCGCCACTCGGGAGAAGGGTCCCATGGATGGAGGCACATCACCACCTGGCAGCATGCACCCGATCCATGGAGAGGCGGGAGTGAAAACGGGAGTACGGAGATGACTGAGTAGGTCGCAGTGGTTCACGACAGAAGTCAGGGGCACTAGGTGGGCACCCTCAGCTTTATCCCCTTTTGTCTAAACTCTCAGCGTCCGGAGAATCATGCTCAAGACTTGAAAGGGTAAACTAGATATGCAGGTATAATTTGTTACGGACATACATATGTACATATGTTCAGAGGGCAGGATACATCGTCTAGATCCGGAATTAACGCACGTAACAAATCAGAAAATCGCGTCGAACTTGCTCAGACACGAGAACCTGTTGCGCCGACATTGAGCTCTCGTATATATTATCTTGGATATACCGCGGACGACTCACCAGTCATAATCTACGATTACGAATTTACCGGTCGCGCACCGAGACGGACACGATATTCAGTAACCCAGCGTGACACCATTGGCGTGGCGCCCGAGGCCACGAAGGAAAACGTGACGTACCAAAGTTTTGACTCGCAGAGCACCAACACTTCCCTCTCGCATGGGACTCGCCTTGTGGGCAATGTTGGAATGGTTCATGTCGATAACCAATATCCTCAAAGAAATGTATTTGATCCCTGTGTGCGAATAACGAGACGGCGATACTATGCACTGGTGCGTCGCCCCATCGCTATTAAAATAATACCCGGTGTTAGGCATTTGGACACGTCTGACGTGAGGTCATAGCTGGGACCAGGGCAATTTTGGACTTACCTCGTAATAGAAACCGCCTTTACGGTCGAGGAATTCGAAGAACTTCATGTATGCTTCGCCCCGCCAGAAGTTCAGGTCACCTATCTCGAAATTACTCCAAACTAGAGATTCCGCAATATATCAGAATTGGCAGAAGAAAAAGAGTATATACCCACAATGACAATGATTGTATGTTTCCCCGCCATCGTCAGAGAGAAATCCCATCGCGTTGTCTGCTGTGACTAACTCGGGATTTGCTTGGATAAATTCTGTATGAGCCATTAACATGAGTGTCGATGCGCGCACGGGTTTCAAGGCAATATTAACATACCCTTCGTGGCATCCCAAAGTGTTAGAATAGTTTCGGTGAATTCGAAGAGCGAGATGGTAAACCCTATGCAGCGGTGTTAAAATACTTTTTCTACCGACGGAGAAACAGTTCTCGCACCGTAGACTTTCTTTTCGTCTTGCATTACCAAGAATGGATCGAAGTCGATGTCACAGAAGAACTTGACCCCTGGTCTTTGCAAAGCCCGTGAATTGTCAGGCACCTGAATTAGCTGATAACCCCAGATACCCACTCAATTCGCCAATAGTAGTCGTAATTCTTGAGGAGTTCGTGCCGGAAGAAAAACTGTGGAGTATATGTAAGGCAGGGTGAGCGTTGGTGGATGGGTGCTACAGAGGGACCACGTACCCCAGAGTTGAAACGACACATGTTCCGATACGGGACACTGGCCAAGTATTCTTCAGTTTCTTTGGGTACGGATCACACTACGAATTAGACTCACGAATCCCCATATATGATCTATAATGCGAATTAGTAATTCTGGAAGTAAAATAGATCGAATAGTGAGAACGAACCTTAGCCTCGGCGAGCTTTAACCGGTACTCGGCCGCCTTGGCCTCATCGATCCAATCTGGCTGGACCCAATGGTCTCTCGGGATCTTTCCGTACACACAAGGTGTCGATGTGATTTCACTGGTCCACCTGTGCACGTCGACAAAAGGAATGCGTAAGAAATGAAATGAAAGCACCACAAGGGAGATAACTCTACTTTTTAAAATCTTCTGTAAAGTCCTCATCATTGAAAAAGACGAATGGGTATTGGAACTTTTTGTTGAATCGGTCTTCTAGTTGTTTCAGAGTATCGAGTACCCCAGGTAAGTCGCTATTCCGTGCGAGCATGACGAAGGCCGCGTTGGCCTTCCTGACAGTCGTGTTTGTTCCCGTAGTTACAGGGTCAGGGTCAGGGTCGTGTGGGTAGTACTTGCTTGGGGTCGGCAGCTTGGATGGAGATTGGCGAGATGCCCATAGAGAGAAGGACATCGTCCGTCCATACTCCTCATGGGAGAAGCTGGCCATGAAGTGCAAAGTAATCTGAACAGTGTGAAATCTGTTGAGGGGTCGATGGACTTCTAAGCCGTGCGCGCTCGGGCATGGAACTCACAAGAATGCTAACAGCAATAGTGACATAACGGAGGATGGGGGCTGGAGGCATGCTCTCCCAGGCAATATGGTGGAGGCTGCAGGAAGACAAGGTAACTAGAATAAGTACACCGGATGTGCATCTTTTAGGTTCAGATTCGGGGCGCTGCGCAGTGGCGGTACCGGTTGCCACGTGTTAGAAGCCGCTAAGGCAGTTCAGATCCATTGGTTATGAACATTTTAAGAGAAAATTAAGACATATTTACCACCCATCTACGGCATACTGATAACGCTGACTGCATGACAATGCCCATGCAAAGCTGCAAGACTTTTCAGTTTGGACTTTAATGAATATGGTTCATCTCTCCTGACCCTGCGCAAAGTTCTAACTTTATTACCATGGAGAAGCAAAAGATGCATGGTCATGGCAATATTAATGTTTTAACATCTCTGGTAACCACTCTTTGGCAAGCAATGTTGCTGCTGACAACTGTATAGTGTTGTAGGACGCCCTTATGAACCAGCATTTAGCATCGCCGCTGACTTGACTCCTTTTCAGGCTTAGGCCTTTCAAAGAGAAAGCTTGAAGGAGGCATCATCTCATCACTATCTCCTTCAAACTTGGCAATTCCCTATCCTTGCAGTCCCTGAAATGACTGAAGCTCAGTTGAACCGGTCGCTATCTGGGTGGGGTTCCGTCGGGGCGAATTTAGGGACGAGGAAGCGGGAATTCCCACCGAGATTTTTCAGAGCTGGGCTAAATACACTGTACAAGCTCGGTTTCTTGTTTCTTGAACACCCCAGGGCGGTACCCGTCCTGACGTCAAACGCGTGGGTGTGTTATTACGTCAAGCTGACTAATGATCTCCATCAAATGCTTCGCTATCAATTTCTTGATTTGTGCGGGATCCTACAAATTCCTAGGCACCTGACATACATCCTTGCGGCAATCCTAGGCGCCCATCATCAATGTTGATAGGCACCTCACAGATCTTTGTGGATCGGATCGTCGGATGAGCTCCGACACAATCCGCGGATCACCTGATCCTGACTGTATCAGTGCTTTGGGGATGCCCATGTGGCGATGACCTCGGATGTACACGTACCCCGAAAGAGGTCGGGGGTTTTGAATACACTGTACCTTGATGATGAGGAAAAGAAGTTTGGATTCAAGTAATCTTTTGTATATTTGATTTCCCTTACCCTTCTTATCCTTTTTCACATAGACTTGGGTAAAGGAATTCAGACTGATGGTGAAGGTGCCTGAGGACAATTTAATTCCACACTAGCTTGGCATCACCTAATTGGAGGCTATCTTTGGCTTCCTCACACCTGACTGGAGCTTCTTGGGGTCTACTTCCCCAATCCTGAACCCATCTTTCCAGAGTGGACCAAGGGCCAAAAAACCAGCCCTGAGGAACCAGATTTTTTGATCCTGGGGGAGAATGCAAAAGCAGACCAACCCAAGCAAACCACTATATACAACACCTCAGGTAGGGTGTATCTATAGTATAGTAGGCAACAAAAGTCATTTGCCTAAGGTGATCAAAATTCTCATCCCAGAATTGGTGTTCATATCAATTCTTCAGAGTCTTTGCTGGTGGAGAGCGGCAGATAGCTCTAGAGAGGAGGCAGTAAATCGGGCCACATCACATGTCAGAGACTTTCAGGGGTCCAATTAACCCCAGAAAGGTCGCCAAAAGCAGTGGTAGGGGCATGAACAAACCGCACATAAACATTCAAGAACAACCCCGGACACGCCCTTGCACTGAAATCCACAGATGGAATCCTCAGATTGACGGATTTAGAGATTCGGATCCCTCACGATGCCCCAATGCGAACGGATGCCATCTGGTCCGCATCCGGTCCGAACTGTGATGAGCGTTAGTGCCCAAAGGCTCCAGACTCTACCTGGAGCCAAGGCCCAGGCCCAGACCCAAAGCTACTTACGGATGAATGATAAAGGCCTTTAACCTCTTTCGTAATCTATTCATCACGATACAGCAGTATACCTATGCGATATAATTTCCTAATACAAACTCTGAGATACTATCGAAATCTGGAGCGAACTTTAGAATGCTGTGCAAGAAGTCGTGTAAAATAAACGCACCCCGCGAATTGTTGTGGCTGCTGCCATCCTGTGTACTGGGGATACATTTGCTGGGGGGTATATCCAGTCGGCTGCGATGCTAATTGAAAGAGTTGCTGTTGTTGTTGGAACTGCTGCTGCGCCGGCTGGTATTGCTGGGCTGTGGCTGCGCGGCTGGTATTGCTGGGGCTGTGGCTGCTGCTGTTGATATCCATACTGTCCAGGGTTGGCATAGGCAACGGTGACTCCAGCACTTGTCTGCAGCTCCTCCGGCCACTCCGGAAGCGCTCGAAGCCCCGCGTTCAGTGCCTCCCTTACTCGACTCCTACTAGCGGCGTCGGATGAATGTCGGTATCCTGATTCGACCTCGCTCAACTGGAACTCGGATGCAGCGATGGTATCTATATTCGAATCGGCTTCTTGCAGCAACTATGCAGTACGTTAACATCCAACGGGGGACACACTACAGAGCGCATATGTGACGTACCGTCTGACAACGATTTGCATCTTCGGGCGTCCATTGCTTATTATACAGCTCCGTGGCCTTTATTACAACACTCTGTCTCAAAGTCCAGGCGTCTTTAAGTTTCGTGACCGAATTCAGGAATTGCTTCCAAATCTGTGCGTCCCACTTCTCCAGCTCCTGCTTGTGTGCGCGTACAAAGGAACGAGGATGGTCCTCATGGAAGGAAGGTGCGCCACCAAAACTCGATGAGGTGGGGGAGGCGGGAGTCTGTTGTTGATGTGCTTGTGGGGTTGGCTGAGCCCAAGGCAGTTGGGCCAGGGACGCATATGGATCGAGATCAGCGACATTCTGATAAAGAGGGGTCGACGTCTGAGCACGGGCCCCTATCCCTGTGTTAGTGGCCTGCAGTGGACCAGGACCATAATGCGCTTCGAGTTGCTGTCCAAACGAGCTGGAGGCCCGGAATGCACCCCCAGTAGGTTGGGCAGAGATGTATGGATTCTGCTGTTGCTGGGTAAAGGGGAGTTGCTGCTGCTGAGAATAGTTCCCGTTGAAGGACTGGGCTGGGTATGCTTGTTGACCTTGAAAAGATTGGGACGACAGCGGGTTCGCCTGGATGCCACCGTCTGCGTCTATCTTGGGGAATCGATTCGATGGATCATTAGGATCTGATGCCAGCACGAACGGATTGTTCGTGGTGTTGAAACTGGAGTTTGCTGGACCAAACGGGTTATTCGACATCTCCAGCGGGTGCGCGTAGTCGTAGATGAATTGAGATGACTGAAGATGATACGTGATCTCGGGCTCCTAACCGAATAGACGTTCGTGAGTATATTGGCCCACCCAATGAGTCCCGAACTAACGAGTTACGATGTAGAGCAGAGCAAGGGATTGAGGATCCATGCACAGGTGTGGCGTTTAGCAGTCGGCACAGTTTTCGGCAATCTCCGTTCCCCCTTATTTGGGGCGAGGAAATCCTTTCCACGCCCACCGCTCTGACCACTGCTATGAGACGCGCGGCATCGCACAAACGGCTGTCGCCATTTTTTCTGAAGATCTCTGGTTAATGCTTGTCGTTGTGCATCACCTGCTTCATGCGTTCGTCTTGCAGTGGTCTCCATACCTCTTCCCCAGGAAGACAATCTAATTTTTCTTCTAAGACATACCCTGAGCTTTCACTTCTTGTTACTCTATGCCAATAAGCCATACCCACATCGTTGGGTGAACCGCTTGAGGGTACTTAATAGCTCCACAGTCGTTCGGAGCTTAGGCCTACCAAAGGCGTCCTGCACTCAAGTCAATCCAAAATCTGCCGCGCGTATTTCATCTCGTCAAATCACTCATTATGGTCCGGGTCCTTTCGCGCCCGTTCATGAGTCGCCACGGATGATCATTTGAGGCCATTTTATCCGACGCCTTCACACATATACATTTCTATCATGTAAGAAGCCAACGCCCGCAGTAGAATAGCAAAGCAGCAGTAATAAAAATGGGGCCTTCACGTCGGAGAAAGCGAGGAGCTGTTGCAGACCATTTTCTCCATTTCGGTGCCCCCGCTTTATCAATGGCCTCAACATCTTGTTCAGTGAGATCCGCTATATCAGAGCGGAAGAGAATGAAGAATCGCCCATCAGCCAAGGAGCAAAGAGTCAAGGTGAGGGATGGAAGTCAACTGACGCAAATCCCCAGCAGCGACGTATTCGTCCATTCGCTCGCTTCTGCTCGTAGTCCTGCATAGGAGGTACATTAGACGATCTCTAATGAGAGCCACTGTCTATGTTGGCAGGTCTTACGTCACAATAACAGAGCCTTTCGCTTTGACCCAGAGGAATATAACTTGTGCTGGTGTCGCGCCGAGGCGCTCCGCAATCCTTGCAATAACACTATCTACAGGGCCGCCTGGAAGCTGAGTGATGGGTGTCAGGGTGCTGTACGATGCGATAGTGAGGCCATGTTGTTTTGCGAACGCAAGCAGGCTCTCGTTCTCTGCGATATTGTACGGATGGAGTCGAATCTTGAGAAGCGAAGCATTCTCGTCAGAACAGGCGCTGTGGTAGGGGGAAAAATGCGAGTAAATGGCATAGAGAGAACAGACCTGATTGAGGGCGGGTTTGATCTTGGCGACCTCGGGATTGTTGAAGATTTCCAGTTCTTGTACTGTGAAGTTGGAGACACCTATGCTTTTTGTAAGACCCAGCCTCTTGGCCTCCTCGAAGTCTCTCCAAATTGCGGGAATATCCTCGCCCGGGGTCGGCGAGTGGATGAGATACAGGTCGACATAAGTAAGGCCGAGCTAAGATGAGACGTCAGAATTTCGCCAATACGGAACTAGTGTTTTCCAGACCTTTTTCAGGGAGACTCTGAGTTCTTCAAGTGCGGAAGGTTTGCCATGCTTTGGCCACCTCCAGGTGTTAAGTTTGGTAGTGACGTAGAACTCAGACCGAGCGAGACCACTTTCGCGTATTGCACGGCCTACAGACTCCTCGTTTTCGTATGCCTTATGTGCATCGCAGGTTGCGTTGAGAATGGGATAATCTGTTAGAGTCACCCTGATAGGTTGAAATAGGTTGGAACAGATTAAACACACCTGTGCGGTATCGATATGATGTATCCCATGTTCAATTGCGTGTTCTACGACGGTGTGCATATCTATCCCCTTGTTGACCGAACCAGTACCTGCGCGGTGTCAAATCATCTCGTTGTGGGCACTGTGCTGCCCCTCTCACCAAATGCTAACTGGGGTATCTGCGACAACAAGCGAGTGAGCGGCGCTAAATTGGTTGCGTAGAGCCAAAGAGCACACACCTGGTTCCCATCATTTAGGAAGATAGAAGGGAATGGCATGTTTCCCGTGGGGTGACCAGTGGGAGATGCGGGTTTAAATAGAAACAAAGCTTATCACACAGAGTATGAGCTAATTTGACGCCATCATTGGCCCGTCTGCCGATCGGTAACATATTTGAGAGACGTGCAGAAGATCGTTGTTGTAAGCTAACAAAAGGACTATTCGCTACAGGCTTTACAAAGAAAGGGCGTAGTATTCGCCAGTTACTATGGTTCTGATGAAATATTTGAATGGGGAGGTGGCAAACGAAACCACACGGGAATATGATCTCATTCCACGTGGCCCCTTCTGGGTTGTGCGTATGAAAAGGTCGAATAAAAATCTAGGGCAAACAGATAATGCTGGTTAGTGTGGAGTGCGAACGCGGATTTGGAAGGGAGACAACAAGGTGAGCACGAGCTAATCTCGCGCGGAACATCACAGGGGAACGGCCACTCTATGCAGGTTTGGGCCCCTATTTTGGGCGGTCCTGAGCTTCCTCTCTGATTGAGAACGAGCAAAATGATGAATTGAAAGTTGGTGATCAGCTTCGACGAGAACACGGGTCAATCCATGAAAAGGGCGGACCTTGCATTCAGAAGGGACAGATAAAGTGTCCAGAACACCCCTGCTGTAGCTTGGAAAGGAACGCGATATGCAAGTGGCATAAAACGAAAATTAATAAGCTAGAATGAGGAAAATTGATTATATGAATGTTGGAAAAGAACAACTAATGTCTTTCGAACCTGCACTGCTGGCCACACTTCCCAATTCGCGATAAGTGCTGGTCGATACATATCGGCTGACGAAGCAACGAACGGTTGGCACATAAGGTGACACATTTGGAGACAATACGGACCATATTTTTTTTGGATGCCAGAGATCTGGCGCCCTTCCATCACGCCCATAGTTCCTATGAATATTGCGAGCTGTAGGAGTGGATTTCGTGAGGAGTGTGAATGTAACGTGATAGACAGCATTACACACCCCAGTTGGTGCGCTGCTATAATATTATTCAGAAATACTATGTCAATTGCGCCAAAAGAAATGCATACATGGCAGTCTGGTCCGCGAGAACTCGTTTTCCCAGAGCCCTCCAGCTAATTGGGCCTGATGCTGGCTCTCTTAAACTGCGCAGAGGAAAGTGTCTCTCAAGAAAAATGTTCCATCTACCGATCAAAGGTCCCATGAGTGCCCCAAAAGCAGCAAAGCGCACGGTCCTCTCCAGATCTAGACCATGCCACCGTGGTCGGTTGGGGACGCGTGAAGACGGTGCTGTCCACTGGGAATCATGTAGGTATAGGCAATACCAGGAAATTAATATTGCTTACGATCATCTGTGCAGTCTGTGCAACGATATCCCCCAGTGCCGTGAGACTACTGTTGGTTGCCGCGAGAGTGACCAGTGGATATGCATCAAAATGGGCCTGGTATAGTCTAAGGACGGCAGCCATAATTCTTCTAATGTCTAAATCCTTTTTGGGAACGAGAAGAGAGTGTGTGGAGTCGCGAGTCCAATAAGGAATTTTTTGAGAGTTGAGCCTCTGAGGTCACCTTCGGTAACAGCCGAGGACGCGACCATTCACATCACTTGAACACTGTGTTTGGGACCACAATGCCACCTAAAACTGCCCTATATGGCCCCCGCGACCCGGTCGTCGTCGCGCGTAAAGTCATCACAAGATCAGAGCGCTCCTGGCCCCGTCGTGCAACTCGCACCGCGAAAGGCGCGTCAACAACTGCAGGTGCGGCATCGATCACGGCCCCTCAGACTTCCTCTAGGACACGTGCTGTGGCAACTGCATCTGAAATTACTGCTAAAAGGCTGAGACCTCTCGCGGATCGCAACGGAACTGCTGCTGCCAAACCCGCAAAACCTATAGACAAGAATCCGGTGGATATGTTGGCTGCTACAAAGAAGGCGCTTAGGCCTGTCACAACAAGGAAACAAGAGGATAGAGAGCCAATAAAGGTTTGTGATTCGATCCTTTGCCTCGGTGGGGAGATTGATTGGATTGGACTAGGCGTACCTGCGTGTCCGGCCTGACCTATCCAATGAGGGATCATCAAGCCTGCCTTATCTTTCTCTAATCTCACCAAGCGAGGCCCAAATGGCCCCTCCCACAACACTGGCCCCAGGAATGACAAATTCCCGGATTTCGACTCTAGCTGCCCGTCGACAAACATTCTCGTTCACTCAGGTTTTTGCACCTGAGACCTCTCAATCCACATTTTTCACCAATACTACCTTGCCGCTTATTAAAGATTTACTTAACGGCGAGAGTGGACTGATATTTGCGTATGGTGTCACCAACTCTGGAAAGACGTACACGATTCAGGGAAAGAATAATCCTGAGGAGGCGGGAATACTGCCACGCGCGCTGGATGTTGTGTTCAACAGCATACAAGATCTTCAGGTACTATTCTTTCTAATATTTTCTTTCTGCCATACCATTTCGAAAGGTTTGGAAATATAGGACACATCAGACGACCCTACAGTCCAGGACGGGTCCGGCTCGGGCCCGACACCCACTGTTGAGGTTGAAGACCAATTTCTCCGAAGTATTCTACCTGATTCGGAACAGGGCGAGTGGCTCGATCGCGATGAAACAGGTACTTCTATCTGGTTCTCGGAAACATGGAAATTGATTGTATTGTCTCCCTAGTTGTCCCCATCGATCGCGAGTATAACTATAAGATATTCATATCTTACGTTGAAATATACAACAATCAGATCTTCGACCTTCTCGGTTCCTCTGACCCCGCCTCCAACGTGAATGCTGGACTTATGCCCTCCCAGTCGTCCCAACATATTCCCTCTAGTACTAGTGCCGCCCGAGGATCGTTTCTCCCTTCCTCATTGTCTTCATTGAATATCTTATCATGGATCGGGAACAGCAGCGCCTCCACGCGACCCGGGTCCTCTTCCACCACTCGACCGGGCCTCACACCCTCCCAATCCACGTCCAACCTGAATCCTCACGCACCCTCAACCACCGGTGCGAATGCGAATCCTGGCCTCACTACGACCTTGATTCGTCGCGCGCTCCCACTCCGAACGAATCCAGCCACTGGTCAAAAGTATATACATGCTCAAACATCATTGCGAGTCAGATCTGCAGCAGACGCCAAGGCTATCGTGCGTGTGGGGCAAGTCAACAGGAGGGTGTTTGGCACCCTCGCGAATAAGGAGAGTAGTAGAAGTCATGCGGTACTGGAGGTTAGGGTTGAGAGGACAAGAATAGATGTGAGTGTTGTGGTGGACCACCTTACGCCAGCAAATCCTTCACAAAAGGATTTCGAGGGTCTGATACCGACTGTTATCCTTTGGTTTGTTAGGATCCGACCGTAGTAGAAAGTGCCAAGCTCTCCGTTGTTGACCTTGCCGGGTCCGAACGCAATAAAAACACTCAGGCTACTGGTACGTCAATCCATATTGCCTTTCCCATTCCGCCCATAACAGTTTTTGAGACTGGTGTATGTTTTGACAGGTGAGAGAATGGGTGAAGCTAATAAGATCAATTCATCTCTCATGGTGCTCGGGCAATGCATGCGCATCCTACGCTCGAACCAGAAGAAACTATCCAAGACGACTCGGGGTGATCGAGCTATTCGAACGGAGATACCACCTTATAGGCTGTCCAGGCTTACCGAAATGTTCCAGGAGTTTTTCGAGGGTCATGGTCGGGCTGTGAGTTCTGTTCCTTCTGAACTTTCGTCGCGGCATCTTTGTTACTCACAAATCATCGAATAGGTTATGATTGTAAACGTGAACCCTTTCGATACTGGTTATCACGAGAATTCGGCAGTGATGGAGTTTGCAGCCCTCGCGAGTGAGGTGTCCACTGTTACAACTAAGCCCGTCCCTCCGCCACGTGTCACCACGGCAAAGAACGCCGGTCCTGGGGACACCACGATGACAGCGGACCAGGATACCAGAAAGGCACCCACCGTACGACAGGTCCGGGTGTCTTTGGCTGGAATGCAGGGCACGGTGCCTGTAGAGAGGGTTTTCGAAATTATCGAAGGTGAAAACTCTTTGCTATTTTGTTTTCTTGAATGTGGCCCTGACATGTGAGAAATATCAGAGGCGGAAGAGCATGGGGAAGACGCTGATCCAAGTGACGATGAAGAAGAAGATACCCTCGTGGCGAGACTGTTTGAAGAACTAGAGACCATGCGGGCAAGGGTATGCGCCGGTCCCCCCTGGACATTGCATTTGCAGTACTGATTCTCGTGGATTTGTCAATCCCCAGTGGTACGATGCCGAAATACGTTGTGCATTAATTGAGGCCGAAACGCGAGAGTCGGTTATGCAAGAGATGGAGGAGCGAATGAGGCTAATGGAGCGCATGCATACCCAGCGCTTGCGCAGGGAGGTTTGTTCTTGTTCTTGCGCTTAACATCGTAGTGGCAATGGTTAACTTCGATCTGTATCCATGGCCCGCATAGGTCGAGGAAAATGAGCTCAAGATGGATCGCAAGATCGAAATGTTATCCAGAACAGGGGCATTCGACAGAGACGACGATCAGGAGGAGACCGACGAGGAACAATCAGAGATGGATGATGTAGAGGCGAGTTTGGTCCGTCATGGGTATTATTGATGTTGTGCATACATGCCCTAATGTGGCATATATGCTTTGAGTAGCTTTTAGATGATGACCGAGATCCGACGGCGAGCCCTACGCCTGCCTTGAAGGATGGTTTTCTGGTCGACCTACATAGGACTGGACCTTCCGCGCAAAGCAAGCCCAGTGTAGGCTCAGTGGCCCCACCTGCCTCGGGACGAAGTCTTGGAGTCGCCATCCCCAGTATATCTGACCTTCCGGCCCTCGCTGCAGAAGAACCGGAGGACTCGGAATCGGAGGGATCGGGGGACTCGGAGGATGACGACGATGACGACGACGAAGCAAGCGATGAAGAATGGCTTCCAACTTCACGGATTTCACAAGATATTGAACAAGAACACGACCACGGTAATCTCGGAAAAGGACGTGTTGTCCAGGCGCTTGCCACCAATTCCAGTTCCAAACCTTCTACTTCACCTCTTCAGCACGAGCTCCAGATTCGGCGTCTGCAGAAGAAGGGGGGATGAGGCGATCCACCGAGACGGAAGCTAGAGGGATCAGCGCGTTAAACGTGCTGACTGCTCTCGATCCCAATGAGTCGGTTGATGAGCCTGCAATTGTGCCTAATCGCAAGGCCCAGAAACAGGCTGAGAACAATATTGGGGAAGGAGGCAAGTATGTTCCGGACGTTGGGGAACCTGCCACCATAAAAAAGAAGAAGCGGTCGGTTATCCTTGTCTCCGCCGAAATGTGGTACAGAAGTGAACTGAAATTATTCCCATATCAGGAATCTTGGAGGGGCAAAAGGGTCGGTTCTCACCGAAGACGATATCCTGCAGGTGACGGCAAAGGTCGAATCTGGAGGAACTCGAAAGAGCGGCTCGGTAAGGCGAATGGACAGGGCCACAAAACAATAGCCGTATCGTCTTTACAGCAACCGACAACACATCCCAGGCCCGCTCCGTCTGGCAGGAGGCGATACTATTCCGTTAATGATCAGGGCTAGAATACCTCACACTGCCCTCCGGAGAGCGTTTTCCCTTGTCTTTGGACTGCCCTTTCTATCATCAGCAAGGATGATGCCATGTAAAATCCACGCACTTCACGCCCCGATGCAATAAACATTGTTTACACTGGTTCATCTGCATTCTTCTTCCTGATCTTTCAGGCCCACCCCGCGCGAAGGACCACTGGATACCTTTCTGGATTCGTCCACTCCCTCTGAAATCCGTCATCCACACATAAAATTGCGTGACTGCCATGCACCTGGACCTTATGTTTTTAGATTGATAAGCATTCATATCATTCGCTCGATACCGGCGGAGTTGAGAACAGCTCGTTGAAAAGGCTGCGATCGTACTGTCCCTGAAATGCTCGCTTGGGGTGGCATGGTATTGGAAGAAGAATCCGAGCCCGAAGATTCTGACCCACCCCAAAATTAGAGGGCTTAATAGGGGTTTGGAGGCTGGTCCAACAATCCATCGGCCCAGGGTGAGGAGGCGATTACGGTATGGAGTTGTAAAGCTACTATGGTTCGAGAATGTCATACTTATGACACTCGGTCCCTGGTGATGGTGATTATTTTATTCAGATAATCACCGTGTTCTCACCGGTCGTTTGAAGA
The DNA here is from genome assembly GCA_014904985.1 of Hydnum rufescens UP504. NCBI lineage: Eukaryota > Fungi > Basidiomycota > Agaricomycetes > Cantharellales > Hydnaceae > Hydnum > Hydnum rufescens. The sequence goes on along the minus strand of MU128997.1, from coordinate 97,196 downwards.
TGTATTGGAGTGGAAACTTCATACACGAGGCTCGACAATCGAAAACGCCACACACAACGAGACTGAGTCAAGCATAGTAACCATCTAATGAGCACGAAAACTTACTTGAAGAGGCTGCCTTGGTCGATTTTTTGCATCGTCTATTGGGGGGGGGATCCCGACAAATGGGACATGATGGCTATTCCAGGGGTGTCCGGCGCCCGCATTGTCCTTGCTTCTGCGCCTCTGTGCGCCTAGGACCCTTCACGCTTCTGCCCGTGATCGTAACTAAATTCCTGGTTACATTGTGTTGTGGCGTTTTGGATTGTCAATATTGTGGTGGGGGGGTGTGTCATTGAGTAGTCACCCTCGCGGGTTCGCACACCCATCGAGGCGGCTATGCACGGTCTGTAATATTATAATATTACAGTAATAAGGGGGTTTTATGATAGCGCTGAAATGAAACTGAATTTGTTTTTGCGATTACTTTTGGTAGGATTTTCGCTACGGTGCGACCCTAATGTAACTGAAAATCGTGTAACTGCTTTCTCCGCCGCCGGCGAAGAATGAGGCTGAGTTATTAGATCTTAATCGGATCGGCTTCCGGTATTCGTCATGACCATGCTATTTGTCCAAGTATAATTGATGACATTACGTTGCGTTGTTGGCTAGAAAGTTCGATCCGTCCTCACGGGACTATGACTACATCCTTGATGTGCTTGTGTCACAGATTGCAAGTCTGACAACAGGAATTACTTTCCCAAAAGACAGGTCGTCACGACACACGGCGATGAAACAATTTCAAACAAACCGCCCATTCGGAGTTTCCTTGTGTGTTTTCTTTCCTGGTCATGTACAAGAACGAGGGTGGATTCCAAGAGAGAACACGGAAAGGCAAGGAAGGCGTCGGACCGGATGCAACCTTGTTTCTTCTTTCCCCTATCGCCAAGAAAAGTTTAACGGTGGTGAACGTAAATAGCAATAACATCCCAGGAATTTGGGAATAATACTGGCCATACCAGCCCGATGTATTTGGTTTATTGGCCTCGTAAGCGGACCTTCTGATTTTACTGATCGGACAGCACTGACAACCTTCCTGGCGGCGACAGGCTTCATTAGGGGTTAGGGCTGGACTGAACCCTGAAATGCCGTTCTGGAGGCCAGATGGATGTATTTTGGGGTTTGGGTGCGATTACTGTTATGGTAGAAGGTCCTAAACTAAGATATGTGCAGATTATACTTTGAATATATATAATGCATGAAATTTCTGGCGGTTTTGGCTTTACTCGGAATCATTCAGTGCATGATCAAGAAACGAAAGTACTGGCTCGAAGATGAGGAAATTATACGGGTGTTGTTGGTATTTTCGAAATTCGGACATGATCGACGCCAATCGCTGCGGCTTGCGGAAGTTGACGATCTGCTTTTCGGCGTCTTCAAAGTCGTTCATGGTCTCCCGCACTAGAAGAAGGGCCGTAATATATTTACCTGGAAAGGGTATCTGAGAAATCCGGGAATCACTACTACCAACTGGATTCCCACGTACTTATGTCTGGTATACAGGGGAGCGGGTGGTCCTGAAGAACTCTGCGATATTCGCTCGAGTTTTCAGGGATGTCGCGCATGATTTTGAAGACTTGGTGTATTTCCGGCGATTCGTTCCACGAGGCCCGAGAGCGCTTGTGGCGAAAGGAGGTGGTTAAACCACCCGCAATCGCCGACATCACTGAAAAACTACGCAGGGTTTGGCAATGCTACACCGGGCCCCTCCCCCACGATCAGGGAATTTGGAAGGCGGGCGAAGAGCGAAGAGAGGCTCACCGTAGCGACGCATAACAAGTGTTCTAGGGAGCCTTTACGTAGTTCGGATGTTCCTGCCTCCTGGACAGTCCTGCTAGCCCAGGTCGAGACCTTTAGTGGATACACTTTTGTCAGTAAACTTTATCACGCGGGACTTCACGCAAAATGGTGCCAACCTTCTTTTGCATCATGAGTACTTGTGCCACGGAATCATCAAGTGGCTGCCTGTCCGTCCCATGGTAAAGGAGTGTTTTTCGCTGCACATTTCGCAGCAGTTCGTGAGCCATAAAAGTTAAATGGCGAGCGATTTCAAGCGGATGCAACGCTTGGAGAATTGGCGGCTCGTCCATTACAGGATATATCGGCATCAGGGGCGGCTCCCGTTAACCTTTCCTGAGCGGGCCGCACGAGAACCACTTCTCTGTGAGGGAACAGTGAGATACGGAAGAGATAGACTCCGAAATTATAACGTACGATGATATCGACCAGTCCAGAGACATGCTGCACGATGGGGTACTTATCTGAGAGGTCATTTAAGAACGCTTCGATCTCGTCAAGGACTAATAATTCCTCGGGGTTGGAAAAATCATGCTCGTCCAAAATCTCTTTGATGGTGCTTATAACCCTGGTGGCGTGAACATGCAAGACCGAGTGAGTAGAGAATCAAACCAAGGGGGCAGCTATACGTTACCGAACTCTAGTGTGTACAGCAGATGCCTTCTTATCTTCATCGTCCCCACAATTGGCATAAAACCGTTCTCGCAAGAGGCGGAATACATCGTTTATGGTTGTGAAGTCCGGAAAGGTTTCGATGAAAGTGTTGCGAAAGGCAAGGTCTGAGATGCTCGTGAGAATCTATAATCACAAGGCGAGTTTGGGGGGTTCCAAATACCTTCGTATCGGAACAACGGGGACGTCAGCCTATCAATGAGAGCAAATATGGTCCCGCTTTGGACTTGTTCAGCCACATCCAATGAGGTGGCATTTTCCCTGGACGACAATACGTGGGTCAGCGATCCAAAGGCGTTGAAGGCACTGACCATTCTAGTTCTTTCGTAATTTGAATGCCGGGGGAATGTGGAACAGCTGCCTGCGCATGGTGTCAGAATGCCAGCGTTTGTCAGAGAGGACATTGAGACATACATTTCCAGGCTCATCATTATTTACTAAACAGCCCACCGCAAGGTCTCCTCCTCCGAGGGGCTGGTGATCCGGAAAAGGGAGTAAAAGGCATGATCTTCGGGTTCCAAGCTCCCGCCTCCACACGTGGAAGTAGAATACCACGTCTGTTCCACGACAGTGGAATCCTCAGAAGGCCGATCAGAGATAGATGCGTGCGCAGCACAATGCACCGAAGACTCCAACACCCCGTCGCAGGAAGCCGATACAGATATCTGCCATTGGGAGCGGCGATATAAAGGTATCGTATGGTGAACCGGGCATTGGTCTCCGGAGGGCGTCGGTGCCTCAAGCTCGATACTGGACATATCGGCGGAGACAGCAGCGTAGAGTGCCGGTGAACTGCTCTCCACCTTGTTTGGTGGCGACCACATCATGGCCCTGCGAAATGTGTCATTTGGGTGTCATTTGGGTAGCATGTTGCGGGAGAACTCACAATCCAATGGTGGAGAACTTGGTTAAATATATGGCGGTGATGAAGCAGAACATGGATACGCCCGATGATGTCGTCCAGCGAAGGTCGCTGTGAAGGGACCCGCTCCCAACACCGCACGAGGAGGTCAAGGGGGAAGAGCAAGAATTGATGCGCCGTCTCTGGGATATCGTACGGACGCGCATTTTCCCCAATGGCTTTGATCACCATTGCCTCCCCTTGAATCTCAGAGTGCGGCTGAGCATCAAACAGAAACTAAAAAAGAAGTGCAGTGGGTCCGAGCAGGAAGGTCTGAGGGTTGACAAACCTCGATAAATAGGCAACCAAGGCCATACAAGTCCGTCTCGACCGTCTTCTCGTGCTGGTCAAGAAGCTCGGGGGCAGAATATCGAAGGGTGCCACCGAAGACTGACGTTGTGAAACCGGTAGGGGCGTCGTCCTGGATCAGAGATAGTCCGAAGTCACACAAACAGGCATCGCCATGGGGGAGATGAGGACATTGATCTGCAGTAATAATCGGGTGTGAGACTGGATTTTAGGGGAAGTGGCCTTCTTTTTCTCACCCCTTTGATGTCGCCGTGAATGATTGGGGGCTTCTGCGAGTGGAGGTATTGCAAACCGCGGGCAACGTCGAGACACTTTTGCAGGGCATCAGAAACCAGTGGCGAAGAGGAATATGACTCAGAACGTACGAGGACTTCCCGGTTGGCGTCGGGATACTTTTTCAGAAACTGCAGAGCAGTTCCCTCGGCAAAAAATGGAGAGACCATTCCTGGGCCATGAGGTTCGTCGATAAACCCTAGGAGGGGAACAATGTTTGGGTGGGAAAGGCGGGTCCAAACCCGAATCTCGCGCTTAAGACGCTTGAGAGGCCATTAGCGTCTAAAGCTTTCCATTGGGTAGGGGGGGCACGGCACCTTTAGGACTTTGGTATTATCATTTGCAGTGGTGCTCACGATTAGGACTTTCACGACAACCTGGGAAACAAACCATCCTTCAGCGTGAGAGGGGAGATTATATGATGCGAAAGGTCGTAAGAAACTACCGGTTGTGAAGGCCCCGACGGAGGCCGCCATTCTGCTCTGTACACAATGGAATACCCTCCCCTGGCGACAACGGTACGCTCCATACGAGAGATCTCCCGCGTGAGGTTTGGTGCTAGCGGGGGTGCGGACGGGTCACTTTCATCAGTGGAGGCCATTCCACTAGACGATAGAGGTGGATGACAGATTCGACAACCCGAAAAAACGGGAGAATCCTGGGGTACTTATTAAAGCATCCTCCAGGCGCCTAGACAGCAAGCGGACGGGTGATGCCGAGCTCATTGTTTGGAGTAAATGCTTGAGTAAAGCCCTGAAAACACGAGGCATGATAGGCCACAAATTAAGATCAGTTTATTATATATTTGATAGAAGAGCTCATATATGCAGGTACCGAGCGACAGGGATGACTCGAGGTCTGCAGCCATCCCTCGGACCCCTTTCGGGCCAGGGACACAAATTTGTGGGGCGCAACCCACCACGAAGCCATTCGCAAAGGTAAATTGTGCACAGCCTATTCATCTCATTTCCCCATGCACAAGATTGAAATTTTGGAACTCGTCTGCAAGAATACCAACGGTAGGAATGCCGTTGGGGGAACGTCGGGATGGATGGGAAAACCAGAAAATCGGCCTTCGGAGGCGGTATGCTGACCGGCACACATACGCAAACCAGACCAAGACAGGGGACCCGAAGACAACGCTTCCATGGCGACCTAATGTGACAAGTGACAGCAGGTGAAACGACATCGACCCAGATATTGACGATCATCAAAATCCAAATACCATGGTGCAGCCACAGGTACAATGCAGCATGTGGATATATCCATGGAAATTATGTCGAGGATGCAGACCGGCGATGTCAGTGTGTGAAAAGTGGAGGGATTTTGGTATTACTTTACTTCAAAGCTGCCGACGGATACGTAGGACGAGTGCCATTAGATCACATCCAATGCGCAGACAGTTACACAACAAGGTCCCAAGTTAATTTCGTACATAAAGTCAAACCGAACTCGAAGATGTGGCGAGTCGAAGTAGGAGCTTGATCATGGTCCTTCAAAAAGGACAAACGAAAGAAAGACAGATTATCGACATACTTATAACGACCTGGACGAAAGAGCTGAGGTCACCTGGAGGACCTAAATCTAAAGACAGATAGCGCTGGATGTTCCCGTCAGGTAAGGTATCATGTGATTGCTATCGGTACAGAATTTATGTGACCACCCAAGGTACCTCAAAGAGAACAAAATCAAAGTACTCCTGTTCCATTAAGCTTTGATATTCACCCCCTGCCGCCGCATAATCAGTGTCTGATGCACCTTTTGCTCTCTTTCGATCGGACTTCGAAGCAAGGAAGGACAAATGAGTTGTCAATACTGACAATGTACGTTTTATTGTCTTTGGGTCCGGCTACAGGTGCGTGATTGTCGTGAGCACACCTCGTGTCAAATTGTAAAGCAAGACTGACTTTGATGATGAGCCCGGTGTAGTTTGCCGGTAAACCATATCGCAACACGCTCTCGACAAACAAGCGAACAATTTTGAGATGCACGAGGATTTGGAATGCCTCAGAGAAATTTATTCGTGCCACTCGGAGCAATTCGCTCTATAGGAGTGGCATGAGGACCACGTACTAGAAGACGCTCGTGAATGAGAAAGACGACACACCCATAGTTCCTTCTCTGTGATTTCCGCGGCCTGGAGCTCAGTGTTCGTCTTCGCGAGGAGATCATCCTGAAAGGTAAAGTCCCGAACGACAAATCTATATGACAGAATCATGAGCACATCAGAATGGAAATAGAATAGTAGTGAATTGGTCACTTGTTCTCTCGACATTTCTGTGAGAATTGATCTCTTGTTTTTCGGAACACCACGGCTTTGAAAAGAACGAATGAATCGTCTTGGGCTATTTTCCTTGAAGAGGCGAAGCGTGAAGATTCCAGCATAAGAAAATTCGATGCCATACGCACTCTGAAGAACGTGGAACGACCATTGAAGCGAATCTTTCATATTTTGAATTCCAATCATTAGCCATATTCCTAGAAGACGCGTTGGTAAGAAGTGATTGGACAAAATTGACAAGATTCTGCGCACTTCGGCACCGCAACGAAAATGGTCTCGAGATACTCGGACTCTGTTACATGCTCTTTCATCACCACATTGACCAGAGATCGCGTCGAGAGATTCCCACTACGGAATCCTATTCGCATGGGATCGTTGGGCCAAATAACCGCGAAACTTACGTGTTCCTCCTCTGCAGCTGATTGAGGGTACCCTTCGCGATATTGTAGTTGTTGAGTCTGCTCTTCATAACATTATCGATTGAGGTCATCTCCTGTAGGAGAGAAACCAGCTCATATTTAACGAAACTAGCGGATCACTAAAACAGAAACGCGCCTTGACCAGGACGTCAACGACGTCCCTTAAGCCCCTTTGCGTTCCGTATTTACTAGAGTTCCATTTCCATCCTCCGAGAAGATAATCGTCGATACTTTTCTCTTCTACTAGGGTATGCTGAGACAGACGTTCGGGATCATTGTTCAGGAGATTTCGTAGCGTGTCCACAACCTTGGCGACGGCGGAGGTAAAGAAGGAATCATGTTTTGCTAGTTCTTCCGACAGTGTGACGAGAAGATCCAGAGTCCCCGTCTATCCATTCTCAGGTTAATTAGTAGACGAAACCATGGGCACGGAGCATATAGCCTGCTATTCGTACCTTGAGGGATGGGACTTCCAGCTGGGCGAAATGGGACTCGGGTAATGCTTTGCCTTGTGCGAACTTGGTGCCAATTTCTTGTACTAGCCCTTCCGTGTCTCCATCTCGTGGAACTGATATGAGCCAAGTGCTGAGATCGGATGGCATATTGGAGCTGTCGAGCACTGGCGTTGAGTCTCGAAGGAGATCAGAATCGGATCGTGCCGAACCCCTAAATCCATCTGAGGAATTCTTGATGGGTATCGGTAGTGGCCACCTCGAGCTCGAAGGGTCTGTACACGAACTAGGAAATTCGTTGCAAACCAAGCTACACGATATTTCTGCAAATCTTGATTACAAGAACGTTGATGCGTGATATTATGTGGCTGATCGCTTCATCAAGTCCCGCTGAACGTGCCGTGTACGAGCGCATCCCACTAACACTCAGATCGCCTGCCGATGGCCTACCCGAACGGGCCTTGTCCCACGTTGCCACTTTAGCACGCACAGCTACGGCATCATCATTGCCCGACGCAACCACTGCTCTCGTGTCTATATCATTCTTTCGTCGCACGGTTGGGCCGATTATAACCATCCCCTACTCATCGTCTATAGCCTTTCGTGTCATCCCGCATCCCTCCACATTAGCTCCCGTCTGTTTCTCGTGCTTGTGCCTGTGCGCGGTGTGTTTTGCGGGGGCGCAAGTTTCGCTCTTGAGTCTTAGTATTGACGGTGTGAAGGCGGTCTCGCCTCGGTCCTATTCACTGGCCATCCACGCGATCCGCCACCCAGAAGTGTACTTCCCGGAGCGTGGGTATTTTCAGCACTCCTGTTGTCGTCAATCTGTTTCTCATTTCTTTGGGTTTTCTTGCCAGACTTACATCGACTGTTTACTTCGCAGGAAGGTGTCCCCAAGTCGATAGATCCAGATAGAGGAGTCTGCCTATCAGTGAGCACTGGCAACGGATGCTGGTCGACTCCTGTCGGTGCAACAGGTGCGCTCCCTTATATGCGGAGAGCAGCGCCCTCGGTCCCTCTGTAACACCTGAGGAAGTGCTAGGTGGAGGCACACAACATATGAGCACGGACACAGATGCGAATAACGAAGGTGGCGTATCTTTTGTGGCCGACGAAGGCTGTCTCGCCTGCCCCACTGACCACCCCACACCCGCAGGCTCCTCCAAAAAATCCCCAACCACGGTCGGCGATAAAGTAGTCGGTCGTGAGTATCTCTATTGATCCAGCTTAACAAGGGGTCGCCCTCCGCTCCCGGGGCACTACTGTCCATACTACTGATTCATGAACGACAATTGGACAACGCCCACCCGCCCCACTCCTATATCCCTATCTCTTCTTCTTTCTGATCGGTATCTCATACTCTATCGCGCCACACATTCGCCATTCACCACTTCGTCTTCACCGCCTAGAGCCTCTGGTGCAAAGGTGCAGACATTCCACAATAGTGAAAACAGCAGGTAAAGGCATCAATTCGTTCTATACAGCTGAGAATCTTCATCAGTGTTTACCCGACCTCAGAGATCATCGAGGATCCGTATCAAGCCGCCTCAGTCGGTCACCACTTTGTGTTGCACGGCTCGTCGTCGTGGAAGACAACAAGTCCATATCTGGAACTAGAACTCGACTACCCGTCGAACAGACGGGTGAGTTACGGGAATCACTCCATGTGTTGTTCCGTATGTCTGTACAAGGTCTATACTGCACATAGATACTGTACCTAGTCTTCACGCTATGAGATCGGGTTCTCCATTGAAGTCGAGACGTGGCCGTGACAGGACATCCCTTTCACACCCGAACGCGGATACGACTTTCCGTATCCACTTCATAGCATTCCTCGAAATACCGATCGAGGTCGACAGGCGGTTAGGATGTTCCTTTTTACAGACACATGGGCAAAGAGGCACAGGCAATTTATATATTTAATTATTGATACATATCCACATGTCACATTGTTAGGGTGCGTCTCTTAACAACCCCATGGGTCTTCCAGCATTCGGACACTTTGGGGAGGACGAGGGTACCTATATCCATGGGTAAGATGGATGGGGCTTTGGCTGTGAGGGTACGAGGCATGCCACTGTGGCCCAAAGTCCAGTCAGTCTCTAGCTTGGCCTCAGGTAACGTGTTAAGGATCTCGAGCTTCGACGCACGGAACTCGGTGGGATTTTTGAGTTTTTCCGATGAATACTGCCGTTCCTGATAGTTGAGCCGAACCGGACTTCCGTACGGAACCAAACCGACCATCGGCACCCCTAAATTGGGAGGAACAGAAGCGGTGGTCTGGTGAAGCCTGTGCCTATCGATGTATCGGAGCATCACCCTCGCCAAGGAGAACCATGGCAAAGCTCGACGAGGGATTTCCCTGATTTCCGTTTTGCCCAGCACTGTAATAGATCCTACAGTCCTGTATGAGGCTCGGGAAGCAGTGGCTTAGCGCCGTATTCGCTGTTGAGTCAAGAGTCAATTCAAATGGCCGTGCTGGGGTTCTGTGCATGGGTAGAATAATCGTCCAAAAGCGATATTTTACCCAGGGCTGCAAGGCGCCATATTGTATGGAGGTTCCGCTGAGCGGGCCTCATGTCCGAGGCCTCAGTGGAAGCCAAATAATTTCTTCCAACGAGATGCGACAATGAGAGCATAGGATGGGGCGCAAGTACATCTGTACTCGGTTACATCACTTACAGAGGAAAGCATACGACTCTCGAGGCAACTCGAGGAATGGCGGCCCGGCCTGACCCTCATGTAGAGGCAGTGCGAGTGCTCTCGGCCCATACAATTGGCAGAGCCTACCAGTGTTAGTAGGATAAATACAGTAATACCATTACGACTCCATCTAGGCATCACACAAATCTTGGTAATTGGCATTATCCCAAATCCAAGTGCTTGGGGAAGCCTCTGTCATTTAAAAAAAAACTTTCAGACCGTGGCACCAAGAACTCATGATATAGGGGGTAGTGAGAAAATTTTCGACTCCATGACTCGAGCAAGTGTGCGGCGAGTTCCGAAGCCTCCACCGGATCTTACAACACAGCCATACCTAAATCGAGCCTATCCATGCATGCACACCACGCTTACTGTGGTCTATGCGATTCTCGGGAGCATCCATCATGATGCTGTCCACTCAGAACGTGATTCACGGATATGATCCTATAATGTGCCTTGAGACACGCGCAGCTGTCGATTCACTTGACATCCTCTTTTCTCGCTCACTATCCTAGACGTCCTTGGCCTTCGGCCGGGAGGGTTACCATGTCTTCCCCCCACGATCATCCATCGACCTCTTTCTTTGTGCGCGCTGCCTTCCACTATAGAGCTACCGACGCCTCGTCAATTGATCTTGCTGAGGGTGACCTCATCGAAGTATTTTCGCAGCTCGACAATGGTTGGTGGGATGGTCGGCTTGTTACAAAATTCGACTGCCCGCGAGGGTGGTTCCCCGGTACTTTCGTTGTTCCAGTGAGCGATGAGGAGGCGCAGCAAGAAATCATTTCCGCTATTTACAGGCCGATTGATGGTTGGTTTGGCCTCGGTTCCTCTGACCATCTTAAGTCCACGAACAGAGAGGACACCACCTATATGACCTCTGTGGTGGATGATTTCTGGTTGCCAGACGTTATGACAGATGGACGAGTACGATTCCTTACCTAAATCCCCTCAGGCCATACTCTCACCTGTACAATTGCGATAGGTTATTTATCGTAACTCCTGGACGGGGGAGGAGACTTCAAGTGTTCCCAGCCCACCCGTTCAGATTTCGGGCCTGTGGGACAGACCCTCAAGACCCGTCTCATTTCTTTCATCCTCCGACTCCTCCAAATCGGATGATGCTGCAACTCTCCTCAAGCCCAAGGGTGACCGAGTCAACCCAAAATTTGGATCTCGAGCCTTCCGAGAAACCGGAACTCTCTTGGTGGCCGCCCTGAACCAGCGTTCCACATCGCATCCACGCGATTTCTTCGACGTCCCCCTCACGATAGAAGAAGTGAATCACCACGCGAATTCCATTCGACAAGCATTGCAGGAACTGAGCCGCATTACCAGAAAGGCCATGGGGGACGCCGGGAGGCGCATGCTTTACCCACGTGACAGTGCAAACAAACTGGTTGAGAAAGTACTGCGTCTGTTGTACATCGCGGGTGGACTGGCCCGGCCATGTCTCTCCCAACCAGACGAGGTGCCCCGGGTCGGATTGCCGTCGCCTGCATTTTGCAGACGCCACCGTAACGTCATCGTCGCGATCTCTCATCTGATCCTCTCCTTGCGCGAGGCCAGACATTCTTCGATCTCAATTACGACTGGAAATCAAGTCATCCATGATGTCACCGAGGTGGCTCGCACGGTTTTCACATTAGTGCGTGAGCTCGCCTGCTCGTCTAGTCCTCGCCAGAAGGTTCTCGAAGTTATGGCACCCTCCTCGATATCGGCGATCAAACCCAAATCCTCCAATATCCCTCTGGGTGCTGTCACGTTGGGGATATTCAAATCCCTTCGATCGAATGTGGATGAAACTTTCGCGGTATTAAGAGGTATTTCTGCTCAAGGCCCTGCAGGCAAGTCTCGAGGCCAGCCCATCAATCCCATCAATGTGACACAAATAACCGTGTTTCGTTTTGGTTCTACATAGCTTGCCGGAAGAATACTGAACTGATCTCCATTGCCGTCTCCCAATTATCCACTCTTCTAGCATGTGCCGAGGCCCTCGACATTCCGCGGCTGAGCGAAGTTGAACTTACCTCACGACGGACGCTACGTATGGATACTGTTTCCCACGACATGGACGCCACTAAGACATCCCTTTTCAACGAGGGCATGCTTCTCCTTTCCGCGATTCGGCCGCCTAAAGTCCCTCCACCGGTCGAACGGACTACTCCGTGTGTGCATGATTTAACTTCTTCCATCCTGCGCCGTGTTCAACAGCTCGAAGCCTGTATTATCGAACTGGTTTTTCTGAATTATTGGGGCATGACTCATTCCTCCGTCCTTCAACCCCGTCCAATCCCTCCTCCCCGTCTTTCCGTCAATCACTCCGAGTCATTCAGAGTACCTGAGCCCGTCGATTTGGAACATTCCTCATCCTCATCGTCCTCTTCTGATTGTCGACAGTGGATGGAGCCCCGATTTCGTTATCAAGTGCGTCGACACCAGAGATTTGGGAGGAGGAGGAGACTGCATCTGGGCCCGTGTCCTGCGGTCCGGGTATCTTCACCAATTCTGATGGCAGTGTCAGAGGTGGGACCCTTGAAGCCTTAGTTGAGCATCTCACACCCCACGATCAGCAAGGTAGATGGTCGCCTAGGGATTTCATAGGGGTCCAATCACTCACACCCGCTCTTGCAGATTTTGCATTCCACCATATATTTTTCCTCACACTCAGATCCTTTACAACTGTCTCGGAGGTTTTTCCTCTCCTGGTCGCACGTTTCAATGTAGCGCCTCCAGATGATCTTGATCCCATCCTACAGGAGGACTGGGCTCATAAAATCCGGCACTTGATTCGGATCCGGTTGGTATTCTATTTCTCGAGGACAATGAACGGTCTCACTTAACCCATTTGTATAGTGTTATCAAAGCAGTTATATCTTTATTGCAGGCAGATGGTGTAGTCAGGCGTGAAGACTCCAGCACCTTGAATGATATCAAAGCCTTCGCCAATGAGATCTCCGCTTTATATCCTTCCGCAAAGCGCTTGGTTACTCTTGCGGACATTGCGGTTAGTGATTCGCCGGCTGTCCGAAGTGGGATCCTTATGACCTTTGTTGCCTCGTATAGAAACACCGCGATCCCTCTTTCATCCGTACCCCCGGTTACGAACCTGTATCACCACCTCCACCTAGGGCTCCAAAAATGGGCTCAGATCGGAGACTGAGCTTGTTGGACCTCGACCCACTTGAGGTAGCCCGCCAGTTAACCTTGAAAGAAAGTGCGCTGTTCAAAAAGATTGCGCCGGGAGAGTGCTTTGCTCGTGCGAGAGAATGTCCTAAGCCACACGACAATTTCAGCACATGCATTGCACTAGCGAACCAGGTCCGTCATTCCGTCCTATCCACGTCTGAGTCGAATTCTAAGCTGAAAGGTTCCTCTAGACGGCATATTGGGTCTGCGACGAGATTTTGCATCGTCAGGAACCTAAAGGACGTGCAGCTGTCATCGGACACTTGATCAATATTGCACACGTGAGTTCAAATGTGATATGTGTTATATTCGTGACGTCAACTAATCCGCTCTGTCAGCACTGCCGCGGGCTAAACAATTTCTCTAGCATGACCGCCATTGTCGCTGGTCTGAACAGTACACCAATACATCGCCTCAAGCGCTCCTGGAGTGAAGTCAAGCCAAAGGCTATGGCACTTTTCCAGGAAGTGGAAGCGATGGTCAGGTCGTGGAAGAATTTGACTGAGTTCCGCAAGGCGATGACCGATGTTACCGGGCCGTGTGTTCCATTCTTAGGTATGTGCAAAATCGGGGATGAACTCCTGGCTCCTGCAGTTCCCTTATCATCACTTGTGTCAGGTGTTTACTTGACGGCGTTGCTGTTCATCCAAAATGGCGTAAAGGACACACTGGACACGGAGGGAAGATCATCAACTTTGCCAAGCATGCGAAAGCGGCCGAGACCGTCATAGAAATACAGGCGTACCAGGCAATACATTACAACCTTAGTGTCGTACCGTCGATCCGTCTCTTCATCGACAAATCCCTCCTTGTCACGGCGACGCCGGATGAATTTTGGGAGCGCAGCTTGGAAAGGGAACCGAGGGATAGCGTGCCCGATGTTCCAAGTGAGAGAAGGTGGTTATTGATGTCTAGCTTCGTGGTGTTCTGAGCTGATACAAACCGATTTCTTGGGATCTGTTGGGCGCTCCATGCATTATCTTATAATACTAGTACTATAACAGAATAGAACAGTGGTTCTGAGTCCCTTTTGAGATAGGCAGGAGCGCTTTGAGAGGAAGTGTGGGCAGCCGTCACACCGTGATGCAAGTGTGACTTATTGGACCGGGACGGACCGACTCTCGTGCTCAGCTCAGCCCCATCGAGTCTCCAAGTGGTTGTCCTCAATTCGGACGCATCGCGTTATTGGAACGGGAGTGTAGACGGAAGAGATTGACATGTTGTGGCCGTCAAATCCGTTGCTTGGTGTCGCGTTTTTGATATGGTATGCCAGGCTGCGGCCTTTGGGCGTCACTATCGACTAATATTATCCTTAGGGCGATCAGATATACGTACGCGGTGGATGTCAAAGGATCCATAGCCTGGAATTTTGTATGTCCAGGTACGAATGCATTGTTAAGAAGTGCCATTCAGCACATAATGAGACAATTCTTGCGTGTGCGAAATATTGCAGGGATAGATTCCTTGCATCCTCAAACCCAGGTCATCCTTGATGCTGGTCGTTACAAAGCGGGAGTACGCAAGGACGGATCCTTCATAATGTATGCTTACTCTGATAGGCTTGGCACGAGGCATACTGCTCACTAACACCACGCTATTCGTGTCCTAGTCATGACGTCGCTCCAGGGAGTTACCTCCTTCAAGTCCTCGCTCGGGATCACATTTTTGACCAGGTTTGTCTTTTTCTTTCCCTTTTGTGGGTCTTTGTGTGTATTCCAGAGTGCTATGGTACTGCAGGTCCGAGTCGACGTGCTCACCCCAGAACCAGAATTGTCGTCTTCCCCAATAACAACAACAGCGGCAACTGGCGTGTATCGGACGCCTCACAAATCGTAGAAATTCGACCAGTACCCCCGGGGACGCACTTCTCACCGTTTCCACCAAACCCCCTCCTCCCATACCCACTTGTTCTGTCCGCGCATGCTCGCAAAGTCTATTTTGTCCCCCATGAGGGATTTAATATCGTAGAGATGTTTAAAAATCCCATGATGCTGATGATGGTGCTCGCCGCCTTCCTTATTCTCGTACTCCCCAAGGCGATGGTGCGTGCATTCCTTTTTCTTTTTCCCTCCTGGGCTTTCCAGCCTATTATGGGCCGTTCCATTTTTTATTCATGCGAATTTGCATTGATTAGGAGGGTATGGACCCTGATCTAGTGAAAGATATGAAAGATACACAAGGGCGAATGCTGAACATGCAGAACCAATTGCAGAGTGGGGACTACGCCGGGTACGTAGCAAACACGCACGCCCGCAAGATTCTTTTTGCCCCCTCCCGTCCTCATCTTCCTTAAAAACAAAACTAACGAGACGGTGTAATTCGGTTTCAATTTTCTTCTCTGTTCCTAGTCTTGCCACAGGTCTCCTTGCTAGCGGCGAAGCCCCAAACTCTAGTAGTGGCACGACGTCTTCGCGGATCGGCGGCGGGCCTGTAGGGGCAGCTTTGCCTCCCCGTGGGAATGTATCGCCTTCTACTGGGCCTGGGAAGAGGGGTCCCGGAGGTGGAGGAGGGGGCGGGGGTAAGAAGAGGCGTTGATGGTCCTAGAAATGCAAAGATTTGTCTCTAGTACTTGCTTTCGTCTTTATGATTGACAAGACTCCAGTCTTGTGTGAGCACAGAACACTTTGGGTGCAAGTTCATGTTACAGTAGATGTATGATTACACAAAACATCTGTACTTGGGACAATAACCCAGACGACGCGAACGGCTCAAGAGGTTCAAGGATCTGGATCCAACACAGACCAATCAAGGTCTTCCAACAGACCTTGTTTCTTCAATACATCATTTCTTGTGATATGGATCTTTTTCGCCTCCCGCAACGTCGTCCACAAGCGCCAGGGCACGCCCTTCTCCCCATTACCAAGGATATTCTCTTCCCCAGACGGGGAGCGCGCAGCGACCTCCAGAGTGCCCCGGAGCTCTTTGGTATCACACCCTGATGCGAACCAGGCTTTCAACTGCTTGTTGAAGCCGATATTAGGGCGCACACTGGCGCGGAGGGCGCGGAGGCGTTTAAGGGCAGTATCGTATGAGGCTGCCGCGTCGACGTGTTGTTGGTGATACTGGCTTCGTAAGAGCCATGCTAAAATTATGGAGGCGAGAACGGGAGGCGCCGTAGGCGCAGTGGACGAGAAGCTTGGGAGGACTTGGATTAGGATTGGCGGCGGTGGCGGTGGCGGTGGAGAGGGGGCCATTCCCACTGAGGGCGAGGACGCGGTCGATATAGAGGAGGGAGGTGTCGAGGCAGTCGATAAGGTTCGCCCATGGGAGATCTGCAATGCGCACATGGAGAATGGCGAGGGGGTTCCGGGGATCGGGATCAGGGGGGGGAAGAAGCTCGGATGCCGCTGTTAGAATATGTGTGATTCCTACGGCACGGAGGTAGGTGGACGAGCATGCCCCCGTGTATGAGCCGAGGAAGAGGTTGGGTGCTATGTAGGAAATATGGGGTTTGTGTTGAATTAAAATTTGGGGTTGGGGCAGCTCCAATAAAGAGCAGTTGTCGACAGGGTTGGGATCATTAGGCGTGTCGGATAGAGGGTACTTCGCGTTGATGGAGATCCGGAGTGCTCGATTTGCGGGAATGAGCTCTCCATAAGAGGGGGCACAGGTGAAATACTGAACGCCGGCCACACTTACAAATACCAATGTTAGGATGTATATGGGCGGATGTTATAAGAATGAAGGGATAGATGACGTTGGTATTCCATCAAGGGATAGATATAGATAAAATAACACGATCAAACTCACGTTCCCATGTTCTTTCCGACCGGCTCATCGAGCTCAATTCCTAGCACCCAATCCTCCGTATTGTTCATGTCCATGGCATATGGTCCACAGTATCGGATTGTACCATGGCGATATACGGGGGGTTCCTTATTGGGGCCATGATCGTCAGGCATCATTGCCTTCTTGGTCTCCATGATACACCGCATTCCAAGTTGGATCGTCGGATCCATGCCTGAAGGTTGCAGCCGCCGAGACTGGCGAGCTCAATGTAACTTTGTGTGTTTCTCGGGGCTTTCACCACTGTTGGCCCACTCTGTCTGTCTGATGAACTCATGTAAGCTTACCTCTAGGTAATTTCTATCCTGATCCGCTGGGTGGTACAGCCACCTGAGCCGAAGATAATGTGCAGTGGTGTTCTTCGGCAACTCCCATCGTGATAGCCATCATTCCTTTCATTGGTCTTGTCAGCAAGGCAGGCATGTCTGGGAGTGAGCACCATGAGCGTGAGGAGAGCGTGAGGAGTTGACATCCCCCAACGCGCTCTCAGATAAGAAAGCATAAGAGGGCACGATGTCCTGGCAAATATGGGTTACTACAATCAAATGTTATAATACAGTAATTGGGCCTGTACAGTTGTGGACAGGCAAAGTCTGATAACTTGTCTGGAGCCTGATCCATTAGCTTCCAGGCCTTGAAAATATGAAATTCGGAATCTCCTCACTCCCAGGATCTCAAAAATGTCCAAGATGAGGTCATGTGACCACTTTTTGAATCGGCCAATTTTTGAGGCCAAAATTTCACAACTTTATATGCTCTCCTGGCTGAGGCAGAGGCCTTGGGAGGGTCCTATGTGGTTGTATGTACAGTCTAGCCATGTGTGCTATGCATATATACACATAAACCAGTTGCAAAGGTTAACTAGTTATTCACAATAGATTCAATAGCAAGCATAGCTCGCTGGGAGACCGCACGATGTCCTTTTTGTTTTTTAACTGCCCATTCAGCTGCCTTCCCAGTTAATCCCTTGCGATATGCTGACATGAACCGCCATGACCAGTTTATAAAACGGCAGATGGTATCAAGTGGACACGAGTTGAGGCTTGTAAGGGTGGCCTCTTTTGCTTGTGCAAATGTACCCTTGAAGACTTCACGGTATCGATATTTTGCATAACCCCAGTACTAAATATTCCAAGCAAATAGTTAGTAGTCAAGGTTTTAAGCTGTCACCAGTGAGAATACCAGATTTACCATTTCAATTGGATTGAGCTCACAGTGGAACTTGGGTAGGAAGAGGCAGTGGTGTCCAGCCCTAGAGATAAGCTCCTCCACCATTGAGACCTGATTACCAAAGTCCTTCTGTTTACTGAGAATGCGAGCAAGGCAGCAAGTCTCATTCTCGAATGGACAAATAGGGGCACATTTGGCGCAGATGCCATGTGTATTGAAGCCACGCTCTCGCAATACTTGATCCAGACCCTTTGCATCTCCACTCTCGGTTGTCATTTTCTGGGCCTTGCCTCGCATGGCAACATTAGGCACATTGCTGGGGATAATCGTGTCCTTCTGTTTTCTTTGCCGGCCACCATTGGCTTTGTTCATATCAAAGGCACGAAGAGCATCAGGCCCGAGGGATGCATGTGCAGAGGATTGGTCGAAAATAAATAAAGCCTCGCAGTCAGGATGCGCTGCTTCAAAGATGGGTATCGCCCACTCAATCTGGCCAAGGAGCTGCTTTGTATCCCACCAGGGATCACCAGCAGCACCAGGGTAGATAATGACTCATGCATCACTAATAATATCACCTTGGATATTCCGATGAATGAGTCGGCCATCTTCTTCATTAATAAAATCCGACACATGAATGAGCCGTCCTCTACTCTTGTTCTGTAGCACAGTGGTTCCAGTTTCAAGCCTAGCCATAGCCATTAAGTACCTAATACACAGGAGAGCACCAAGAATAAATTGGACAGACCATGCTGACTTCTTAAACTCATTCGCATGAAAACAACTTTCATCGTGAAATTGGGCGATTATGCGCTTTTCACCTGGCTGGAGATTTGGTTCCTTTCGATCAAGGTTCTCCCCATTGTATTGAGCCATACGCCGTTCATAATTTTCCATTGCAGGAAGGAAGATCTTGTCACGGTACTCAACAACATCTGGGCGCTCATGACCGTCCATGTACACACCCTTGCGAAGTCTTGTGAGTCGGAAACCAAGCTTGTACATCCACCGTCGGGCAGTACGATTGCTGAGGGGATTCCTTAAAGCAATCCCGAGGTCAGGAAGGATTGTGCTATTAAGCACTCTGCAGAAGTGAGCCGAAGTCACCAACCCAGCCTTCTGTGATTGAAGCCAGGTGAGTGCCGCCCTTCGCATGTCCTCGTCGTCTAGATAGGAAGAGCCCTTGCGCAGACCACCTTGCTGTTCAATCGGGAGCTGTTCAAATTTCTGGTAGTGTCGGGCAAGAGTTCGAATACGTGATGCGAAATAAACACTGTCCCATCATTATGCGATTTGGCAATGTGGATGCTGGCCGAGATTCGTTTCATCCCCTTGATGCGAAGGGTTGCGAACTGCCGGAGAAATTGGTACTGATTAATCTGATAGAAACTGTTAGTATATGGAAATACAGGTGTTCCAAAGAATAGCGCACTTGGCAAAGGGGGAGGGTGCATTTATTCTTCTGTTTGTCAAGAATTTTATCGATTCCATCCCGAAGACTCGACCAGTCACTAACTTCAGATCCTGCCTTGGAATTTGAAGAGATGTCCTGGAAGAGCTCATCCAGTTCATCTTCCTCATCATCATCACTTTGATCGTCATCCTCCGCAGTCAGAGGGGTTGTGCGTCCTTGGATAAGGTCGGGCAACAAGGGCTCGGACGGTGGCGGTGCTGACTCACAAATGTTAATGTCACTTTGTGGCAATTGCGGAGAGGGGGAACGTGAAGAAACATTTATCGGGGAAGAGGAAGAACCGGCAGAAGCTGCCCTGAGCCATTTTGCATCTAAGGTGCTTTGCAATTTCATGGCTCCCCTATAACGTCGTTGTGTCCGTTCTGACTTCAAAGATATTACAGGGCCGGTGCTATATTTTTTACGGGGCTCTAGAATGCAATTAGATATGGTGGAAAATACAAATTAGAAGACATGACTTACAAGACTCCCCCTCGACTTTTCATTTCATCACACGCTTTGGAGTCCAATCTTCGTCATCAAAACTTTTTGAGATCCATTCTAGGTGTGAATAAAGGGCATTCTCTTGCTCTTCAACCTCACAGTCGTCGGGTCCATCAAGATCTTCATCCTCGGGGGCGACAAATGGTAAATTTTCATCAAATCGGGGTATGTGCGGATTCCAGCCAATATCATCAGAATAATCGTCGTAATCATCATTAGAAACTTCATCAGTAGAACTATTGAGCAGTTCAAAGAAGGATGTGATAGGGACATCACCCATGATGCGCAAAGACCTCCGGGTGTTGCCGAGGTTTCTTCCGGCTTAAGCCTGAAGAACAATTCACCGATTTATGGGCTTCAGGACAGTGAATGCCACCTGTGGATGCCGGGATCATAATACACACGACCATACCTGCATTTTGGTGCCCATGCCGACCCTGGGCGCTTAAATTTTGGTCTTCGGCCAATTTTTGGGCCTTTAAAAAAATTTAATCCTTTATTTTTGGGAAAATGAGGCCATGGGAAGCTTGGTTAAGGCTTCCGGAGTACATTCCGAGGGTTTAATAAGAAGTTGTGACATAATTTTCAACCCCAGAAAACTTATCAGACTTTGGCTGTCCACGACTGTACATACGGAACTTATGGCTCGTCCCTCGGCAACCATTCAAGTTGCTGTTTGTCGAATATCTTAGGGTGTCATTCGCAGGCGTTATGACGGTGGGTGTGTCGGTGATTAGTCCTTGTTTATGCTTAAAGCTGGGACAGCTTGTAGGGTTTTCGTCGGATCATCAGAGCTTATTCGGCAGTTAGTGGATGCTTTTCCAAAATACAGCAGGCAGGAAGAAGTGAGAACGTGCCTATTGATGTCTAGCTTCGTGGTGTTCTGAGTTGGTAAAGATTGATTTCTTGGGATATTTTGGGCGCTCTGTGCGTATAATCTTATAATACTAGTCCTATAACAGAATAGAACAGTCGTTCTGAGTCTTTTGAGTAGGTACAGAGTAGGGAACGTCACGCCGTGACGCAAGTGTGACTTATTGGATGCTTTGCTCGAGCCCCCATCGAAGTCTCCAAGCGGGTTATCCTCAATTCCGACACGTCGCGCCATTGCATGGGAGTGTAGATACACCGGGGGAGGGCGGATGTTATAAGAATAACGGTATAGATGAGGTTTTGTATTCCATCACGATGACAAGGCATAGACATAGATAAAATATCGTACTCACGCTCCATTGTTCTTTCCGACCGGCTCATCGTGCTCAATTCCTAGCACCCAATGCTCCGTATTGTTTCAGGTCCATGGTATATGGTCCGCAGTATTGAATTGTACCATGGCGATATACGGGAGGATCCTTATTGGGCATGATAGTCAGGCGTCATTATCTCCTGTGTCTCTCCATGCATGATATATTGCACTCCAAGTTGGATGGTTGGATCCATGCCTAGAGGAACCAGCCGCCGAGGCTGGCGAGGCCAATGAAACTTTTTGTGTTTCTCGCAGTTTTCACCACTAGTACTATTGGCTTCGGGTACATTCTATGTGTCTGATGAGCTCGTGGAGCCGTGGGTGCTTACCTCCAGGTAATTTGTTCCGTCTATCCTGATCCACCCCCGAGTGGGAGGGTGGTTTTCGGATTGCATCCGGATCCTGCCCAAAGTCAAAAACAGGCTCACACGAGAGTCCTACAGCTACGTGAACTGAAGATAAACCTAGTTTGGGGCCATTGAAGACCGGATCCCGACTAGGATCCTTACAGATAGTTTTGCTGCGACTGACTCAACTGAATTGAGTCAAGTCAAGTCAAGTCCCTGAGTCCTTTTTTTTTCTTTCCAACTACGACACATTGGGGCTTTTTTTTGCCGCAGGATGAAAGAGAAGAGATCCAAATGATAGAAGTCCATAAGTCTGAGGCAAATAGTGTTGAAATGGGCGGTTATCGACTACGGCGTACGTTGTCACGTGCCGCTTGCCCCTCTCTGCTCTTCTGGCCCATTCTAGGGCCGACCCCTTTTACTATATATAGCGTAGGTACTGCGTGTAAACCCCACTGGTTTGTACCTCCGCGACACACACGAGGTTCTTTATCCCAAAAAATAGCAATGTGGTGACAGCACCGTGAGGCTTTCTTTTTAAAAGTTCCGAAAAGGACTCGAGTCTTCGGCAACACTACTTACAGATGCCAACCAGTATTACTATAATATCGATGCCAAAAGGTTCAGAGATGGTGTATTTTGGAAGAACAAATTTGAACTGGTGTTATTTCGAATAATTCAATAGTGTGGAGGCTGTGTGCCATTTGGATATCCGGATTTGAAACTTTTGCGGACCACAAGTCGATGGATCTTGTTCCCGAACCCGTGTGTATCAAAATGCCCACCAGATCAAATATATCTAACGGAAGAACGCAGGGATTTCCGTGCCACTTATTCTGTGCAAAGCATGCAACCCCATGAGACTGGTGGAAGCGCCCAAAAGTCAATGATAAACATCTAGCGAAAATGGAGATAAGAGGTTGGGACCCGAGGGTCCAAGGTACCACCTGGCACGCAATTACAACATGCGCATCACAGTACAAGTCGCGGATCACGCTCTGCCGTGATGTCATGAACCGTAGTTCAAATTACCGCCAGCACCACCCGTCGTATTAGTACCAATTCCGGCAGATCTCCGTCTGTCATCTCTCTCTATATCTCTCATCATGACCAGCAGTCCAATAATGACGAGGTCAAGATATTCTGAGGCTTCCGGGGTGACGTCGAGAGTTGGTTTCTTGAATACACGACGTTTGTACGTGGCTATTGCATTCCCATGAGAATTGTACAGCTGCGGACGTGGTGGTGAGGTAGAGGGTTGACAGTGGGGGGGGGGGGGGTGAGGCTGGGGGAACGTACGATAAGTTTGCTGAAGGATGTGGTCCATTTCCACTCGCCATGACGAGTAGTCATCAGTCATGAGCTAACACAAAAATATATCATTAGCATATCCCCAGCGGGAGACATCTAGGGACCTACCTGCTCCACCATCCCTTGCTTGGGAAGAGATCTTCAACCGGTTGAAGGATATTGTTATAACAGACCAAGTCCTCGCTCCATTTGTGCATCTCTAGTTGGGCAAGAAACTCTGGTTCTGCGCTAGGAGACCTGGAGCGCCTGTAGACAAGAGTCGGGTCCGTAGCGAATATGTAGCTGGGCGGCGTATCAACTTCGTACAATACTGTATGGTCCGAAATGCGGATGATGGTCTCTTTACTGCTATCTCTTGAGAATGTAAGGCGAGTAGACATGGCTGCTGGTGGAGTCCTCTCGCATCACCAGTAACCCCCGTAGTAGTATACCGCGCTTTGCTGGACTCCACATGGCACAATTAGAGTGAATACAAAAAGCGATGCAGCGTTGATATCTTCGGCAACTCCCATCGTGATGGCCG
Organism: Hydnum rufescens UP504; assembly: GCA_014904985.1. NCBI lineage: Eukaryota > Fungi > Basidiomycota > Agaricomycetes > Cantharellales > Hydnaceae > Hydnum > Hydnum rufescens. The sequence continues at coordinate 73,824 of MU128997.1, read as the reverse complement.
CTGTGGGCGGTGGCCATTATCTTCATTGGCCGTGTCGGAGCGCATATCTGCGAGTAAACACCATGAGCGTAATGAGGTTTGACATCCCCCGAAGCGCTCTCGGATAAGAAAATATAGGAGGCCATTCCCCACAGTCTAACTTTATAATACAGTACCTCTACATGTGTCAACCTATGACTCGCCCCTCGGCAACCATTCAAGTTGCTGGTCGTCTAATATCTTAGGGCCATTCGCAGGTATTATGAGGGTGGGTGTGTCACAGTGATTAGTCCCTGCCTATGCTATGCTTAAAGCTGGGAAAGCTTGTCGCAGATTTGTGGGGTTTCCGTCGGATCATTAGAGCTTATTCGGCAGCTGGTGGGCGGTTTTCCATATACGCGGGTAGGAAGAAAAGGTGTCTAAGGCGATTCTATTTATTCATATAGAGGGTAGGGTAGTACAAGGATGAGCAAGTAAGACCCGTGATAGAGAATATGAATACATAAAGAGAAGGGGAGGGCGGTGTTCGATACCGATTCACAATACATTGATACCTATTTTTGAAGCAATAAAGAATTGGGGAAGGACAGGGTACGGATCTTATGGGTTATCGAGGAGGGCAAGAAAGGGAGGTGTCCGTGTTTGTTGTCCCCCGAGTGCAATGGCTGGGTGTGCGTAGTATCGCACTTGGAGACGGCGTGCGTTCTTTTTCCGCATTACGGTGATAGACCACCTGTGGATGCGTGGAACGATGCCAGTTAGAACGGGGGTGGCCGTCGCAAAGACAATGGACAAAGAACGCACCCCTCTAGGACGAGAAAATTATAGCCGCCTTGTTTGGAGATCTCCTCCATGAATTTGGCGCGAGAGTGTTTCACGGCATCGCCGAGTGGCAAGTGACCGGACACGTCAAAAGTGTATGTGCCCATGACTTCGTGAGGAGCGACGCGGGATATCTGCAAATCTGGAGGAATGGATGAGGTTCCGGGGTGGAGGACCGGAAGCGCGCTTGGACCTACCGTCGTCGTCGTCGTAATACATTGGTGTGGGTGCCACTTCTTTGAGATCGATGACCTCCCATTGTGGAAGTGGGGCGGGGCGGAACCTCATGGCGATAAAGGAAAAGCACTGAAGAATCGTAGTGGCGACGACGGAGGGAGGAAATGACCTGACTTGCGGGAGGGAAGGTGACGAAAAGGAGGCAGATTCCCATGGGGCTTGATGTTCCCTTTTATGTGGCACACATCCGCGTTCTCTGGCTCTGTTTGCATTTGTAATGAATGATGGGTGGCCCTGATGAATGTGATGATTGTTCACGGTTTGAAAAACCATTGCCACAAAGAGGAACTATGCACAATGCCAGAGGGACACGTACTCCTTGGTCAAGTGACAGCCGGCCGTCCGCTCCCATTGCCGACGTCACCATGCTCGCCGACGTAACCCTGTTTGCCGTCAACTTTCGGGTTTCTCCTTGAAAGAGTGCCAATTACAGTCGTCATGTTCTCACGACGCTCTGATTGAGGGCGCCTGCGTCAGCCACGCCACTACTATCCATGGAGACCGTTGCTCTTCTTCATCCGTTCCTTGGCTTGCGAATCACCCGTGTTCACCCCATTTTGAGTGACCCTTCCCCCATTGCTTGGTTCTGGCTAGTGCCGCGACTCGGCTTAACTGCATTACATAAGACAAGTCGAGTCAATCGAACATTTCCTCATGAAAGACAGCACCTGCAGTCTGCGGATACTGTAATGGTATTTTTTTCACTGCAGCCGTAAAGCTAAAGAGACTTGCAGTACATCGTGCAAGTCGTCAAGTTCCAGGCTAAGAAGACCGTTGGGAGGGTTTCTTTTTTTTTAATTGGCTTTGAGCCGCAACATCACTACCGGAGCCCGAATCCATCGATCTGCTCTCACACGCGTCGGTATCTTTCCCCTAAATGACCATGACTCCCATTGAGGTGCTCTGCGTCAATTTCACCTGGCACCGGTTCCGATGCGGAATCCGAGCAGCGATGTGCTATAGGCTTAGCGCCATCCAGCCCCTATACCTGGGGCTGTGTCTCGTGCGTCCACTACGTCTCGGGTGCCCTATTTCATGGACAACGATTGGATTTAGCAATAGCCGCCGTAGCCTGAATTTCAACCTGTGTAGTCACGATAATGGGGGGATATGAGCGGGTGATCATGAAGGACGGTTGGGAAGGAGATATGGTATGTCATCATCTCGTTCTAATTGATACGGTCTTCAAACCCTTGACCCCAGTGACTAAATTACGGCTCGGGGGCCGAGACGGAAACATGGAGGAGGTATACAGTAGCAGAATATTGCACTGAGCGCTTTATAAGGGTGATCTATCTTTAGCGCATCATGGGTTAGTTGAGGACAGAGGGTGAATAACATAACCTGATTAATTTGAGGGGGATTTGGGTGAGCGCTTGCGAAGGACACAGGATGGCGCCTGTGGGATTGCGCGAGAAGAAACGACCCAGTCTCACAGTCAAACGATGTTTGGGAATCGTCAAGAGTCTGATCGAAATGTAACACTGCCACAAAAGAGTTTCCGGCCTTTACCGAGGTCGGCCATGAATGGTTTCTGGTCGCGTTGGCTTGCCCGCCTCAGAATCGGGGTACGTGGTCATGCGAGCCTTTTTTTCCCGATAAGGTTGCCTGATTTAGTACATTGCCAGCGCCACTATGTCGGGCGAGATTTGGAAGGTGAAAATCCACGTACTCTAAGAACCTATTGACCGGGGCGGACATTGATGATTCCTGCTCAACCCTATCTAACTGAATGCCGCCATCCTAGGAAATAGATTTTACGAATACCCCCCAGCACAGCCCAATGCCACGCGGACAAAACGAGTAGTAGTGTACCGTAAACAGCGAGATATGTGGAAATACGCGTCCGGCATCTCGAGGCTGCCAGGCAAGTGGATGGTTATGGAATTGAGATGCTGCTTCTCATCTGCCGTTGTACATTTCGATGCCCTCTCCAGTTCAGTGGACGGCGTGGATGTCCCATACGCGATTGTATCCACCTTCGATCGAAGTATGCATCTTGCATCCAAGGCAGCCATCGTTTGTTGCGTGACATTATCACCCTCTCTGTGTTATCAGGACCTTCAAAATGATATGGTGCGCCGAAGTCGGGTCACTCAGCTTGCTGCACAAATAGAGACGCGGGACCAGGAGGAGAGACACCGCCAGCTTGTGGCGTCCTCTGCCTTGGGCCCCACAGTACAGGGGCTGTCTGAGTCGTCAGCCGTACGGTCAGATGACCCAGCATCAAATTCATCTGCTCCGCCACCATCTGGGAGAGAAAAGGTAGAGGAAGGAACGGCGTCTCCGTTCCGTCAAGCAAAAGACGCCTCAGATGAACCGGAGACATGGAGTCCTAAAGTTCTCCGGAGGCGAGGGTGACGCCCGACGTAATTAGGAATGTGTTTAAATCCAATGTGCTTTCCAATACTACGCGTCCTTGGCCTGAATGTCGAGCCTTAATCCCCTTCGTGCATGGTGAGCCATAAAATTGATTTCATCATCATCATTATCATGGTGAGCCATGTACCCACCCTAAAAATCCTATTTTTCCCGTCCGGCAAGCCGCATAACTAGATCACAGAAGTCTACATCACTTGCCCCAGATTTCCTTCTTCGGATAGGAGGATCAACGGAAGAACTTGAGACCCAATGTCCCTACATACGTCCAGGCCAGCCCGGAAAAAGCATCAATACTAATCAGCGGATTTGTGAATCCTGGTGAATTTCGGTAACGGTGGCCCTCAGGCTGTGAGAGACCGAGACAAGCATCTCGGGATTAAGGGGCTCTGTGGCCCTAAGTGGAGAAATATAAATGTGATATACCTGTCACCTAGGTTGGATTTGCTTTCTACCCCTCGGTGCTACTTTAGCCTTCTGATTAACGATCTTGAATAACACACGAGACAAATTCAAACTCAAAAGCATACTTAGGGGAGGGCGGAAGACGAGCACCGCAAGGTCAAAGGTTTTCGGGTTCTTCTTTCCGGGTGCAACACAGAACCTCTTGGATCACTCTCCTGCCAGTGCCCTCTGCTTGCATGTTACCTACTGTTACCATAGTTAGAGTAGACCGCTCTCGGGCCGGCCTTCTGCGCCAAATCAGATGATTTCACTCTCGCTTACTTGCTTATATGGCCTTGCTCTGCCTTCGGCAATACAGGTAAAGGATATTTTGAACTCCAACTACCTGGCGGCGCTACCTCTCCAGGTCCGAATGCGCTGTCCGCTTATATAGTACAGCACATCCGTTCCGGCCTGCTGTGTGCGCAGTGGCCACAGAGCGCCAGGAAACGATATATGACCGCATATAATAGTGAAAAGAAGGGAAAAAAAAAAAAACTCGAGTGGTGTTGACAGCAAAATCGCAACAGGTACAAGACAGCCACTAGATGCATAGTCGGGCCTCAATGAGATAGATTGTCTTGCTGTAAAAGGAATCGGTTCCCCTGTGTGTTGTGAGGAATAACCGCTCAGATTGTGGTTTGAGGACAAATCAGAGTGCGGACTCGCCGGCGGCACATAGAACCCACCTCTGTAGCCCACTGGCAGTTGATAATCTCTGAGTGGATTCGTTCAGCTGAAGTTGGGCCATGCCAGTGCAGTGTTGTCAATGGGTCAGTCAATAGACGGTCAATAGGATGTGAAGGGGTCAAAGGGTCTATGGATATAAGTAGTGCTAGCTTGGAGTTGGTCTCAGTCACCCAGTCAACACCAGGCTGTTCGATATCCTCCGCACTGCGTTATCCTTTATTTTGGGACAAAGGTCCTAATTAAGTTTTCAGATCTCTTTGATTTTGAGACAGAGGGTGTCAATAGCCAGGTTTTAAAATTTTCAGTGGAAGAAGATGGATATTTACGAAAGGGGTGTCCATCATCCAATTGATCTATAAGTGCGCCTTCGTTAATATGTATCTAACGAGGCATATATCATCCATGTCATTTGGGTCGTTGACCCCTGGTCTACAGGGGTCTATGGAGGGTCAATAGAAAACCTATTGACCCCAAAAGTCACTAACCGGGACATTGACCCGGTCAATGACAACACTGGCAACGCCAGCCCTTATCTCTCTTCCAATACCTGCATCCGGATGTCGTGAGATCGAAGAGTGTGAGATCGCAAGTGTACTGTAACGGTTTCCTCGGACCAGCAGCTAGTAGTACTGCATGTAGATCGCGACCGATGAATATACTCATCTTTTCTGAAATGAGGTCCACTAAACACACGTTTCCGTAAGTGGGTGATACGGTCGCCGACATGATACCCGAGTCGATAGGATTGGCGCTTCCAGTCGCGCTAGTTTCTCGGGATGTACCGAAGGCAGCACTCTGTCGCAGTGTCGCGCGAATATCTAAGTGGCTTCACTAATTCTACAACCGATCCCACGACGATGATCCGATCGACAATTAGTGTCATGGACCCGCGGTATCTGCGTTTTTGATGATGCTCTTTGATGTCGAGATTCAGGACTGGTGTGCGGAGTATCGGAGAGCATACGGGATCGTCCCGATGTATTCGTTATGAAACTGACGACGCTCAGAGTTGGGAAATGAACCTAAACATGTTCCTAATTACGCCCAGCGTCTCCCTCATCGTTTTTCTCCTCTCTACCCGCACGGAAGACCAGTATGAGAGGTGTTTAGCAATATCTCGTGTGGTATTAAGTCAGTCGACATCGTACTCATTTCCATAATACCTACGATCCGTAGAACTCAAGACGAGATACGCTCGCTGAGTAAACAGCATGGGGCGGAGACGTAGCTCCATTTCATTCGACGCTTGATCGCTCTCTCGACTACTGCTCCAGCTGCATTCGATATATCATCCACCCTAACGTTTCGTTTGCTTCAACTTGGTCCAGATTTGACGAGGACCTCGATACGGTCCGGTACTCCTGCGACGTTTTGGAGTCTTCAAGAGCTCTCCTCCCCGCGAGACTCTGGTGGTCGAAATCCTGTCGACTCTAGCGATAACTTCGGGACTACTCAGCGCAGTATCAGGGAAAATTTTTGTCTAGTGAATTTTGTAAGATACAAGCAAAATCTAGTGTTTCATGGGGTGGCACGACCCGGCCAGCTGCACGGAACACGGGGGAAGTGAGTTGGAATGATAAGGCGAGGTTAACATAAGACGTACCGAGGATACAGAGAGCATTCCCTACGAAACGGTAAAACATGTCAGTTTTCTCGAAGTCTGACCCTTTTCTCCCACCTACCTGACGGTGTATCTGTTGGTGAGCCATGCCAGGAATCGCTACACGTATGCAAGTATTATTACAGACATAAAGCGAGGGAATATACGAGATGGTTACCTCAACTCCTAAACCATATCCACCGTGCTCACAAGTGCCGTATTTGCGTTGGTCGGTAAACCTGTAGTAATGAACTATATGAGATTTGATCGATGACTAGAATAGTCGCGAATGTACCAATAATATGGAGCGGGATCGATACCCTCACGTTTGTAACCCGCGAGAAGCTCGTCCATATCGGCAATGCGCATTGAACCACCTGTGGAAAGGGTAAAGCATGGAAAACGGGTCCCCATAGGCAGGCGCAACCAACCGACAATCTCGCCCACGTTGGGCATCAACAAATCGCAGCTCTCCGTGAATGCCTCATCGCCTGGAATCTTCTTCATGTAGAATGCCTTGATTTCTTTGGGAAAGCCGTACAAGAAGATCGGTACGCCCAATTCATCTGTCATCTGCCGCTCAGCGGCCTCTGCGATGTCGTCCCCGACGGTGTGATCGACAAATCGGCCCGTCTCGTCATCCTTGCGCTGAATACCGTGCTCATTGAGATACTTAATGGCGTTCTTGTACGACATACGAAGGAAGGGGCGCTTGGGTGGCTGGAATTCGGGATGCAACTGCTTGAGCATGGCAGCAAGGCGAGGGACTGCGAGGACCATCGAAACGGCCTCACAAATCTGGGAACACGATAAGAATGGTGCAGGGTTCCGTATTGTTAGTGTGCACTCACGACTTCTTCGATATGGGTCATTAATTCATCGAACGTGATAAAGGCCAGTTCAGCCTCTAGATGGGTATATTCACTCAGATGCCTAAGAAAAATAGATCGGATATTGATAGTTACATGCCACAAAGAGGACTGGATTACCTGCGAGTGTGACTGGGAATTCAAAGAAATTATATCAATTCCGAAAATTGAAATATCCAGAACCGATATCGCACCTGTTTTCGGCTCTGAAGCTTTCTTGGATCGAATACACATCACCCAGGCTCGGCAAACAGGTCTCAAGATAAAGTTGGCTACTCTGGGTCAAGAAAGCCGGTTGACCATAGTAATCGAACTTGAAGAGCGTGGCACCCCCTTCGACTTGGGTTTGCACCATGCATGGCGGAGTCACTTCTGTTAGATTGTGAGCCTCGAAAACTTTTCGGAAGGCGGAGAGAACCCCTGCTCGAACGTGAAGAACCGACGCGGCTACTTCGCCTCGCAGAGCCAAGTGGCGATTGTCTGCAAGAACGTTGCCCTCGGATTCCTGATCAAGAGCCTCGTATCATCACTGGTGTATATACACGGACGATATAGACCTACCGCATTGAGCCTGTTAGAGAAAGCATCGTCACCGGAGGGCGCTGCCCCAAGAACTCCCCACCAATCGGCGATGAGTTCGTGTCCCCCTGGTGCAGACTTACCTTCAGGGACTTCTTGAACAAGCCCGGTAATTTGAATAGCGGCCTCCGTTGCAAGAGTCAAGGCATCGTATGTCTGGGACTTGATGACATGAAATTGTTACGGGATCCGTTTTCGAACCGACAATAATGGGCCACATACGAGTCTATCAGACAGGACGCATTGAAGGAAGCCAGTGCCGTCTCGGAGGACGATAAATGTCGGTCCCTTTTGCCGCCGCAAACGATGTACCCAGCCAGAAATGCGGACTCTCTTCATGCGCAAGCTTGTACAGCCCCTGATCTTTGTCTACTTAGACATTAGCAACTCTTCGTACACGGAGGATCGCCTGGTCACACTCACCTTCATGGCGGGGGGGAGAGAAGGGTCCTCTTCCAGGACTACGTTCTTGCTATCCTCAATTCGCTTCGCTTCTTTGGCGCTCCGTTCTGCATTCTCTGCATTCGCTTTAGCCTTTAGCTCGTCTGCTTTGCGTGCTTTTTTCTCGTTTAGTTCCACGATCTTCTTTGCTTTCTTCAAAGCAGAGGTTCCAAGCGGCTCGTATGTCTCATTGGGGGTCTTGCGGGAGTGGACCATCGCGTGCAATCCTGCGGCAGTGAGCGCAGCTACTGGAGATTGGAATGGCGTATCGATTGACCCGTTTCCTGTCAGATCGGAGCCTTGCGCTTCATCCACGTAGACTACTATCAAGTCATTGTGATCTGCCATCGCGGGAGGGAGCTGGGCGCTGGCGGTGGGAGTCAATGCCTGGAGTCACAACACTAGATCACGTGTGCAACAAAATTAAATCGAGTAGCGGCGACAAGCACCAATCCGCGACTCTAAAGCCGGACGCCATTGAACGGAAGCTTAGGTCTAACTAGTCTGCAGCATCTTACTTAGTCTGCTCTCGAAGATTAAGTACATATATGGGAAATAAAAATACAGTAGAGGGCAATTCCTCGAGGGTGAGAGATTCAAGCTGAGGGAGGTAGATCATAGGAACCTCGACTGACGGAAGTAGAACCGGAGAGCCTGGAGGGAGGAATTTTTGTTTGATGTACAGGAGAGTCGACGGCCATGCGAGCACTAGCAAGGATGGAAGGAGACCAAATTAGGTAGCATCGCCCCCAAGCACAGCGTACATGCAGTCTCTAGACCCTTGGCTCGAGCGATGTCAAGTATATGATCTCCTTGAGTCCCAGAATTAGGCCGCTTATCGATTGTGTTCCAGTCGACGGAAAGAAGGTGACTATATTGCACATTTGAGGTTTACGAACCCCGAGAGCCAAGGGTAATTCGCAGCATTCGAGCCCTGAAAATCGCTCACAATCAGCTCTTCTCTGCATGTCTTTTGGAGCCCGGGGGGGATAAGTGACCCGGCGGCAGAACAGAATCTGGGAGGCTGGGGCAAGCCAGCTGCCGGCACAACCCGAAGGCGCTTTACGCTACAGTACTTCTGGCTTCTGGTTGCATACTCTGCGTACTCGTTGCAGTCTGGGCTAACATTGGGGACTGCACTTTATGGTCGCGGATCGGTCAATGCACCCCGCGAGGCAGGCTTCGCCAAATGGTCGAATGCAGAACACACTGTCTGTGACTTCGCCAGGCGCCAGCCACTCGAAGAGCGTTAAACTAGTGTTACGCACTACTAAGACCACTACCAAGGGGCAGAATGATGCTCCCCCTGGCACTCCTCTGGAAGTTCTTTTCCAGGAACTCCCCCCGAGAGACTTCGACGATCAGGTCCCATTAGAAGCCATCATCGACCGCTTGGTACAAGATGCTTATGCTCGTCTGGTCGAACTGAGCGATACGTGCGGCAACAAAATCTCTTGTTTTTCTTGTTAGAGATTATTTACCTGTGAAATTTTTGAAGACTACCTGGAAGTGCCCCACAATCACGAGCAAGAGAAGTGGACCACTATGCAGTCGAGACGCGCAAGCAATTCATCAAGGCATATGTCCTCTCGAAATGGGCAAAAGTAGCGGAGGATGTAGAAACTAGCATGGTATATGGGGTGATCTCTTCCCTCTTGATCAATACTTATCCTGCCACGTGCGTGATCTCCAGGCAATAACTCAATATCTTGTGGGGCACAACAATCAGCTTGACCAAGCAGTAGCAGCACTTGTGGCGATTAAAAATTCTCTGGCTAATGCTCGGTCAGGACGATGCATTGAAGATGCACTTATGAGGTTGTTTTGATCTTCCGTCGTTCTTTAGGTTAAGAAATCCGGATATCGTGACTGCCATCACAGTCCTCACTCAACCACCCGAATTTCAGACTACTCTATTGCCAACGATAATTCGAGAAGCGTTCACTGCGGAAAAGCCACTCACTGCCGCTCAAGTCAAGACTACCCTTCTGGAAATGAATGATGTGCTCCGTTTGCGACTTCGAATGTGGGAGATAGTGCCTTTAGAATGGTCCGATTATCGGATTGGTAGGAGTGTTCTGTGAAGTCATTGCATTGTCCCTTACCCAAAAGTTTGAAGATAATGGTCGGGTCTATTTTACGGCGACCTCGCTATTCACTGCCTCGTTTAGCCTGACAGGAAGAGAGCCCCATGACACCTGGTACTTTGTGGATATGGAATTTCTCTTTGGAGTGGGGGGCCCTTCTCAAGATCATGTTTCCGCAGGTGAGTCTGTACTGATGGCGCAACTAACTAGTCTCGATATTGAACGTCGGCCTTTTTAACTTCTCTGCCCAGTCTTCCCTCGAAAGCCTCCACCACATTTATGGGCACAAATTCTACCTGGGGTAAACGCCCAGCTCTCTATGCATGCGCAACTTTCACGTCCTGAGCCTCCAGTTGATGGCTCGGCAGCTACTGGTGGTAACCCGCAGGAGTCTAAGGAAGTTTTGCAGGCGGGGATTGTAGACGCACCCCTTGTCCGGGCCTTCAACCTTTTGCGTAAGTGTTCTCAGGATGCCAGCAGAGGATATTCGATTCAATCTGTTTATTCGATGCAACAGAGATGCTTTCACTTACATATCAACTCGAGATTCTTCTTCATCAAGTGCGTAGGTCCAGATCTTCACAGAGCACGACGTTTCACTGCCTATCATGTTCAGGCTAATCAATTAAGATCACTTGGATGGGCGGATTATCTCAAGATTGAAGTAAGCGGGGACCGACGAACAATAAACATTCGATATTGGGTGTGCGTGCCACATTCCATACTTTCCGCGTCGCAGATCTTGGCAGTAAACACTGATATATTGAAATAGTCGTACGGCACCGTATTACCCACTTCGGGCTTCCAGTGCTCTGCCTTCCCCACCGATGCACGGTGGCACAATAGTTATTGCAATACTACCCGGTGCTTCGTCCCATCAGTCGGCATCCTCAGCTCATGAATCGGCACACCCTCCCAATCTACATGTGGATAAATTTGCCCGCGACCTGGAGCAACGATGTACCCTTGAGGCAGTGCGACGCGTCGCAGCCAAGAAGGAGCTGACCGTCCCAACTCTCGAGACAAGTGATCGCGTTGAGAATGTTGCACTCACAATAAAATGGGAACCTGAACCCCTGGCACTGGCCATTCAGCTCCCTGCTGGGTCCTTTGATTCAGAACCAGAGACAGTGGCTATCGTGAGTGTTATCTTCCCAAAGCATCAAGCATCCCCCTATCCGTCTCATTGTCCGTGATTCTCTCCACAATTTTTTTGGTGCCGTAGGACCCAAGCAATAACGACTGTGAGGCCCTCATCAAAGGGTCGATCCAAAGGCATGCGCGAACAATCTTACGACACTTCCAGACACGAATACAAACGGATGCGTGGCGCCGCTACATCGCTGACCGTGACGGAATTATTCTGATTGATGACAGTGAGTGTCTGGATAATCATATACGCTTTCCTGTACTAAGAGATGCATATTATAGACGATTCCCCCACCTTACGACTGACTTTGTTCAAGGATCAGATGCTGTACATATCTATTGACTCTCGGACTGGTCGATTCATTCTCCGAGATGCGGGGGATCTTGCTGCTTGGGAACGCGGCTATCGTTTTGCTCCGTATGCTGATGGTCTGAATAGTAATCCTGCGTTGCTGCTCGACGCTGTATTTCGCTTACGGTTCAATGTGAGTCTCCTTGGCGCATCTACCCGCGGTGAATAGAAGTGAAATAATAGTCCCTGTTGAACGCAGACTATCCTGGAAGCTATTGAACACCAGGTAACATATATTGGTCTTGAATCCTACCGATTGCCTGGGTTTTCGCGGTCTGGTTGGTAGCTTTCCCCAAGTTTCGACATCGTCTCCCCTAGTCTAATATTCCTTTCTACGCATGGAACGAAGAACTTTCCAAATTTGGCCCAGGTGCTCCAGGCTACCTTTTCATCAATCTTGCGAGCTTTCCGTCGCATTATATTGTTATCATTGTGACGGAGGATGGTTTCAAATATGCCTTGATCAATACCACCAGGGAGGTAGCAGACCAGCGAAGTCGTCTGGTCATTGCAGACCTGGGTTGGTTGGACCCCGAGAAGCTTGGGTTGGGTCCAATACCGAACGAGTGAGTTCCGAAGATACTGGATGCTAGGTAATCTCCTGACGAAATCCACCTCTAGTTTCACAGTACGAGCTGACGTTCTCCGTGAAATGTATGCGTTTGGCTGGTATGTCTATTCTATGATTCTCATTCCTTTGAAATTTCCAACCTTACACGCACGCAGTGCAAGGGTCTCGCATACAAGGGTTGAGCAGCAGTTGAAATCTCGGGGAATACCATACAATTCGATTTTCCCAAAGACCTTGGCAGCCACCACCTCGTCTGTCCAACGAAATCGTGCGGTTCCCGTCTTGCGGGTACTGGCGCGTGATCTATGGCCACCACCTAACGATTGCGCCTCTCAAAGTGCCATGGGCAATATTAAGATCTCTCTTATGAACTGGTGGAATGTGAAGAGGTCTCGAGTACGTGTTCTGCTTCTGCTCACGATACATTGTACCAGCTGACGAAATGTTGCCGCTGCAGGTGGTCACTGAAGTCAAATTGAAGTCGCCTCCACCTCTCTCATTGTCGTCGTCGCGGCATCGGAGTTCGGCAGTTTCTGGTCCTGGTCTGAATCCGAACTCTCTCGTGTCGTATGATCCTAGGTCATCGGTCGTTTCATTCGTTTCTGGAGATTCTGAATCCTCCGTGGACGAATTTTTGGCCGAATGGGACCGCGTGCAGAAGACTCTCGCGATTGCTCGGCACGTCGCCAAGATGAGTCGGCAGAAAGGTTATGAAGATGTTAAGCTGCTATCCTTCAATCTACTAGCGATCGAATTCCTGTACCACTCGGTGAGTTCTCCTTTCTCCCTATGTTTTTCAAGTGGCTCACCCTGAATTGCGTAGGAATTTGTTGTCGTGGTTGAATATATTCCGCCAGTATTGATGCTTCAGCCTGGCATGACTCCAGCCGGAACCTTTCGAGCTTCTTTCTCACGCTTACCGTCGGCCTCGTCTGAAGGAAAGGCCATCGTACATGGACGTGGATGGAGATGCGCACCCAACGTACAATCCTCACCAGGAAATTGCATCTCACCTCTCGCCACGCATCATTGAAGGCAATGAGGAACTTACGCGACAAGCTGTCCAGGAATTTATTGTTGTGAGTCTTGTTTTCATGTGGGCAGCCTCGGCGATTATGTGGAGCTAATCCGTTTAAATTGTGTAGTTGCTACGAGCAACCCTCCCGGTTTTGCAGGAATTAGACAGTATCAAACGGAACACAGCTATGGCGCGAGTCAAACACCCCTCATTTCCAAGCATTCTTGTGCTGTACAAGGGTGCTGCTTGGTTCAGAATCTTCTACAATCTTACGTATGCCGTTTCGACGTGCTTGCCTTTGCTCTTTATGTCATACTTACGTCCGTGTAGGTACGCTTTGGATATCCGAATGCTTTCAGAAGGCCAAGTCGCCGTACTAGACGGGTCCTTTTCATTTTTTAATGCCACAAAATCATCTACACCATCGTCATCATCCGCATCTCCTTCATCATCCACGTCTGGTCCAAATTCTTATCTCTTGCAACCCATTCCTCGCCTTAGGGACCTCGTAGAGTCCGTCATTGATGACTTGGCCAAGGACAAGGACCTTAGAGCCAAGCTGTTCGGACCTGGTAAACCAACCCCCGTCATCTTCAGCGTCGGAAATGGTTTCCGATGTAGCAATGTATTGGCGGGGATAGCGGCTCGAAGACTGCATGAGAGTGTCCTGGAGGTTATCAAAGAAAACCATATAATCATCTAATCGCTCTGTCCCCTTTTTTCAACGACCTGTTTACAGTTCGATCCAACGAGCATTCCTTCTCCATCCCTCATCCCTCTCAAGCAAGCAAACAAGCAACCTGTATCCTTATTACCATGTTTTTTCTCTTCTTTTCTTTTGGCAATATGTAATATTACTTCGACAAGCGGTCGAAATCCAAATGATTTCCCAGATCATTAGGGGGTTTCAAGTTGCCCAAAAGCCCATCCATAAGTCACTCATAAGTGTTTTCATAAACTATTCATAAAGTTCTGAGAAAAGTTATGAAAACACTTATGAGTGACTTATGGATGGACTTATGGGCAACATGAAACCCCCTATTATCTTAGTCATGAAGCGGCCCACATGTTTTATCGGGTCGTTCCACGATCTACTTTCTATAGAAAGACCCTTAAAAGAGAGAATCGAAAATAAGCTTGGCCATAAATTCTATCGTAACGTTCGCAAGGGGGGAGGGGGAGGGGGGGTTTATCAAGGTCAAAAGGTAGGTTTGCAGGAATGAAAGAGCGCGGAATCAAGTAAACCGCAGATCAAAACCTCTTCTCCTCCCAGGTCTTTTACAACGTCAAAACGTAAACCGAAGACAAGAAAGCAAAAGCTCCTCAATCCCTCGACACGAATTGAATTCAGAGATTGCTCCTGCTAGGAGAATCATTGCAGAGGCCTAGCAGTGCATCGACAATTTCCGCCGGACTGGTGACATGCCAGCTCGCCAAGGTCTTCTTGCTACTCAAACCCACGGAGGTAGAAAAGACCTGAGAGGAGGACAAGAAGAGTTCAACGGCCTGTAGTTAGTTTCTTTCACGCCTGCAGCCAGCGCAGCCGAGAAGGGGGGCTCCATGCGAATGGGGGTGGCATCCCATTCGTACTCGGGACGACGGTCCCTAAAGCACGGAACATGTCCTCATCGGTCTTAAATTATAAGAAATCGCCCAAGGTTCGAGATCAGGATTGAAAGAAAGGGGAAAGCTCGAAAAAAAAAAACTCACTTTATCATCACCCGCGCAAAAGACAAATTCGGCGTCGGGATACGTATACAAAAGGCGCTTAGCGATCTCGCCCTTGTTGATGGCGACTGGTCGTACTTCCAAATTCATCTTGCCGACGAGAACTGTTATTACAAACGACATGGTTTAGAACTGCTAGCGTCAAGACATAATCATGACCAGATACCTTCTATGGGCCGTTTGGGCGCTACATTGTTTTCTAGAAGATCAAGGCATTGTTTGCATTGGAATAATCTGGGTGGGAATGTTTACTAGGCAAGATGTAAATAGATTTTAGACAATGGTCAACTCACCCCCATTCCGGATCAGACGCCCTGAAATGCCAGGTGATGGAGCTCTTCTTCATCTCGATAAAGCTTCCCGTGGTGCGTTCGGTGTAGTATTCGAATATCTCCTTGACTTCGCTCATCCAGGACATGTCCAATGCCTCTGAGAGGTTAACCCAAGTAGAGGTACCCCGTTCCTTGACGAAACACCCATGCTCAGCCGAGAAGCCTATTTGGGAAATATGCCCTAAATGCTGATCTAGGAAAACACCATCACGTCCGGAGATAATGTACACGATATTCCGAGGATCCTTCGAGAGCTTCTCAAGAGCTTCAAGGGTTGGGAGGGGCGGAACAGCCATACTGGGTGTCTTAACAATGGGGGTGAGCGTTCCCTGAATATATTTATATATGTTAGGAGTCAGCGGTACCGTAATGGACAGGGTACTTACATCATAATCCAGCATGATCAACCGTCGTTTCGCAGAGAGATACTTGCTTTTAAGCAGTACGCGATCGAGTTCGGGAGTCTTTCTTGCAGTGTTATGATTCTCAATTAAGGATAATAGCATCTTGAGGAGGACGGCTGCCCACGTGTGTGATGTGTGGGTCCGGGCAATATCATAAAGCGCAGTTTGTCGTGATGCCTTTTCTGATTCATCCATCGTCAGGGCGTAATTGATCTGAGAAGCAACACCCTATAAAAAACGCCGATCTACACTTAGAACTGCTTGATTTGGACGCAATTCTATACCAGACACGCACTCCGAGGTCCCACGGATTGACTTGTCTATGTCGCGGACGAGAACACATATCAATACCTCGGTGATCGCTAACCAGTAGACGAGACTCACAAAGCATGGGTCATATTGGGAGAAATACCCATAAATTCACTTAAGATTAGGGGGCTCTTCTTGGTCTTCTCTTGGCAAATAACATATTCCATGCAAGTAGTGTTCATCCCGTCACGAAGGGGAGTGATCAGGGCAAGATCTGCAACACTGAGCAATGCGTAGAATTCGTCCTTCTTGATCACTTGATGGCTAGAAGGTAGACAAATTAAGGGGAGTGAAGAAGGCAAGACGGACAAGACAAACGCACTAATGATGGACAGGAACGAAGTCAAGAGAACCGTACTCCCCGTTGATGTGAGCAACAATCTCAGATAGTTGCCGCTCTAACTTGGGAGAATCTGACAATGCAGGAGAGGTAACTTGGATCATTACAACCTGGATAATGTGCATTGGGACGCATTGGTAACAGATTGACAATGATTCCGCACAAAAATACAAACCTTCCCTCGCCACTGGGGGTAATCCCTTAAGAATTTTTCAAATGCACGCATTTTTTGGAGAATGCCCTTGACAACGTCTAGCTTGTCGCGACCGACGATAATCTTTTTGCCTTGGTACAAATTCCGGAGGGTCTCCATTTTGGGGGCGATGCCAGGCCTGTGACTATCTTTTTCGACGCGCCCGGCGTCGATGCCGACAGGGCAGTGCATCACGGTCGTGATGACCCCCTGGATGTCGATACCAGAGGGGGCGGATTCGTAGCCGCAAACGCGAACGCAGGAGGACGAGAAATGGCGCGCATATGAATAGGTTTGGAAACACACCAAGTTGGCACCAAGCATGCCATCCAGGATCTCCTTGCGTCCTGGGTGAATGGTTTCTTAGTGAAGGAACTGAAAGGCAGAGAACGATTTAGATGCATACTCGGAAGGCAGCGAAAGACTTCAGAACTAGGGAAGGGCGTGTGGACGAACAATCCAATATAGGCGTCGGGGATAAGTTGGCGAAGAAAGCGGGGAACGAGAAGGCAGTGATAGTCATGGATCCAGACAAGGTCACCAGGTTTATAGACCTCGGCGACGCGTTTTGCATATGCTTCATTAGCGCGTACATACGCGTTCCAATCCTTATCTTCGGCCGGCAGTTCTGTCGTGACATCTTGCCATAGGAGATAATGGAATAAAGGCCATAGAGTAGCCTTGCAATAACCCTCGTAGTGGTCGTGAGCCGTTGCGTCATCTAGCCACACCGAAGCGTAGGAAACAGGCTTCGCATCGAGCGCATCATCGGGACCCTTGTAATTTGCAACTTTCTGGTCCAGAAGAAGCTTGTCTGCAGTGGAGAGGGATGTCCGTCGGAGTAGTATTGGACCTCGCTGTTAATGGGGGTGGGAGGATGGAGATGAATGGCACCGATCCAACCAATAATAACTTGTTCATGGGTGGCTGAAAGAGAACGAATTCCGCTGTGCATAGCGCTATGTCCGCGCCGGTGGGTGAGTGTCCACCGGGGAGACACATCGTTCAGAGCGAGTGCGGCATCAGGAGTATTCGCGATTGGAGACAATCCTGTTGGCCCTTCGAGAGCATCTGCTGGCTCGCGGTCTGGAGTTTTCGGAGGGGTCGGGACCCCGCTTTGATCGCCAGTATTGAGGGCAGCCACGATAGGTAGATAGTGCGAAACATGAATGACTCTGCCGGAGAGTGTGACGCCTTTGGCGGCGTGCTCCCGCTCAAGCCTGTCAACAGAAACACGGAGTTCATCGAGGGACTCGATGAGGGGAATTGGGGGATCTCTGGCGTCCAAAGTCATGTCAGTTCGTGGCAGAAACGAATGCAGCACTTCTAATAGTATTTGTAGTGGCTGGAAATTGCCTGATCTGGAATTCGCACGCAGTTTCTAGGCCCATTTCTCAGACTCGACGCTTATATCCATGAAGCTCTCATCTCGCTTCCAGATTGGAAAGTTGATGTTATAACTGTTATCAGGTCCATTATCCAGCATCACTTCAAGTACAAGCCAGGAAAAGAAATTTCCTAAACAAGGAGATGGGCTAGTTGATTTGATCAGAATGCAAAGATCTCGACTACGCTATCATGAGGGTCCTCCCAAATTCCCATCGCTCCCCCATCCAAGTCGCTTAAGAATCCCACAAAGTAGAGCGCGTCGACTCGGCCGTGATCATTTAAAGATATGGCTGTTGGCTCTGCCTGTCTGTCAGGGGAACATACTTGCAACAACTATGGGCCAGTGATTGGTACAAGATGAGGGAAATGCACCTACTCGCACACCGAATAACTTGGTCTTCTTCACTGAGCCATGCTCATCTTTGTCCACTTGCCAAATATACTGCTCTCCCTCGCCTACGGGAATGAACATTCGACCGGGTCGAGCGAGTTGTTCCACAAGCGCCTGTGGTAAGGCGGGCGCAGAAGCGCCGACGTGTATGACATTATAGGGACCTAGATCGTAACAAACAAGGACATAAGTGTCTCCGCGCCCGGAAAAGACCACTTGCGCCGACCACTTTCGGGGTAACCTATCCCCGTAGTCAGTCAACGACGAAGATCTCAATTCAGAACAACGAAGTACCTTGTCTCCCATCGCCAACGACCATTTTTATACGGTCACCATCGATCTGCGCCCCAAGACCATCGCTCCTGAGGTTTTGCACGGAGAAATGAACAAGTTCGGGGATATGGTCAATCCCAATTACGGTCCCGTCTTCAACAAGATGATGAAAGACGGCACATGTATAGCCAGAGCCCTAGATTAATTAGATATGGCTAATATAGACAGCGATTCGAAATTTACACACGCACCGATCCAACGTCGAGGATCTTAGCGCCGGATTTACACAGGGGCAAGAGATTCTCGGCGGCGTAGGCGTGCTAAGATATCAAACCAGTCAGAATCGGATTTCCGTTGTTTTCGGTCGCTAAAGCAGACCATATGAGGGGCGCTTATGGTAGCTGTCCGGAGTGACGTCAGATTACCGACGACTTCCAGCACGGCATTGAACTAACCGCCAAATTCGATGGGAGAGGGGGCATCATAATATGCATCGGATTTCAAACGCAGGTAGTTGGCTCGATCTACCTTTTTCATCGCCTAATGCATTCAAACAGTTGAGGGAGGCGACGACGAAATATTCCCAGAAAACAGCCATGCTCACCTCGATTACCCGGTCCGACTTGAGGAGGCCATTCCGTTTCATATTATCGATCAAATCATTGTTATCACGTCCATGGCTCCTCCATGCCATCGTCAAAGTGGGTCTTTGGAGTGTTCGCAGGAGTGTGGAGACACTGGGCATCTCCGCCCGAGTTTGGATCCGATTGGTCGGTCTTCGTGACCAGTCAATAATGTTCCATAGTGTGACTATACTCAGATGATAAGGAATCTTAGGGCCTGAGTTCCCACTCTCACCTTGAATTGGCATATCAACGCATCACGTCAGCACTGACGATGTCACGTCCTTTGTGACGCCACGCTCAAGATTACGATCATCATCACCTGGCGACCTGAGACATGGGGTTTCTCGTACTTTTTTCGTACCGCAACATAAACAGCGGAGATGTAAGGGAATTTTAGAGGACTGATCTGGCAAAGCATCTCCAACATGAGAGAAATGCTCGAGATTTCAATGCTACCCAGATTTATGTGGAATACCATAATGGTCTGCACCACTATGCCAAGGATCGACGGTCCTTTAGATGAAATTCAAATCATGAGGGATCAATGTCATGCTAGCAGTGGTTCACTTTCGTATTTTACAGTTCCATTGCTGCTCGGCAGCCGTGAAACCGTGAAATTGTCGTTCCCCCGACTATGAGAACAGGATAAAACGCAAGGGTGGAGGATTCCAGCAACTTCATAACGGTTTGCAACGTACTGGAGGGAAGTTAACCATAGCGCCGACGAGGGAGCTCCTCACGGTTGACAGAAACAAGCCAGCGCAGCAAGCACCAGATGTATCATGGATATTTTTGAGTACCAGGGATGTTGTGTTGGTGGTCATGGGGAACAAAGGATGATAATGCCCGAAAATAAAGAATCAACTCAACATTCACGAAGCGGTATTATAACTCTATACGTCCACGAATTCCTTGACAGTCTGTAACCATGCGAGGTACTCCTAGGAAGTCGGGGATCAATCAGTATGTTGATGAACAGAATAGACATGTGCTATACCTTTTGCTCCTTCATCTCGGCATACTCTGGGATGAATAGGG
Source organism: Hydnum rufescens UP504 (assembly GCA_014904985.1). Taxonomy (NCBI): domain Eukaryota; kingdom Fungi; phylum Basidiomycota; class Agaricomycetes; order Cantharellales; family Hydnaceae; genus Hydnum; species Hydnum rufescens. The sequence continues at coordinate 53,584 of MU128997.1, read as the reverse complement.
CAAGCGCCGAGTTGACACCTCGCTCCTCCAGATATTGCTCGAAAAGTTCCTGAACTGCAACGTCCAGGTGGTCGAACTGAATACGCACCGCAAGCACAGTTAGACAACTGGGAGAACAAGGAGAAGGGTGTATATCAGGAGAAAAATACCTGAGGTCCGATGTAGAGACCACGACGCTTCCAATCAGCGTCTGCCGTCACATCGGTGGCAAGTTTTGCATCTCGGTAAAACGAGATATTGTCTACAACGAATGCACCATCTTGCGCTACCGCGTCAATAGAAAGAGCTCCTTTGCCCGTCTGAATCGTTCAGTGCACCGGGTTAATATATTGAAAATGCCAAATGCAACCCAAGCGACCACGCATACCTTCGTAACCGAGATGCTGACCCGGATAGGATAAGGAGCATCGGTGTTCGGCTGATCCTCTTGTGATTCTTCATCTTGGGAATCAAATTCTGACTCTTCTTGGGCTGCGTCAATGTCAGCAATAGAGAACAACAACCGGATGCTACGGGAGAGCCCAAGTTAATGGCGGAGATAGGGCGCTCGATCAACTAGACAACGTACTGTTCGTTCCCGAAATCGCGCGTTAACGCAACCTCATCGTGCCCGGGCTTATCCTCAATCTGGACAAAGGTGTTTGCATAAATATATAATAGGGCCACGACAGGCCAAAAAAAGAGTGACATACAGTCCATGTGCCAGCATTCTTAAATGCCTGGAGGAATGCAGGGACAAGCACATCTTCCCCTTGGGCTGTTGATTCTTTTTCAAACTGCAACTCTTCGGCTAGCTTTTGTGAGAGAGCGAGGTCGGCTGCGGCATTGTGCCGATGTAAGAGACCGTAATAGTGCAGAAAATAGAGAATGTAACCAACTTTCCCCGCTCCCGAAAACAGTTTGAGAAGATGAAAAATTCCGGAATACAAGGGCGCGGGGTGCAACAATGCGAGCTGAAGCTGCGACTCTCGTCGAGAAGTTTCTCGGTGAAGATAAAGAAAAAGAACGGGCAGCAGTGCGAAGGGCGCGAAGTGAGGACGCCATTTTTTGAGCGGTGGTAGTATTGAGAAACTGAGCCCAGGGACCGGAAAACGCCGAATACTAACACGGTCGCCCACGTCGTTTCTTTCTTCGTGCTCCACGTTGACGAGTATGTGCCAACTATGCCAAAAGTATATCTATGTGCTCAATAGGGGAATTCGCATAGCTGTGCCAATCCAATATGGCCACTCTGCAGATGCTAACGAAGTTTGAATCCAAGAGTAACCGCGTGAAGGGTAAATGTTTTGATTTGTCGCCGAAGACTGCAGTGTTCAATACGGCGTTTCTTAGGCCTCGCCTTCCATCCCACGCGGCCTTTGCTTGCGGCTTCACTGCACAATGGCAGCGTCCAATTATGGAACTACCAGATGGGAACACTCGTAGATCGTTTTGAAGAACATGACGGTGAGCAGTAGGGGACGCAGTAGCCCTTCGCGACGGGTGTACTTACCAAGATGCAATCACAGGTCCCGTACGAGGCGTGGCCTTTCATCCTTCTCGCCCCCTTCTCGTTACTGGAGGCGACGACTACAAAATCAAAGTCTGGGGTGAGGCTTTCTGTCTATCTCAAATTATCGCGTCGCCCTAAACTTGAGATAGACATCAAACCTCAAAGTCGAAGATGTCTTTTCACGCTTCATGGACACATGGATTATGTCCGAACCGTGCAATTTCATCACGAAATGCCTTGGATTGTGGGTGCAGAATACGTTGGACTGCATGGAAAACCTATGCTAATGAACCATCGACCCCAGATATCTGCCTCAGATGACCAAACTATCCGTATCTGGAATAGCACGTCTCGAACTTGCATAACGATGCTCACGGGGCATTCCCATTATATCATGTCGGCGCAGTTCCACCCCAAGGAGGATCTTGTTGTCTCTGCGTCGCAGGATCAGACAGTCCGCGTGTGGGATATCTCAGGGCTCCGCAAGGGAGGACCCGCTAATCCCCACCAATCAAACTCGTTCGACACCTTTGACACTATTGGTACCGTCAAATATGTCCTCGAGGGCCACGATCGTGGTGTTAATTTCGCCGCCTTCCATCCCACTCTCCCGCTTATCGTATCTGCCGGTGACGACCGGCAAGTCAAGCTATGGCGAATGAGCGATACCAAGGCTTGGGAAGTTGATACTTGTCGAGGACACTTCAACAATGTTTCTATGGCCCTCTTTCACCCTCGCCATGAACTGATATTGTCGGTAGGCGAAGACAAAACCATTCGAGTATGGGACATGGGAAAACGCACTTCTATTCAAACTTTCCGGAGGGAACACGATCGGTTCTGGGTTCTCACTTCGCACCCTGAACTGAATCTTTTCGCTGCTGGTCACGATAGTGGCCTCATCGTGTTCAAACTCGAAAGGGAACGACCTGCATTTTCGCTGTATAACGATACAGTGTACTACATCCGTGACAAGTATGTCCGGCAGTATGACCTTGCGACTGGTGCGGATGTTGGTGTCCTCAGTGTTCGCAAACTTGGAAATCAGTATCTCCAACCCCGAACATTGAGCTTTAATCCGGTAGAACGAGCGGTTCTTGTCACATCTGTGCGTGCAGGATTCGTACAGCTTGTTGGTGTTGTACATTCGTTAACTCGTGACTGGTGCAGTCTGCAGATAGCGGTATATACGAACTTGTTGGTTTACCGAAGGACATCGGCTCCGACATTAAGGATTCGACTACAGATGGCAAACGAGGGAACGGCACCAGCGTTGTCTTCGTTGCGAGAAATCGTTTTGCCGTGCTGGATAAAACCGCTCAGGTCAGTATCCTTCTCGCATATCTCCCGGCCGCCTTCCTGTCCCTCATGTTAGAGGCACTGATCCTCTATTCCATGTCCGCCCTCCCATAACAGACCATCACTGTTCGCGACCTCTCCAACTCTACCACGAAGAGTGTGAAAGCACCTGTAACGACGAATGAGATCTTTTACGGCGGGACGGGGTGTCTACTTCTCAGCTCGCCAACAGCTGTGGTCCTCTTTGAACTCCAGCTTTCCAAGACCCTCTCAGAAGTCTCTTCGCCACCCGTCAAATATATTGTATGGAGTGGAGATGGCTCCATGGTTGCATTATTGAGCAAGCACAGTACGTCTGGTTTTCACTCTTGTCAGGGTGATGGTTTAGAATGGGAACCCTCAGCTATCACGATTGCAAACAAGACATTGGCTCAGAGTTGTCTGATTCATGAAACGATTCGGATCAAATCTGGTGCTTGGGACGATAGTGGCGTATTTATCTATTCCACGTTAAACCATATCAAGTTCTGCCTTCCTAATGGGTACGTGTCGCAGTTTTGGGTCCGTGGGATAAGTAGTTTAACCTTTTGGATTCGCGGTATTACGATCCCTGCTGATGTAGGGATAATGGTATAATACGGACCTTAGAGCAGCCTGTATATCTTACGCGAATCAAGGGCAAAGTCCTACATTGCCTTGACAGGAGCGCACGTCCACGACAGATTACGATCGATCCAACTGAGTATCGGTTTAAACTCGCTCTCATTCGCCATAATTACGACGAAGTACTGAATATCATTCGCACTTCTAACCTTGTTGGCCAAGGCATTATATCGTATCTCCAAAAAAAGGGCTTCCCCGAGGTCAGCAACTTTGTTTTGTGGTTCATTCAATGATTGCATCCTCGCTATTCTTACCGCTGCATTGGATCCGGTGGTGTTAGATTGCCCTTCACTTCGTTGAAGATAAAAATACCCGCTTCGATCTGGCCATTGAGTGCGGGAATTTGGACGTGGCGTTAGAGACTGCAGATGCCATCGACCGACCAGAGTGCTGGAATAGACTTGCTCAGCAGGCCTTGAAGCAGGGCAACCACAGGGTCGGTGATCCTTGCTATCTTAAAACTATCCCAATGTATTAATCAACGTTGGTCAATTATCCAGATCGTGGAAAAGGCTTATCAACGCACGAAGAATTTCGATCGACTCTCGTTTCTCTATTTAGCTACTGGTGCCTTGGATAAGCTTGGCAAGATGCAAAAGATCGCTGACATGAGGGGCGATCCAATGTCCAAGTTTCATAATGCCCTTTACGCTGGAGATGTGCTCGGGCGCATCAATGTTCTTCGGGATGTCGGATTATGTTTGTAGTTTTTCTCTTTCTCGATATTGGGCCCCGAGTAACCCCTCTCTGTGCCCAGACCCTCTTGCATACCTGACTGCCCACACCAACGGACTTCCTGATGTCGCTCAAGAGATCTTGGATGCCGCTGGGTTAACTGAACAAGACCTCGACGATGTCCCCACGTTCAGTCGCTCAACTTTGGCCCCTCCTAAAGTTATCACGTCCACCTCCCAACTCAATTGGCCTACAATTGCCTCCAGGGAGAACTTCTTTGACAAGGCCCTGGCTAACGGCGGCTTGGTATCTCAGGAGGGTGCTGAGCCATATATGAACGGTCACGATGAAGGTGGCCCCACTATGAATGATTGGGAGGGCGACGGTCCCCTAGCGGATGAAGAGGGCGGTGATGCTGGCTGGGGTCTTGATGAAGAACTCCCGGTTGTTGACGCACCGACGAATGGCATCGCAGAGGAAGAAAGCGGCGATGCTGCGGGCGCCAGCCCTGGAGTCAGCGAGAACGAGCTCTGGGTACGCAATTCGCCATTCGCTGGAGATCATGTCGCCGCTGGTTCTTTCGAAACTGCGATGCAGGTAATGTCCACTTCCATGCCTTGATTTCTAATACCTATTTCATATTCTATTTCTAGCTACTCAATCGACAAGTAGGAGCTGTTGAGTTCGAGCCCTTAAAACCATTATTTCTGGCCGCATATCGCTCTGCCCACGCCTATATATCTCTTAGCCCGGTCCTCTCGCCGCTACAATTACATATTCGCCGCAACGCCGAGGAGACTTCTCCAGCTCGAGTAGTTCCAGTGGCGTTCCGATCCCTTCAGACGATTACTTCAGGCGAACTGCTCGATGCCTATCGACTTGTAGTAGGAGCCAAGCTCGCTGAAGCTGCCGCTCTCTTCCGTTCTATATTACTCACCCTCCTATTAGTTGTCCCTACATCCCCCAGCGAGTTGAACCAAGTGAGGCATACTTCTCGTGTGGTATTCGTCGCTGATTCTGATCTGGATGGTAGCTGCAAGATGTGATCGCTACAACCCGCGAGTACCTTGTTGGCGTCTCTATCGAACTGGAACGTCGGCGGATCGTACAGGCTGAACCTACCAACGTCCGAAGGAATCTCGAACTTGCCGCATATTTTACCCATTGCCAGTTGCAACCGGCGCACCTTAAACTGGCACTCCGAAGTGCGCTACCTGTCTTCACCAAAGCCAAATGCTTTGCCACTGCGGCCAAATTTGCACGTCGCCTTCTGGAGCTCAAACCAGACGCTAAAATCGTGGCACTTGTGAGTTTCTGTCCCTGGCATTGGCGAAGCCAACACGTTTGAAATCATACCAATACCCTCATACCTTTTATGATAGGCTCGCCAAGTGATTAACGAGGGTGACCGGAATCCGATCGATGCTGTCGACATCACCTACGACTCATTCACGGAATTCAAGATCTGCGCTGCGAGCTACACCCCCATTTACAAGGGGTCGCCTTCAGTCCCAGGATCCGTACACCGGCGCCTCGTTCTTACCCGAATACCAGGCCACCCTGTCACCATTGACCGGTGTCACGGAGATCGGCCTGCAGACGACTGGTTTGCCAACACCCCGGTGATACGATTTCTTTCGTCCCAGGATTGTTTTGGTCTTCATGTTAAGTATTCGATACGTATTATAATCACCGCAGCGGGATTGAAAACGCGAAGAATATGTACGGCAGGATTGAAAATAGCGAAACCGCAAAGGCGTATAAACTTAGAGGTAAAATAAAAGCGGAAAGAACGAGAGTGGGATGGGTATGAAATAATAGTTATACCCCAGCTCCAAGAGAACTTGAGCTGAGGTTCGAGGATGACCGGCTCATGCTCGCTGGCGGGGCCAGCCGCTGCGAGCCGTTCGTGGAAGGTGGCGCGAATGATCCATTGAACGAAGGTCCTGCAGAAAATTCTCGCCCTGGGCAAGACGAACATACGCTATGCGATGGAAATGATTGAGGCCTTGCAAGAACTGAACACCGATCTGCAAAGTGCAAAGGGAGGAGGATTACCTAAGGTCTATGTAGTTGGTTCGGCACCCAAGAGACGTACTGGATAAGCTCTAAGGTTTGTAAGACATTCAACGATGCTGTCGCGAACGCTTTCTAAGGGATGAAATAGCCCAAAGGCAATAGGGAGCAATCCTCCAGCGTGAGGTGGGAGATGTGCCAGCAGCTGCGGGATAAAAATGTCACAATGATTCCATTATAAATCAGGACGTAGTCGCCTCACCTCAACCACTTGGTCGTAGGACCGGACATTATTCGCAAGCGTTCGCATAGTGAGTTGTACTTCTGAATCTGGCAGTGTTCGGGCATGCCGTAAGCGAGAGATTTGGTAACCAAGATCGAAGCCTCGAATAGCGCGAGACTCGAGGCGTGCCCGAAAATCCTACGATTCACGTCTGTGTCAGTGTACCAATCCGCATCATAATGCCACGGACCGCCTTGAAATATTCATAGTTATCGCTCCTTCTCCAACCCTCGATGCGACTCGCATTCAGGGCAATTTCTTTGCTATCCTCCACGAATGTCCCACTTCCAAGTTGTCCTTCCATGAAAGGGACTGTAGCATAGCCAATCTTGGTGGAGCCGAAGGTCTCTTCCTCGTAACGCGCAGCAAGCCTCACAAAGCGAAATACATACTCCGTAAACCGGGCGCGAACGAGAGTCTCCCCGTAATGATATGCAATAGATGCAAGGATCTCGTTGAAACAGGGTCAAAATAAATCGATTGCCCAAGATGTGATGATGTGAAGCTTACATCTTCCATGAAGAGATTGTCTGCATTATCCGCCTTCGCCACAAACTCTCCCTTATTGATTGCACCATTAGCCCCAGTAGATTTGGCAATTTCGTCATCAGAGATATTGGGTATCACCAAGCCAGACCGGCCGATAGACGGAGGTTGAGGGAATGAGCTGGCTCCAGTCGCTGGAGGGCGGATATCCTTGTGCACTGTTATTTTTCCCGTTTCAATATTGCAAAGCACGTCCCAAACCGGCATCGTCTCGTATATAGGGTTAGTGACGCCGGCGATGAAGCCAGGACTACGAAATGAACAGGCTGAATTTCCAGTAATAGGGTCAACGTAGGAAGGGCATACGTACATAGATATCATAACGTGATTATTGGTGAGATTGGTGTATGGGAATGCTCGTTGGGTAAAGCCCCTCAGCACCACCCCACAGCCAGATGCCAGAGCACACGCGGCCAGCACGAATGCTGCAACGTCAGCTGCAGGTTTCCCATAGCCTAGAAAAATGACGCGTTTTTGAGTGATTAATGCGTTAAACAGGAGGATCAGTGGGTGGGTGAGAGCGCCATTAGAATGTAGATGCGGATGTAAAGGTCCGGATATGGAGGCAGTGGGAGAGGAAAGAAGTTGTACGAGGGTTATCAGCGAATACTAAGGAAGGGAATAATGAGCCATTTCAATGTCTTCCACCTTCGGTGGACTCACATTGCTGACTTCCCCCGGGAAAGTGGAAGTTGGTATTTTGATTCGGAAGGTCAAACCCATTCAGCGATATGCGTGTTGGAAACGAGTGAGTATCAAAGTTCATGAGCTGCGTCGGGTGATCCGAATCGGATGAAGCAGGTGTAGCACCATTCCAGGAGCCGTTACGATTATGGCCGGTGCTCCGCGTCGTTGCCTTGGACGAATGAGAGCGTTGATCAAAGGCAAGTCGAGAGGCATGGCTAGCATCGGCTTCAGATGCATCTATAGGAGTCCCTTCGTCTAACGTATCAGGTTCGGTCAGCTTTTTTGGACGTGGCACTTCTGTATCATCGGCTGAGTCTTGGGGGGCCCATGGTTCTTCATCCGGAGAGCTACGACCCGAAGAGATCGTTTCGGACCTTACGCTTGGGCCCGGGCTCGGGCCTCTTGCAGAAGACTCGAGTGCTAGTTCAGGGGTGAAACAGCGTGCGAATCCACGATGGCAGCACCAGATCGCATATCATCTTGGACGAGGGGCAAATCGGGTACATCAGAAGGAGACTCTTGTTCTTGAAGGGTTCGTCGCGTGGCTTGGAACTTTTCGACGAAAGTATCGCGGCGCTCTGAACCTCGAAGGACGAGTTTTTCATCACGAGAAAGAGTAGGCATCGACGATAGATCCATTGCATTCACAGCATCAAAAAGACGAGCAAGGACGTCGACCGGACGGATTTTGGAAGTAGTCTTCTAGTGCAATCACAAGAACATGCTAGCACGACTACTCAGTACAATTTGGCGGTACCTCGTGAGGTATACTGACCTGAAATATTTGAATAAATGGGTGTCGTGTGCAGATCGCCAATGCTTTAACAATTCCACCTCTGGTATCAGAGTCGCATCAAATGAGGAACACAATTTATTGAATTATCGTGCGCCGCACCTTGGAACACTGGGATCCTTCTTGGTCTGGACAAGGTTCAGGACGTATAGCAATGAGGGCTCATCGTTCTCGCTGTCAATCCTGGTGCCATTCTCGGAAATGCTCTGTGTATCCGAGAAGACGGGTGTTATCGTATTCGCAGGGGTCTGATTGAGAAAAAATATGGTCCAATCTTGTGCATACGAATGAGCCCCATCCGGGATCATAAGCTCAGCTAGAAGTCTGCATGAAAAGCCGAGGGATTCGGTGAGAAGGCGAGCTACACGACGCGTTGCAGTGATGCCTCACTGATCGTCTGTGCCAGTTGGAAAAGGATATTGATGCGGCAGGATCGAGCCCTGGTTGATGTCAAACTCTGCAAGAAGGACATACGATACATGTTGGATAGTCTGGGACGCCATCGCGGCGTTTGAAGGGATGTAACAACTTCTAAGATCCAAGACCAGTCACGCGTTCGGATCACAACACAATCGAACGAATTATAGGAACCATATTGTACACATCCTACACCTCTACATTTCTCGTTAAAACCAAAATATCGGCAAGTGCGCCTGCTGAACGCATATTGTTGTGATGCCCATAGGCCGTCATCGCAATTGCCGATGCTAATTTCTAGCGGACCGCCGTCCGCATCATAACCATGATGTATCAGAGGCGTCAGCCCTTCAATATCGTGAATTGGCATGCGAAACCAAAAGGCGGTATGTTCAAGTAGCTATAAAATCAAAGGAATAAAAGGTCGTGTACGGGAGAAGGTGAATTATTACATAACATGCAAAAAATAGAATTGAACAGAAGCATTATCTCTCATAAATTGGATTGGGTGCTTCTCTCGCACTTTTCAAGAATACTATGAGGGACTTGAGATCCAGCCCTTCAGCTTCACTGTAGAAACAGGGTATGAGCCGCAACCCAAAAAGCATTCAAGATGGATCCTTACGCTGCGGCTTCAAAGCGCGGAACAAGTGTCTCACTTCCACCAACTTCTCCACTGGGAATCCAGGTGGATAGATTTGTGTCATAGCCTTGGTCCAGGCAGTTTAGGTAAGTGAGCCACAAGGATAAAATTAATTCCCATTACCTTCCCATTTGAGGAGATAATCCCACACCCCCTTGTTGAAGAATCTAGTGGGCCGACGGCCGATAATTGCTTCAATGACATATTCTGGTTCTTCTTCATGCTTTATGTCTATCTTCACCACCTTGCAATCCGGGCGACCACATGTTGATGTTGCTGTCCGACTGGTCCTCCGGGGGACATCTATATTAACAAATTATCAACAACCACAAAGCCATCAGCAATGTGAACAAAATTCATACATGTAGGCCTAAAATGCAACATAATGAATACAATGAATATCCAATGAAATCATTGAAGAGTACTACAGACCCCATTGTTTGACATCGCGGACAGATGAATATTGCCTCGTCTACACGTTGACTATTTTCCTCTGGAAGCACCACAAAGCCATTAATGATAACCCACAAAATTAATACTTCAAACATCATAGTACGCACCAATTCCAACACAACTTGTGTGATACCAGGAATCACATCTGTATCCAAGGGATATGAACAATTAGTGATAGAGGATCTATAGGGTGTTACTGACTGGTCACATTTGATGAGCTGTATTGTGAAAGAGGGAAGTATTCAAATTTTACACTTCCGATGAAGATAATGCAAGGGAACAAGCTTACAGATGGCTTCAGGCCGAATGTCAACTCCGTGGGGGTGGGCCATTGAACGCGAGTCCTGGGAGAATTCGACAATGATGACAATCGTTTCCGCTTTGTATCCGTCAGTTGAGGTTGAGGTTTCCGGTTCACAATGGTAATACGTCGTTTTTTCTTCGGCTTGGAAGGATAAATTAAGGAATTTTCTTCATTTGAAGAGGTGGGGAAGTTCCGGGTACGGGAATGTAGATCAGAGTCGAAAGGCTTTTTGATGGTGCTAGAGGGCTGTCTAAAGGACCCTGAGATCCCACTAGCGGAGTGTGATGTTTGATCTGGAGGAAGAATGGTGGAATTAAGGGAGTCATAGGGCGCAACAGTATTATGGGGAGCCAAGGGGTCAAGTGATGAGAAGTCGGTAGTTCGTTTTCGCATGCGGGCGTCATATGTTTATGGGACAAGGGACTTGGATACGGCTCGGATCGAGGAAAATTATCTACATTCAGCCCAATGGCGTCAACCCTCGCAGAAACAGTGCGATGAATGACAAACCAAGTTGAGGAACAGAAGATCGAGAGAGGCTAGAAATTTTAGGTTTGGACTCCAGTGGAGCAAGGGGCATGAACTGCTGAATAGGTTGCAGGGGGGCAAGACCAGAGGGTGGACAACGCCGCTTTTTGGCGGCAGGGACCTCTGCCACCCCAGGGCTTGAAGCAAGAGAGGGGGGACCTGCATTTGACTGTGAATTGGAGGCGGTGTCGTGCTACACAGATGGCAATGACACACCGTCTTGGATGTTCACAAAGTCGTCATATTCAGTCACAGGTTCCGAGATAGAAGTCGTGACGCTAGTCGAGGGGACAAGTCCCTGATTACCGGGAGCATGCTCGCCGTCTTCGTCAAGGATACATTTAGCAAGACGAGCTTCCAACGCGTGCACACTACCGAGAACAGTATCCCACATCTCGGCGTTGGGAAGTCCGCGAACAGCTTCGTGTTGCAATTTTAGCGACTCGTGCTGTTTCGCCTGGGTAGCGAGAACGGCGTTGATCGCGGCCATCTGCAGATTGTGTGATTGAGTCAAAGACTCCGCAATGTTCTGTGATTGTTCTACGAGATTGCGCCTGACGCCAGTGAGTGTCTCGTCTTTCACTCGTTCCAACTCTGCAATAAATTTCTGAGTATGAGCATCAAAAAGACTCTGGAATACATTCATCATTTGGAATCGGCCGGAGGGGGACGTCACCGTAGGTCCCATCGTTGCCACGGGTGATATTGGGGAAGGGATTTGAGACATGTGTTGATAGGCCACAACGCGTTCACGGTGCTTTGGGGGTCTGAAAGAAAGGGCGACGTCGCAATTTGCCGGGTGGGGGCCACCCCCCTCAAGGACGTTGTCCTGGCGACGCTCATCACCACACCACGATCCTTCGGCCGTCAAGGCCACCTCGCTTTCCATTCACAGCCCTGGCGCTAGTCAAAATTTCTTAAACTCAATTGACCGGAACGCAAATTCCCTGCTTTGTCACCAGTCCAAAAGAAGTAGCATCTGGCATTTGTTTGCCATCGCCTGCATTTCAAGCAGATGGAGTATATAGCTGGGAGGTAGTTAAAGAATATCTAAGATAGAATGCCAAAAAGTCCCGTGGATGCCCAGGACAGGATGCAAGGGAACCTTCTACGTCTACGTCTTAAACACGCGCAGAAGACGTTGAGGAGTGACTATCCGTGTTCGACAGAGTGGGCATTCACGACTTGAGTTCATAACCAAATCGGAGCACCCGCGACACATGGCAAGATGGCCACAATCGACAACAACAATGTTGGCCTACAAATAATGCCTCTTATTAAATGGCATATATTCATGAAAGAGAATCAACACACTTCATCATCTTGGCAGACCACACAGAGCCCAGATCGCTCTACAGTTGTAGAAGACATCGGCTTGGGCGGTGAGCTGGATGCTGTAGTCGTCTCGTGAGAGTGAATGGGGCCATGATCATCAGCCGGTTCGGGCTCCGCAACAGTATGACGCTCTCCTTCATCGCTAGCCACACTCATGACGGTGTCTGGATCAGCTGAAAACCTGGATGAGGAACCGCCACGTAAGCTAGCACAGGATCGCGCATGGGCTTACCATCTCCAAAATCTTGCCCGAGCTCGTTATCATCCTGCTGCTCCATGTCACTATCCCATGCCTGCTCCTGTTCTTGTCCCGGTCCGCGCTGCGGTTCCCGCTCCCGCTCACGCTGTTGTTCTCGCATGCGAAATTCTTCTCTCATGCGAGCTTGTTGCTCCAGATAAGTCTGCTCTTCAGCAGCCCGAATTTGTGTTTCTCTAGCCCTCTCTCTCTGCTCGTTGTCCAACAATAACTGGACTTTGGCGACGAGGTCGTCCTTTTCTAAGACTTGTCCAGGAATAACATGATTCTGGAGGGGTAGAACGTTCGGAATCAGACAAGCAGTGGGAAAATATGATGAGCGAAGGTATTCACTTCAAATAAAATCGCTTTCAACGAGCCAACAGATAGAGCGTGTAGTTCATCCGGTCTCATTTCTAACAGGCTGTCAAGAGAAGGAACGGTTGGGGACGGCGGACGTGGTGGCGGAGCAGGAGCACTGGAAGGGCGAGGAGGATAAGGTCGAGATGTAGGATTAACATTCGGAATTGGACCAGGAGGGGGTCGATAACGATATGGATTGGAATTGGGTGCATTATACTGGCTAGGGGGCTGACGTGGAGCTTGGGATCGCGCCGCAGTGGGCCGACTGGGAGTTGATCGTGTTTGCTGATTTGTTCGAGGGGCTGGACGCGGCGGTATAGGCGGGGTCGAACCGCCGTCTGCGCCGGTCATGCGCGAGAAAAGACTACGAGTACGACGTTCCGGAGATTTGTTAGGGACTGAGTGTTTCCGATAGTAATCCTGCTCGTGGGTAGCTAAGTACCGATGGGGAATGTAACGGTAATTGTGCCTCACCTCATGCTCTGGGGAGAGACATCCATTCGGAGCCTTTGTGGCGAGGGAATCAGATACATGTACCCTTCAAGAGCGCCATGATCGACGTTACCCTAGCTGCCATCACCGCATCCACGATGTCATCCTTTTCGAGGACATTCGTCGGAGTAGGGAGTCCATAGGCCTTGAGGTAGTTTCGCAACTGTGATACCGGCAACGCTCGAAGTTTGCCACGTCCACTAGCAGTTACTGTTGTGCATTTGTCATCAACACAACACCCTCCAGAGCACGAGCAGGACCACGCACTGCTCAGCCTCTCGATACAGTAGGCACAAACTTGCACTACATCATATCCAGGCTCATTCGCTTCCCGAGCCATCAATGCTTGATGATCGCTACAGCTTGTGCAATAGGAGAATCCTACATAATAGCGGTCATAGGACCGGCAGTCATACGCTTAGTTCGGAGAACACGCCCACCACAATGGTTGCAGATTCGAGAGCGAGTGAACAGTCCGAATTCCTTGCCACACTTCCGACAACCATGTCGGTTGGGTTCCTCCACTTGGGGAGGTGGTCCGCTCAGGAGAGGAAGTCCTCGTATAGCATCCATCAGCCTGAACACAACGTAGGTATCTTGGGGAGCTCAGGGGGGTGGAAGAAGGAGGTCACGACTTTACCAAAGAGAGGATGATGACAGAGCAGCAGGAGATGGTCGAACCTCCTGGAATGGCTGCATGGGAACTCGGCACTTGCCGAAATCATGTTAGTACAGTGACAGTAGTTACATTTGATAGCCGACACGTCCGCAATAAACCCAGAATTCACTGCCGCCTTCCAAAGACCACCCTATAGGCCCCAGGTCGCATATTGCGCACGCCAGGAGCTTGATTCGGGGCTCCAATGCATTCGGTTGAGGTGTCGGTAGTGGTCGCGAGAATGCAATATTGTCAAATATCATTGGGCTCGGAGACACTAGCCACCATGAAGCGCTTTCGCCCAATGGTGGAAGAGGGGGAAGCTTGGCTGGAGGTGGGTGCATTGGAGGTTCGAGCTGTGTCATAATTTGTCAAGTGTGTCCTAGGTAGATCAATGTATGAACTTGACGAATACCTGTACCGACGGTGCTTGACGTAATCGAGCCGTCTTTGCTTGCAGGATGAGGCCCCCACACCCATCTTGAACGCATACGATCGGATATTTGTTTATACGATCGCCATCGGCCTCAATGACCAATTCATTCACACCGGCCACAGAGGGTAGAAGGGTAGCCCGAGGGTGGGCGTTTGGTCGGACGGAGAGGGCGGCAGCAAGAACATTCTGTGGGATTGACGGGACGGATGCTTGCGTCGAGGAACGGAGAATGCGCCTCATCTCAAACCACTCCCGGGCTCCATGAACAACCGAGCTTCTCCCCACGAGTTCGAAGCCAGCTTTCTCATACAGCGAAACAAGATCTTCATGGCATATTAACAGCACACGTTCAACTGTGCCATCACGTTCGAGCCGAGTGAGATATTCCTTTAAGAGGGAAAGCGCTATGCCGCGTCTTTGGAATTGCGGGGCCGTAGCGACGGCATGAATGCACACAGAGGAGCCTCCGGGGACGTGTAAAAACATGGATTCATGGGAAAGGCCTGGGCTGAGGAGAGGGTGGATGTGATATATGCGACCAGTCTGCGCGACTGCGGAGTTGATTGGTAGGCACCGAGGAAGAGGTTTGGAGCGTTTGCTTGACGATAGCTGCACTCAACCTGTCAGTAAGACCTTCAAGAAAACCATCTGCTTCGCAGCCTACAGGAAAGTCTCTAGTGAGGCCGCCTCATCAACAGGGAAAACTGCAATGCACGGTTTAGAATCATTGAAATCGAGGAAGAAGAGCCCGACCTTGAATTTCTATGGACATGGGCGGCTTCGACGCCCCTTTCCCCCACCAGATCGTAAGTTATCTCTTCCATATCTTAGTAGGATGGATGTCGAGCTGATCACAGATGGAATACTGTACTATTTCGTTCTTGTCACGCGTCACAGTCACAGAGGGTGAACTAATCACGCGTCACACAGAGTCTTTGAACTAAAAAAATCTCAGTGTCACAAAATTTTGCCCCAGCTTTGTTCATGTGAGGCCCGCTGAGGTCCTTTGTGGATTTCTAATCAATAGTCTAGTGCTTGAGTGTCACATGCCGTGAGAGTCCTTGAACTAACGGCCACCTGGACGGAAGCAAAAAAAATCTATCTCTGAACCTACGATCGAAATAGTACAGTAAGAGCAGTTGTCTCTTGTTGTACACCATAACTATTACATAATCAGGAACCGAATTTTCGACGGGATCAACTAGCAACAATTTTGTTTTATTCGTCCAGCAAGGTGACCGGCAGCGGTTATCATAATGTTTGATCCATCCAATGCCATCCATGGGAGTTAATATTGCAGAAGTCTAACCAACTATCCAGTAACAACATAGTTTCTACCGTAGCGCCTATGATTTCCAGGGAGGACCAAATTAAACCGATCACGTGTGGGCAGTTTCGGGCTCTTGTGGACACTTGTTTGGGCTTGCTTAGATGAATATCAACGGATACCGCCGAGAGACCGGCTCGGCTAGCGCCGACCCCGCCCTTGTACTGCAAGAAGTGTAGTTTCTCCTTCGCTCTGCCCCAATGCCAGCACATGTACCATCATTGCCCCCTATTTTGGGTGAAGGTGGCCCCAGGAGGGCGATTCCACGGTATTGACTACTGGCGACGCGCCTCCGGCACCCATGATCGACGGTGTCCGGTGGAAACGATGGTTCTTCGTACGGGACTAGAAGTGCACGCTCGACATACTCCCGGAAGCGACGGAGGATATCTGGAGAAATTGATTCTGCCGCAGGAGACAGGTCAGTTGCGTGGTGTGCCCCACGCGTTTGGCATATCTAATGGGTAAACCATCTTAGATTCATCGCTTACGACTCAGATAAAGATATCCGGGTCGCGTATCGTGCGATATCGCGTCCACAGGCTCTACCTCCCCGGTCGAAGAGGGCTCGACAAGCTATCGAGGCGTTCGCTCAACATGATAGCACTAATACATTGCAGGGAAGGGATTCGGTTTGGTTCGTCCTTATAAGAGCTGTCGCGCACACCGTCA
The DNA here is from genome assembly GCA_014904985.1 of Hydnum rufescens UP504. Lineage (NCBI taxonomy): Eukaryota > Fungi > Basidiomycota > Agaricomycetes > Cantharellales > Hydnaceae > Hydnum > Hydnum rufescens. The sequence goes on along the minus strand of MU128997.1, from coordinate 37,267 downwards.
CTCAGATTTCTATTGTCTTTGTTACTATAGCGAACGCGCGGTACAAGGGAATTCTGTTATCTGCATGCGCACCGAGCATCAGCACGGAGTCCACAACCGGCCGTTCGAGGATATTCTCATATCATCGTCCCTTGGCGAGTTCGGAGAGCGGGTCTCTTGCTACTCGCCGCGACTTCCAGCTGGATAGCGTCTTACACTCTGCCTACGACATAGTTCCTCTTCCTCTCACCACCAGGAAACAGCTCATGGCACCTACCAAACGAATGAGGCACATCTCAACCACCGCCTATAAGGTGCTAGATGCACCAGATCTCGAGGTACCACTGTTCGATTCGTCTTTTCAATCTTCGCTGATGTTGGAACAGGATAATTTCTATCTGAATCTAATGGATTGGTCAAACAAGGATGTGTTGGCCGTGGTTCTCGGCAAGAGTATATACGTATATGATGTTGAGCAAGGGAAAGTCCAAAAATTGCTTAGTTTTGGTGAGCTGGAATCCAGTGGACTTTATCCTTCAAGTGTTAGATGGATCGAAGATGTGCGGCATCTACTCGCAATTCTGAGTATTCCGCTGGGCGCTGATGATTATATCGCGTGATATTATCTCTTTCAGGGGAACGTACTTGCCGTGGGAAACAGGCGAGGTGACTTAACTACCTACGACGTCCAAACTGGTCTCAAATTGCGCACCATATCCGGTCACACAAAGCGTATTGGCAACATCTCCTCAATGGACTCTCTTATTGCTACCGGATCTGCTGATTGTACTATCTTGCTTCGAGATCTTCGTACGCCTATGCCCGTGAAGAGAATTACCGCTCATCTGTGCGTCTTGTACTATTTAACACCTCCCCTACTAACTATTGCAATAGCGCCGAAGTCTGTGGTCTAAAATTCAGCACATTCGGCGACCCAGTTCTTGCATCAGGTGGTGATGATTGTAGGTTATATGTCTGGGACCTTCGTTCGTCCGCGACGAATAGCACATCAAAACAAGTGTCACAAACTACCATCCACCGTGGGCGCCTCTCCACGTCGTCCCTTACGAATGCGGCGGACATGTCCCCGCCAAGGTATTCCTCCATTCTCACAAGATCTATGGCGGCAAAAGCAAACTCTCCAACGCCGTTGTTGAGTTTGACCGAACACCGCGCGGCAGTGAAAGGCCTGGCTTGGTCCCCACATGCGCGTGGTCTGCTGGCAAGCGGTGGCGGGAAGCAAGACCCTATAATACGGTTTTGGAACACGACGATGGGATATAAGATCGACCAGGTGCAATGCCAATCCCAGGTCAATCTGTCGTATCCTAACCAACATTGGAGATTGAGTAGTTGATCGATTTTATTCCGTGGTCTTCAGGTCACTAACCTTGCGTGGTCGATCACATCGGACGAGCTCGTTTCGACGCATGGTTATGGTGCTGCCACCGTCCCTGGAGTCGTCACTGTTTGGGTAGGTTCCTCATCCTGCCTGTGTCTACGCTTCTTAAAAGTTTTGGATTGTTCTACCCACCCACACATAGCATTACCCAACGCGCACATCTAATATCTCTTTCATAGCACATTCGGGCCGTGTCCTTTATCTTGCGACGAGTCCTCATGGACAGACAATCGCGACTGCGTCATGCGACGAGTCTCTGCGATTCTTCGAGATCTTCCCTCCAAAACAGAAAGAACCAGATATGCGAGGTGCTGATTTAATGGGCAAAATCCGGTAGCTGCGTTATTAGAATTCAACACACTTTGCTCACACTGTGGTATTTGATATCTTCCCCATTCATTTCAATGTACTTCCACTTTACCTGTTGCTGTATATATAGCTGTTCACCTTGTCTACCATTCTCTTCAACACGCTGTAAACATAAATCCTCGTGAAGTCGAACGGTGCACTACAATCCTTTGCTGAAGCTTGGGAAAGGGCGGATGTGTAACTTTGAGATGTAATCACAGCGTGCCTTGGATATTGATTAGGCGAGGATGTTGCAACAGACCGCTTGTCACTACGATGCGTTGTTGAGGAGTTATCGTCATCCCCATTTTGGCTTCATTTTCGCGAGAGCACGCGCGGATCCAAAATTCAAGTCGCGGACAATTTTGAAAACGACCGTACTTCAGTTACATACAGTACCAAAAAATATGGACCTGTTCGACTTCTCTGGGGGACAGGATACCATAGGCAATGGGGCCAACAACAAGCGCAAGGCGAACACCCAGTCGAGCGATGCCCAAACGTCTTCTCTTAGACATCTGGAATCCGGTCTCGAGGACGATGACCCTCGTGTGGACGGTGTAGATTCACATTCGGAGGCAGACATGGAAGAGGACGAGGACGAGACTGGCGGTCCTTCAAGCCGGCCCTCCAAACGAGCCAGACGATATGACCCTTTTCCCGTTGTGGTGGACGAATTCGAGACGTTGGCGAATCGAGAGATTCCTGTCAATCCTGGTCTTACCGCTGCTGTGGATCCAGACGCGGGGCAAAGCTTGTTGCTGACGCATCAGGTGGGATTTTTATGATTCGATTATTGTTGTGTTGGAATCAGGTAAGCTGATGTCTATCTGATAATTATTCAGGTGCGGCATCAAGTCGCTGTTCCGCCATTTTACAATTATATCCCAATATCCCAACATGTATCTCCCACTGAACCTGCTCGGGTTTATCCGTTTAAACTGGATCCATTTCAGCAAGTATCAGTATACGCGATAGAACGCAACGAGAGTGTCCTCGTCTCTGCGCACACTAGTGCCGGAAAGACTGTCGTTGCCGAATATGCCATTGCTCAGGCATTGCGAAATAAACAGCGAGTGATATACACCAGTCCGATAAAAGTTTGTTATTTCAGAATTAATCGTATCGTTAAGTTCTTCTGGGTGACTCCCCTTATTTTATCCAGGCTCTCAGTAACCAGAAATATCGCGAAATGCTCGCCGAATTCGGCGATGTGGGCTTAATGACCGGAGACGTCACCATAAATCCAACGGCATCATGTTTGGTCATGACAACCGAGGTAGATTCTCCTTTTGCTAGTCAAAAACTATGTTACTCATTTTCATATCGAGATCTTGCGATCTATGCTTTATCGAGGCTCAGAGGTCATGCGGGAGGTGGCGTGGGTCATTTTTGATGAAATCCACTATATGCGCGATAAAGGTGAGCTACCCACATTCTTTCTTTCTCAACTATAGGTTGCCACTCATGTTTCCTCTCGTGCTAGAACGTGGGGTTGTCTGGGAAGAGACGATCATCCTGTTGCCACACACCGTTCGATACGTGTTCCTGTCTGCCACAATCCCTAACGCTATGCAATTCGCGGAGTGGATATGTAAGACGCATGCTCAACCATGTCATGTGGTGTACACGGACTTCCGACCAACTCCTTTGCAGCACTATTTGTTCCCTGCGGGTAGCGACGGTATTTACATGGTCGTCAACGAGAAGGCCGAATTTAGGGAAGATAACTTCCAGAAGGCAATGGGCATGCTTGCCGACAAGCAAGGAGAAGATCCCGCCAGTGCCATGTCTGGCCGCAATAAAAAAGGAAAGACCAAAAAGGGGGGTACAAAAGGTGGTCGTTGATGGCTTTATCCCATATTTGGTCGTCACTGAACGTGCTGCCGGTCGATATCTTTACAGGACCTTCTGATATTTACAAGATCGTTAAAATGATCTTGGCGAGGGCGTATAACCCCGTCATTATCTTTTCCTTCAGCAAGAGAGATTGCGAAGCTCTGGCCCTTCAGATGGTTAAACTCGAATTTAACAGTACTGATGAGGCCGACATGGTGGAAAAGATCTTCCTCAATGCGATGAACGGTCTCTCAGACGTAGATCAGAAACTTCCCCAGATCCAACATCTTCTACCTTTACTCAAACGTGGGATTGGCATCCATCACGGTGGCCTATTACCCATTTTGAAAGAAGTCATCGAGATTCTCTTCCAAGAAGGCCTAATCAAGGTCCTCTTCGCGACGGAGACATTCTCTATTGGTCTTAACATGCCGGCCAAGACCGTGGTGTTCACGAACGTACGCAAGTTCGACGGGAAAGACTTCCGTAACTTGTCTTCCGGCGAGTACATTCAGATGTCGGGTCGTGCGGGTCGACGAGGACTCGACGATCGAGGTGTAGTCATCATGATGTGTGATGAGAAACTTGAGCCCGCTGCTGCCAAGAACATGGTCAAGGGAGAGGCCGATCGCTTGGACTCGGCGTTCCATCTTGGCTATAATATGATTCTCAACCTCATGCGTGTAGAAGGTATCAGCCCTGAATACATGCTCGAGCGGTGCTTCTTCCAGTTCCAGAACCAGACTGGTATTCCTCACCTTGAAGAAGGTGCGCGTTGCTTGTGGTAGATCCAGAACTTGATTTTCTGAGTCCCTGTTCCATATTATATTGTAGAGTTAAAACGGGCAGAAGCCCAAAGAGATTCGATTGTCGTACAAGACGAGGAGAATGTCGCCGATTATTACGAGATCCGAGCCCAGCTCGAGGAACTTCAGAAAGATGTCCGAGACGTCATCACGCATCCAAATTATGCGGTTCCATTTCTTAATGCCGGTCGACTAGTGTATATCAAGCACGGATCATTAGATTTCGGTTGGGGTATCATCTTAAATCATCAAAAGAAACAGCCGTTAAATAAGGTAAAGTCAAGCTTTTATAACAATTGCTACAAACCCCAATTATTTCTTCTTTCTAGAATAAGGGCATCCCGCCGCCGGCCGATTTCGATAATCATCCCCAAAATCAGTATATCCTCGATGTGGTGTTAAATTGTGCCACTGGATCCGCCGCAATGAAAGATAAGACCGGGCACGCATCGGTCCCGAACGGGATTCAGCCATGTCTTCCTGGAGAGAGAGGCGAACCTGTGGTCATTCCCGTACTCCTTTCCATCGTGGAAAAAATCAGTGCTATACGGATACACGTCCCGAAAGACCTTAGACCTCTCTCAGCCCGAGAGACTCTCTGGAAGAGTGTCCTCGAGGTCCATAAACGATTTCCAGATGGCCTTCCGATGCTCGATCCTATTAAGAACATGAAGATAAGTGATAAAATGTTTGTGGATTTGGGTCTTGTGAGTATCAAGATCTGTTAATGTCCTCTTTGAGGGTGTGCTTTAATTCAAATGAGTCCCTTAGAAAATCCAGGCTCTCGAGGATCGTCTACATTCAAACCCTATGCACAAGGATCCTCGGTTACCCGAACTCTACGAACAGTACGACCAGAAGCAAGGGTCGTAGCTCACGTCAAGGGAGTCAAGAAGAAAATTCAGTCGGCACACGATGTTTTGCAGATGGACGAGCTGAAGTCCCGGAAGCGTGTCCTTCGACGACTGCAGTTCACGTCATCTGCCGACGTCGTCGAGATGAAAGGCCGAGTGGCGTGCGAGATCAGCACTGGGGATGAGCTTTTGTTGACGGAAATGATCTTCAACGGCGTGTTCAACCCGCTTCCTCCAGAACACTGTGCTGCCCTTTTGAGTTGTTTTGTGTTCACGGAGAAGGTGAGTGCCCTCATCGCAGTTTAATGGCGGGATGCATATGATTACTAATTTTACTCGTTTATTCAGTCTGAGCAGGCCACCAAGTTGCGCGAGGAATTCCAGGGACCCTTGCGGCAGATGCAGGAGATGGCACGACGGATAGCGAAGGTATCAAAGGAATCGAAATTGCCAATAGTGGAGGATGAATATGTGCAGTCCTTCAAGGTGGAGTTAATGGACGTCGTCATGCAATGGTGCAAGGGGGCGTCGTTTTCTGACATCTGCAAGGTCAGCGATCTTCCGTTCTGTTCCGGGCAGTCCCTTGGCTGACAATGTAAACACGAATAGGTCACCGACCAATTTGAAGGATCTCTGATTCGGGTCTTTAGGCGGTTACAGGAGTTGATTCGACAGATGGCGTCGGCAGCTCGGGCTATCGGCAATGGTGAACTGGAGAAAAAGCTCAACGCAGCCTCCGAGATGCTGGCAAGGCCTAACTCTGTGATCTTTTGCTCTTCTTTGTACTTATAACTCTGTAAGGCATTTCTTTTTCGGTTGGTGTCCATATAGTAGCCAAGCATTACTGTACAGCCATTTAACCTTCTGGGGTATGATGAGCTTCTATCAGGGTTGGAGACCAATCTAACAGATAGGCTACCGTAATCAATTAGCCCCTCCCACTCTCCCCGTTTCAAACAAGTTCGAGTGCGTCGGGTCTAAAATAGTTTCCGAGAATGATATAAAGCGTTCTAATTGCTTTTATTTTGCTCGAGGAGGTCCCCACCTAGATCTGAACGCACCATTGAATCGACAGTCAGGGAGGGATGCTATCGACGAATTGTCGTTTGTGCGTTGATTTTCGCATCCTCTCCCCTGAGCATCGAATTGAGTGCGACGCAGAGTTCACGAGCATGTTTTTCCCCCTGCTGGATATTGGAGAAATACGCACAAACCACCAAATAAAAAAAGGCACTCATTAGTGGGCAAGGATGGGTCATGCTCAAGCGCCAGTATTCACCGCAATAAGAGGCATAAGCCTGGTATATGGTAATTCACCTGGGCCCATGAGGTGAATACCGTGGAGGGTGCCGGGAGCCACCCCACCAGATGAATACCTCGCGGATTTTGCAGGCGATGGAAACGAGAAAAAGAGGACGAGTCGGTCCGGGGCGCTTTCTTCTTCTGCTAGGCACGCGTCCAGAAAATATATAGGATGGAGCTTAAGAAATAAGAATGTAACGTGGACCATTAAAATTGGAGAAGGTCAAGGCCACTGACAATATTGAGAGATATTGCGATGGGCAACGAATCCCGGTTCACCAGTGGATCACCGTCCTCCCAGAAATCTTCCAGTTCAAAGTCGACGGCATCGATCTGTTTCCGTTCTCGAAGCACGCCCTTCATGATATCAGCTTCCCCCTCCAAGTCACCGGGTTCTCGCGACGTGAACTGGATACCGCGAGTACGTGGGATCTTCAAGTCCCACAGAGCCCCACGGATAGAAATAAATAATGCATCCAAGATGTTCCCTGCGTCAGAGAGTACGAGTGCATCCACGTTCAATAGCCAAGACTTTTTGTTAGGTACAATCGTCAATTGTGGAGATGGCGTGATAGATGATGAAAGCGCAGAGGATATGATTGACGTCAAGTCAGAGGAAGTTTCATCCAATTGAGAGTTTGTTTTATAGGGATATGCAGATTGCGAGCTGACAAGAACGCATGGTGAGTGAAACACAAAAAAGTAAAGATCTACCATGCAGTCACACCAAGTGATAGTGCATGATATTCTTCCCCCATTTCGTCCGAGCGCCTCGTCGTCTCCACTAGGTCCCTCGCCGAAGCCAATGTCTCGACTTCCAGTTTGACGGCTGCAATGACTTCCGAGCCACCAATATTTACACGTGCACTACCGTTCGCAAGCGGGGCCACATCTCCACCTGCTTGGAGAGATATGGTTCGAAATCGGTCAAGGCCTCTCCCATCTGCACGATGTGAATCCCCCGCTAGAAGGGATGACCTTATATAGGACTGTTCAGACTTCGAGATGACCATGCAGGTCAAGTTGTCGGTGCCCGGATGCAAAAACCCAAATTCGGCTTCTAAAGCAAACTCAACGCCAACAGCGTGTCCAGGTGAATACGATATTTAAGGGCCGGGAAGGGCCGTGTATCATTTATGATGAGAAAGAGAAGGTTTGGAGTGAATTTGGAGAAGGAAGGCCCGTCGGGAGCCCAAATTAAAAAAGAAATTTCCTAACTTTTCGGCTTCCCAGGAACACTTGATATGGGTTGCCAAAAAAAAAAAACAGTGCATTGACCTATTAGCGTTCCAGCCATCATCATCTGCATCATGGATCATGGTCATCATCACCCTTCTGAGTGCCCCTCGAGGCCCTGAAACGTGCCTCGGTCCAAACACACAAACAAACACAAACTTGAGTAAATCGTTTTGATTAACCTCGAACACGAGGCTTCATGCCTCCGAAGAGAAACAAGGAAGAGGATCCGTATGGCGAGCCTCCGTTTTGCTATTTGAATACTTTTGCATGGCAGTGTCCTTACTCTCTTCTGCAGATCAATGGGCTCCTGGTTTTGGAGCCATCTTTGAAGACGATGGCCACAATGCCTATCCGTCCCGCGGGGGAAACGGTGCCACGAGTGCCACTGCCTCGCGCAGCGGTTCATGGGGCCCAGTTCCTATTTCTCAAGCAACACGATACAATTCCCCCCAGCCATCGGCCAGAAAGATCCCTGTACCAATGCCTGCATCGAACCTCCGCAACCCGTTCCCCCTACCCAATCCCACCACGGCCCTGCCGAGATTTCCTCAACCGGGCCCCCAACGAAATCCTGCAATGCAATTCCAGACTGGGTTCGGGATGCCCCAACCGGGCCCTTCGATACCTAGAAGGCCTCGGCCCCCACCCGAACCCATGTCGCAGACTCTTGAATTCGTAACGAAATCTCTCGACCAACCCTTCCCCGAGGACGTTCCAAGAATAGCCAATCCCCACGATATGAAGATTGCTGAAAGCAGAGGTGCCGCCCTCGTCGACGCTACGAGACCCTTCTACGGGAACCATCGCTCAGCGTCAGTACCATATCACGATTTTTCCAGAATCCCTCACGAACGTCTCTGGCCATTCTAGTTCTGAAAGATTCCACTGGACATTACCCCCAGAACACGATGAGCGAGTCATATCACTGCTGGATTGGATTGAACAAATGGAATGGCCGTTGGCTAATTTTGGAGTTAAGTGTGCACGCGATCTCAAATAAATCTAGCTGAAATACAACACTACTCTTCACTTACATTGTTGACTGCAGGTACAAAAGTTCCTCAGTACAAAGAAACGGGGAGCTGTGGTTTCCAATGCCGGGTTTATCTCACGCAGTCATCCCGACGAGCCAGTTTTTGACTGGCTTACCTTGGAGCAGGCTCAGAAAACGCACGATCGCAACCTGCAGGAGTCTATGGCCACATAGTATGTCGAACCAATTCATGAACTTGACTGCGACTTCTAACTCAGGAAACGTGGTACACTCAATAGTGATCCTGCCACTACGACACTCATCTTTGTCTTCTTGGTCTCTCCTTCCTACAATTCAGTGGCAATCTGGCGACGGAAATTGAGTATACCTCTGTCGCTGCAACTTCGCATGAGCAAACCCCTCGAACAGATCAAGAAGGATCTAGGGAAAAGCACAAGCATAATTTACATCAAGTACGGAATTTGGAGATATAATAACCACCCTTTGCTAATACTCGTTTAGGTCACCAGCGTTGTGGTCACGTCGCCCCCGCGGATCTGTGGCTTCCACATCCACTTCATCGAGAGAGAAGACTGTTGCCATTCAAGCACCTGGTGTCAAGCCTGCTGTACAGGTCAAGCCGGAAGTCGAGAAGAAGAAACCAAAGTGGTGGCAATTCTGGAAGAGGATAACGATAACATGGGGATGCTAGGAAGTTCCCTTATCGGGTATCGGTGGGATTGCTGTTTGTTCTGTTCTTATGCGTGTATGTACGAAGGGTATATGGTAACTGTTATATGATTTATACGTTTCGTAGTACAAACACCGTCTGATCGCTATAGTAAGGGTGGTCCTAAGACCGAAATGCTTGAAGATTGTTATCGGCGATGAGGCGCAGGCGGCTTTTTGGGTAGGGACCCGAGCCCTTTTGCGGAGTCTCCTTCCCCTCCCGGCGGTGCTTGCATCTGCTTCAACTTGGCTTCCAGTGCAGCAATCTTCGCTTGCGTATTCTCAGGCCGTGCGTGCGTTTTGATCAAAGAGAGAGCAGTGGGTCGCGAAGCTTCGGAAGCATGTCTTCGTGGCCCAGTACGCGTGGTAGAAGAAAGCGAAGAGGAAGACTCGGGATAGGGCGTCTGGGTGGCAAACGTCACCACGAGCTTGCGACCGCGAACCACTCGATTGTGAAGAGCCGCCAAGGCTTTGTTTGCATCCTGGTCCAGCTCGCATTAGTGAGATAAGGGGAAGACACGAGGCTTCAATCAGACGTTACCTCTGGATTGGAATATTCAATGAATGCGTACCCTCGGGGCTTCCCTTTCGACGGTCCTGACTTGTGAAAGAGATAGTCCATTCGGGATATCTTGCCACATTTTGAAAAGATCTGGAGGAGGGTATATCTATCATGCAAGGGGGATGAATTGCAGACCAACCACTGGACCAACACAACGTACTCATCAACTGTGGGGTGTAGATTCCCTACATACAAGCGGTCTTTTCTAATGACAGGCGGTGCAGCGGTAGAAACCACCGGCGCCTGTGATTCTCCCTGCGGTGTAGGGAAAGTCAGTGCTGGATGAGAGGTCATTGTAGTTGGCATCGGGAATTGCCGCGCGTAGCCAGGAACGACCTTACTATGAGGGTATTCCATGCGATCTTGAATCTAGGAAACTGTTTTACACAACGATCAACACAGTACTTAACACAGGAATAACAATGTGATAGCCTCGTTCGGCGTTTAACTTGAGCTCCCTCGAGGGTCATGAAAATCGTCTGAAGGCACAGAAAAAAGTGAGGGATGCCCACAGTGAAATAGGAATAAGCAGAGAGGATGGTTTGTGTTTGGATCTCAAAACACCTCTTCATCTTCACTTTCTTCCTTCAAAGTCCCGCCACCTCCATTCCACATCCCACTGGCTCCGCGAGCATTAGTCTCTGATGCAGATGTCAAAGAATCCACTGAAGGACGAGGCTTGAAACTTTCTCGTCGAGTTTTCCGCGCCACAATGGCAACGGCGGCCGTTGCCCTCTCTGATGGGAAGCCAATACCAGGATTCCCTCTCGATCCGGCGGCGGTGACTTCAGAGGCAGAGACACTGCGCACAGTAGGACCACCAAGGGAACCGAATGGTGTTGTACCATACGCATGGGAGCCACCGAGTAGCCGAGTTCCAGGAGCGCTTCCTAAGCCAATTCCCGAACCAACTCCATAATGCCGCCGAGGATTTTGGTGCAAGGCGGCCTGACCGAGTGGAATGGATATCACATGGGTGAAAGGGTCTGGGGCTATCAATTTGGCATTTGTCGTCGCCGACATAATCTGGGCGGTACTGGTAACTCCGTTATTGAAGGCGCTGACGCGAAGAGGCCCCCTGATGGTCCCAGTTACAGCCCCTGAGGCCGAGGGTGTCACACTACGCGGGAACGCTTGGTACTGTGGAGCCTGATTCCCACTGGTGCTAGGCGTGAGACGTGCACGCTTAGCAGGGGGGCCCTGCGATGAAGGACCCTGGTGCTTCTGAGCCGACGTCTGAGCAGCATTCGTAATTATAGGGGCTGGAGTGGTGGCTCGACTTGAGGGCCCTCCCTGGCGTGGACGCTGTAGAAAAATATAATTAGACTTCCTTCCAGGAAGGAGGGGAGAAGTATCCTTGCCTTCTTACTGTCTTTCTGAACAATATCTGCCTCAACACTATCCGCCAGAGTCTCTACAATGCGTTCATCATTCACTCGGAAAGGCACTTGGTGGGCTGCTTCCCATTCAGGGATTTGTTGGAGAAGCTCGTGCTGGAGCTATTGTTCGTGGATCGACAGAAAAGTGCGACGAGACATGGAGTCAGTGACTAGAAAAAGAGACATAAAATAATCTAAACTGCATCGAACGTACTCTTGGCTTGTCCTTTTTCACTCGTTTCCGCATCTTCTCCTCGCGTAGCAGCCTTCCAGGATCGCCTCGCGGTGCTCGACCTGTGAGCCTTGAGGAGTCGCTAATCGAGTCCTGAATAATATGAGGTGCCACAACATCATTCGTCATTGAAATTTTCTCTTGATATTCATGGCATACCGCAAGTTTCCGCTCATCTTCCAGTATCTCGAAGTACCTCCGGATGGAGTGAAGCAATGGGCCCTTTGATCGGCGCTCCTCTTTAAGGCGTACTATTTCTTCTTCGTGACGCGTGAGCAATTCTTCAGTATGCTCATCTGCAAGACCAAAACACGAAAACGCAATGCTATTATCAGTGCCAGGAGGAGAAAATATTCCGTGCGCGTAGTCATCACAAAGGGTGGGCAAGGAATAAGGCCTACCGTTATACATTGCCGTGAAATGGTCTCTGTCTGCGGGACCCGTCATGAGATCGTCCCAAAGCGCGCCAATCTCTTCTCGGGCGCTGTTGATGAAATGTGACATGCTTTGACGCTTTCTCTCTGTCATGCGCCTCACTTCCTCTTCGTACTATTGAAAGCAGCCGATATAAAAAATCAAATTAGAATAGTTCGAGTCACCCCCTTCCCTGATGAGACATGGAGTCTGGGGATAGAGACGACTCACAGAAGCAACAGTCTCTTCCGTCGTCCCACGGTTCGATTCCACAAATGCATCGATCTCTGCATCGTCGACTCCTAATCGCTTCCAGAGAATTTCGAGCTCATCATACATACTCTGAATACTCAACTCGCGCTGGGACTTGATTGAGTCGAGCTAAAATTGAGATGGCATATGTTGGGCACCTTTCGATTCGGAGGATATGTGCTTGAACGTATTAGAGAACTCACTTCGGTTCTGAGACTATCAAAATACTCCATCACATCGAGGGTGGGATCAACTCCCTCCACCCCCAGCGTCTCGAACGCTTCGTCGTCTCCCTCGGTCAAGCGAGAGACGTACCGGGCAAGAATGGCATCGTAGGGGTTATCAGAATTATGATTTCCACCACCACCAGGACCACCGGTGCGCGAAGCAGATGACATTGAACCCTCGCTGCAGGACATTTGCTCATCGGCAATGATCACGCTAAGGTCTTCGATGGTCTCAACCACAGGGAGATCTATGCCGAGCTCAGAGTAGAACCATACTACTTGTTCTAATACGCCGCTGAGTTGTGCAAGACGTCGATTCTAACAGAAGGCGAAATCAGAATGTGAATCCCGACACTGAAATAAACAGTACGCACTATTTCTATGCGACCTCTATCGATCTCCTTTTCGAGTTTGGAGAGTTTTTCCGGAGTAACATCTCGCCGAGGAAGTTCATCGTTCCCACGCACGGCTGCAACTGGGACGAGGAGTTCGGAGGAATAGAAACCCGGCCCAAGCGTTCGGGAGAGTAAGATGAGACGGGTGGTGAGCGCGTTTCGTTGTTCGATCTTGGCAATATATGTCTATAAATAAGGATTGGCGCAAATTCCAAAAGGACAGACAAGAAGACATTCAACCTTGTGTAGATTCTCTTGGTGTGCTACTAATTGTTCATGACGCTTCGGGAGGACCTAGTAAAGCTGTATGAATAGACATAACATGAAGCGTTGGGACGTGAAAACCACTAACGGTCACTTTGCGGAGCTCAATAAAGGAAGGCGAGGCCTTAGCTGCAGCCCCCAGACACTTTGCGAGCATGGAACAGTCGCGTTCCACCTTTTCGCAACGCTCCAGCCATTGATTAACTTCACTGTTGCGCTGTTGTATTTGAGCTTCAACAGTCTCTGCCAGTAGAGTGCGAAGGCGTTCGAGATCTGCAGCTAGGGCATGGGGCGGAAGACCAAGCTGAGCGTGCAGAGAGGGCAACAGATCAGCCTGAGACTGGAGATGGTCGACAAGCGAGTCAAGTAGCTCTCTGGCCTTTGAGCTCGCCATCTGTACAGCGTCGTCAGCAAGTGAGAATGTGGTACAGAGTGTCGTTGACAGTCGTGGGGGGTTGTTGATGTCAACAAGTTGTTGTGGTTTGTTTAGTCCGTGACTCGTGCAAATGGAGGCCGACAAAGTACGCGCCGCACAAAACAGCGTGACGTTGAACGAATACTGAACCTGTTGGCAGAAATCTCCTGCTCCCTGGGTCAGGATCACAAGCGATGATGGCTTCACGTTTATCGTGCAACGCAAGGTGGCTCTCGCGAGCCAAATCCTGGCTGCTTCTCTCAATGAAGACAGTCTGTACCATTTTTCTCCTGTATCTCGCACTGATATCTCTTACCAGCATCCCGTATTCCACAGGCAATTTTTCAGAGTCGCACAGCAACGCTTGCAATATTCCGTACAGGCAAGTATATCCCGGGTTGATTTCGTCATGAGGGCGCGCTTTATTCCAAGTTTTGCTATCTTTCCAGAGGTGCCGTAGTGGAGAAGGTTGTGGAATACCTTTCTTTCAAGGCTCAGTTCCAAGAGCCAAAGCCAAACGAAGATATTCCAGACTTCCAGGAGAGGATTCCACCAGAAATCGCGCTCGAGTTGTGGGTTCCACTCCCAACTTTTCCTTGGCGAACTTACGAATGCAGATATCGAATATTCAGATTAATGGCCGCAGATTATCTGGATAGTGAGTTGTCTACCCTTCCCCCCTGTGACATGCGTATGCCAATCAGTCTTTAGCATAGTGTCTCTACGATCCATCCAGGTTGTCCCACGCCAACCCTGTATTCTCATGTGCTATTACTTTCGGTGGCGGCGCTTGGATTTTTTGTTACCACTGGACCTCACCGCCGATCCATCATACAATTCTAAGGAATCCAATTCAGATCTAATTCTCGTTACGGCCGCAGGTCCGTATGTCGGGCCGTCACTTTCGGCGGTCCAGTCCGCATCAAAACAACGTTCTCAAGGACTGAAAGGTGCCACTGAAGAAACATGATGATACAATGAGGCTATGAGTCTGAAATCCATTTTACTGCTTCCGAGCCGTTTCAGCGATGTCCCAATCCTCGAATCCCAACTTAACCCCCCAGGGTAGCTTGACGAATCGTTTCTGTTTGCCTGGTTCATTGGAAAGTGCGTCTAATTTGGCCACATCGTCTGGCGTTAACTGGGCAGGGCTTCCATTGGTGAGTATGCGACTGGGTTTGCTGGATTTCGGGATTGCCGGTATTCCTTTGGCCGCTAGTAATTGGATTAGTAAATATTTGGGTAAAGTTCGAGGGGATGCAGTCGTACTGTGCCATCCGATGAGCACTTGAGCTGGCTCAACATTATTTCTTTTGGCAATCTCAACCACGACATCGTCCGAAAGCAATGGGGCGCTTGAGGGCGCCCAGAGGGGAATATGCCACGGGGACAATGCCCTGCTTCTTCAGGTATGCGACTAATTTGTGCTGGGGGTTGTACGGATGAAGCTCGATTTGGTTAACTGCCGGTTTGATCTTTGCTATGGGTAGGATATTGGTCTCCAGCATCCATTCGGAAAAATTGGAAACCCCAATCTGTTTTGCTTTGCCTGCGAAAAACAAGTGTTCAACAAGGTCTTACTCGTCTCAGTGCAAAACTAACCTAGTCTTTGGACTGCTTCCATCTGCTCCCACGTCTGCGAGACTTTCCATTCCTCGTCGATGTCGTAGGACCCATCCTCACGAGTAGGGAGGAATTTGCTATTTCCCTTGGGATTCATCGCAATAGGCCAGTGAATGAGGAGGACTGACAAGAGCAGGGTCAAGAGCGATATAGGACCAAGGCACTATTTACTCACGATCAACATAGTCAGTTCCAAGATCACTAAGAATGATATCTAGGCATTCCTCCACTTGGCGATGATGTGTGTTCCACACTTTGCTGGTGATGAATATCTCAGACCTAGGGACGCCCGAGTCCCTGATCCCCTCGCCCACCTCTATGAGTGGCGTCAATGCGCACGCCAACCATGATCGATAAACTGGCTTTACCTTTCTCGTTGAAATAGGCATAAGCGGCATCGATGTGGCGAAATCCGGCCTCCTTCACGGCGTATTTTACGGCCGGCGCTAGTCCACCAGAAGAACCGGCGTAAGTTCCCAATCCGATTAAAGGAATCTGAGCCCCTGGCACAGGGCTGTTGGGCAGGTCAACACTGGACTTGAGAGAGAAACTCATGATGTGGAGAAGGAATCCTCACGGGGGTCAGAAAACCCCAAATATTTATATACGTGTGATTCTCCTGACATCGATAAGCTATTAAGATTAACCAATCCTGGGCAGCAGCGTAGAAATAGATCTGGCGGGACAAAGCATCTTAACGATAGCTCAGGGGGGCGAGAAGACCCCAAAATATTTGTGTACGTGTTGCTAATTGATTCTTCTGTCATAGATGAGATTAACCAATCCTGGGCAGCTAGCGTAAAAACAAATCTGGCGGACATCAGGGTGAACAATGGGTATACCTCATGATTCTATCGGGTACATGGACGCACATGGGTCATGAGCAAGATGCAGATGGGTGGACTGTTAGATTCCCACTTCGGATCCCCGACATGCCAAGTTCCGAAGGTCGGCGGGATTGTCAAACTACGTGATACTCGCTACCACGCTCATTATTCCGGTCAGAACGTCGGGAGTTGTCACGTATGGAAAACGTTACAGGCTCATCGCGAGGCACCTTCAGCAAAGCGAACCGTAAGAGAGAAAATCCAAAGCGAAAGTCTCCGTGATGTTTCGAATTTCATTGATTTGCAATGTCGACTGGGACAGATATGGAGGAGTGTGTCTGCATTGTCTTTGCTTCATCAAAGCAGGACACTACACCCCAACAATGCTGGGTGTGGTCCCACCCCCTTGCCCTGCACGATAATGATGATGACATCATTGTCACTGTCATCAGTGGTGAACCCGAGCGATCGCAGAATCCGAAGAATGCGCCCGCCGATCCGATGAGTAATGCGCCACACCCCGGCAATGCTGGGGTGTGGTGCTATGCCCGTCCCGGAATCTCGCGACGATCAGCCAGGTAAGAGACTGTCTGACTCGTATCGGCTCAACTGACCCATTTTTTGTGTTCTCTAAAACACATCACCTAATTCGGGCGCTCGCCATTCACGGACCTCCCCAACAGCACTTCCTTTCCCATCACAAATGAAGAATCTTAAACACACACTTGCGCTCAGGGGTGTTTTTAGTGTTGCGAGCTCAAGGAAATTAGGTACATGTATGTCCCTAAATCCAATGCATGAATAAACAGAGTGCCGAACCTGACCCTTTACAAAGGTGACCCAGGAGGGGTCAATTATTCGTTCTGTTCTCACCAAAGGACCCCGACGTAGACCAGGCCATCGGACGGGGCACTTGGACGAGCTCGAGTGAACCTGAGGTTTACGGTGCAGTCAAGGGAAAATTCAGGTCATCCTTGACAGTCGGGAGGTACGGAGAGTGCGGGACAATCAAATGTGCAGTTCAAAAGAAAGGACACTTCAGAAAGGGCTTCAGCGGAGACCTATCAAAAATGAGTTCATGATGTCGAGTCCACTTGCCTCAATAGCCTCAGAATCACTCCAACCATTGCAGGCAGTGATAATGGCATGTAGTATGAAGCACAAGGGATAAAGGCCCGGTCGTGGGACATTCGGAGTTTTCATAACCACGCCCCGATTGGGTGGTCTACATATCAAACTATGCGGATCAGGGAACAGTAGACAAGGCCAAAGCTTCCAGCCTATCGAATTCCAAATTGATTTTTTTTCGCATACCACCTAACCGTCGAAGGATCTCCGTCCTGACCCATTCCCGCCCCTGCTCAATAGCACTGCGGTTTGAGTTGCTGGGAATTGGGTGAGACTCCACGGCGTCAAGCACGAGCCCAGCACGGTCCACAGGCGCAGACACCATCGTGGTTTTCACGGGCTTCAACTTGGGGCGACGCGTCCCGTGGTTCACTGCGTCCGCACGTTTCTTGAGAATTGGGCGCCTCACGGGCTTCCTGGGGGACAGAAGTGGCGATTTTGGGTCTATGTTGAAATGTGAGCGGGAGCACATAAATCACACAGAGTTACCGCACTTCTCAGCGGCACCTGCACGTAAACTCCGCTTGAGTGGTCACGACCCGGGGTAGTTTTCACAGTGCTGCTCCCAGTTGGGGCGAGGGTTGGGGTGCACCCGGTTTGCTTGTTTCTGCGATGAGATCATCCAAGATTGCAATGGCTGTCCCCCGCACTGGCTGACTGAGGCCCTGGAGATTACGCCTCTGTATTCATGGGGATTCGCGAGTAGTGCTGAGTACTATAGTGAGCAAACTTAACTGCTGATGAGGACACTCACTATTGTGGACGCATCACTGTGTTTGAGGCAAACTTGAATAATTTCTTTCATGTCTGCCATCCCTGCGGTTGAAACGGAGTGCTAATTTAGAGCCTGGATCGAGGCGTTCGGGACTCCCGGGTGGAGCCGAACGTTTTTGGACTCCGACGGCTATCGAGTGCTTACTCGTCAACCAAACATTTTGTATCTGCTTGATGTAGGCTGCCAAGGCTCAAAATCTAGGAGGCCACGTTCATTGCTCAAGTGTCAATGAGATAAAGAGATCTGCAAAATTGTTATCATTGGCACAATATCATCAAGTTGCGCAATAAGTACACCCTGGGAGTGGATGCTGCATGTACAGGCAAGAAGAGAAGATGAAGAGTAAGAACATGCCAGGAAAGAGGTGGAGGAAATCATGTAATCCAGTGTACAAAGATTCGATAAGAAATATGGGAATAGCAATACTTGGATGGAATACGGAGGACGAGTGACGACCGTGACAGTGTGACATCTGAAACTTGTGATGTGACTGGGCAGATTGTTGACTGTCTACTGTATACCAGTGCTAAACACTTATGGGGGAGCAAGACAACCAGAATATGTGGGATCTTCCACATAGACTTCCGGTAAATACTCATCAAGTTTCTCAGTCTCTCTGTATTTGCCACAACAAGAAGAGATGGTATCTGCATCACTGCATCGGACTACAAGAGATTAGCTCCTGGTGAATATTTCAATGACACCCTTGTTGAGTTCAGCTTGAAAGAGGCAAGCTCCTTAACTGTGTATTTTTACCATTGGCTCACCCCCATGCCACTAGATACTGGCATCAAGACCCCATCTGGCCCGAGGACTCATATCTTTGGCACACACTTCTATTCTACACTGTGTGTACTTTGCATCAAGAGACCCCAACACCTATTGGAAACTAATCCCATGGGCCCAGACGGGATAGTGGATATTCAGCTGTCAAAAATTGGACCAAGGGAATTGATATTTTTCAAAAGGAGTATCTCATAATCCCTGTCCATGAAAAGTATGCCCATTTATGCTGAAACTGTAATTGCACTGAATTTTGTTTTAGGTTTCACTGGTATCTGGCTATAATCCACAGGCCTGGTCAGATTCTCCCCCCATCTGGAACTGAAAATGCTGCAGAGCAGCTTGATGGTGTATCAGTGTTGAGTATTGCCTCCTGAATTCTCACAGCTTCCAATATCAAACAATGTTTTAGGGCCCACATATATATTCTGGACTCACTATCTGGGCCCCATGAGCAAACCCGGCTGGAATTGGGTCAGTATTTATTCAATGAAGCTCTTGACAAGAATACCATAGTCCCCACTGGTGTTCAAAGCCATAACAGTCTTTTGGGATGGTTTGGAACCCACATTGCTGGGTATGATGTTCCAGTAAGTACTTTAATCATTTGTTGAGTATCCAACCATTGAAAAATAACCATGCCTTGAGGTTCCAATTCAAAACAATGCTATTGACTGTGGTGTTTACCTCATACATTTTGCGGAGATCTTCTTGAATGACCCTGAAATGGTGGCTTCAAGCATGGTAAGCAAAATGCTGGTGCCCCTGGCAGTACACTTATTTCCACAATGTTTCCAGCTAACTAGCTGGTTTTATGGTGAAAGTAATGACTTGCTTTGGAAGAAGGACCAGCTGAAGGACAGGAGGGCACTAATTAAGCAAAAGGTGGATGCCCTTATGAAAAATAAACTGCTATACATGTAGGCAGCCCTATTTCACTTCCAAATTACTAGGCCAGACTATTTTTTTCTGGTAGAATACCATGCCCAATAGACTGATTCCCCCATGAGCCCACGGAACCCTCATGAGGTTGAGCGGCGCAAACATTTATTCTTGCATCTTCATTGCCCCCTAATTATAACCACTTGGGATTGAATTGAAGCTGAAACCAAAGTACTTGTGGACTTGCAAAATACACAAGGACGGTGGCAAAAAAGAAGGAAAGCAGGTACACCGAGCATGCATGCATGTGTGTTCAAAATGCTGTGAAGTAAAATGAGGGTAAGGGCGGGAGATGATATGCAGATCGTATGGAAAAGGTCATGGCACAAAGAGTGGAGTGGGGGCACAGTGTGGAAGTGAATGTACGTGATCCGTGTTTTGCTAACCAGAGTCAGACGGTTCAATCGCGAGGGAAAAAAAAGCGAAGAACACGATACAAGATGAGGGGCTCAGTAGGGGAAAAGCCATGTGACAATCCGTTCGCAAAATGGCGACCGAGTTGGTCCCCCATCGATTTTGTGAAAGGTATGTCGCAGGGGTTGTGATTCACCAAAATGGCGCGGGCGGTAGTCGGGATCGCGAGAATCATCTATTACGCCTGACCTCGGGGCGAAACCAGCTCGCCGTCCGGATCAGCATGTCTTCCTCCTCTTCGATGGCCGAGCCCGTAAGAACAGTGGTGGCAGCCGCCCAAAGGTTATTTCCGCTCAAGCGTAACTCTCCTTCTTCCAGATGCACATCTGCTGTCTGAGCCAAGTGACGAGCCTCTGAGGAGTGAACTTCAGTAAGCCCATGTTGCAAAACAAATGAGCTATTCAGACACATCCGCGGTACTCGCCTGCAGTGTCACGGCGAAAGACCAGACTGGAGGGGGGTGGATTTTCCCCATCTAGAGCCCAAGTCAGGCTGAAGCCAGGGGCATTCAGCAGGGTACGCCCCTCAGCAGTAGCATCGAGACCCGGCTTCTCTTGGAGCCTCCCAATTTGCTGAGCAGCTTCTTTCTGCCATTGCTTAATGTTCTTTTCGCGTTTCTGAGCCACTTTGATAGCGGCACTGGCATATTTGGATCCCCACTTCTTCTGCCCTTTGAGATATCGTCGTAACCCAGCTTGGCTGAACACGCCTATCAACTCGGTGGGATGATTGCATGCCCTGATTTCGGACTCTGGTTCCATCGGACGGACTTGGCCATTAGTGGCGACGCGCTCACGAATCATATGGCCGGGAAAAGGCAGACCCTAGAAGAAGGGCAGTGAGCACACTCACGCGCCCGACGGAATAAGGAAGGCATAGGACTCACTCCCACATCAGCGTACACATAGGGATGTCCAGCGTATCCACGCTCAGACTTGGTACCATGGTCCTCCAATTCAGGATACTCGGATGTACCATGACTCGATGGCTCGGCAGAGCTGTCGGGAAGTCCCCTACCCTCCGCGGAGGAGGGTGTGGAGATAGTATTTCCTCGACGATGGAAAATCAACGAGGTGAGCTTGGGGATTTGTCTCCGGGCCTGGGTTGCCGACCGTCTGACGTTTACGGAGGAGGTGGGAGGGGACCCTCCCGCCTTAGGCGGCCCGGGTGTACCATTATTCACAGGTGAAGGCAAGGAGAAACCAGATAATTCTTGCTCCGGTGACTGGGCGATGGGCGACTGTGCGTCAATCGGTGGCTGAATGACACCAACGACAGGCAAAGAAAGTGGGTTCGAAAACAATGATTGTGATCTGTCTCCAGTAGGAGATCGTACATTCGGAAGTTTGGTTACAAATTTGCAGAACGCCGCCATCTATGCTTGACGAAAGTCTGAGCGATTAGACGATCCAGAAATGAACTGGAAGGACGTACGGCTCTATACGAATATATCGCGGGCTTTGTAAACGTGAAGATTGGAAGGGTATGACAGGTTTCTGTCATGACAAAGTTCAGATGGTTCAAGCCAGCCCATGTCGAGATCAGACGGTTCACCATCAAACACCTGAAGGTGGACGTCTGTGGGACCATGGCGCTTCTCGATGTCTTTGTGAGCGGGGTAGATTTCCGCAGTTTCCGGTTTGAGAGGATATTTTCCCGGATTTGCGGCTTTGTGCGCTCTAGGGAAAGCATTAAAGCAAGAATCGGATGCACCAAATAGTAAAGACATGGCTTACATATAAATTATCTCATCTCGTAAAACTTCTTTGTCGCTAGCCAAGACGAAGAGAGGGCATAGACCGCCAAGATAAGCCAAAACAGGGGAGACCAGCGGGTGAGTAACTTGATGGTTCCTGGCAAACAGGCCGATAAGGATCAACTTGAGAAAAATATAGGATGACAAGAAAGGAGGTTGACATGGCATAAAGCTGGATCTGGGTTTTTAGGTCGACCTCTTGGCCGTCGAGTGTCCCGCGAATTGACTGACCGCGTGCCTTAGGTGGGGCATAATAATCAACCCCTGGCACAAAACCGAGCCTCGTCCCGGAGTCAGCGGCCCCATCGTGGTCCCTGAAACGCTTGACTTCGGTTTCGGCGGAAGATGGCACATCTATGGGCGCGATATCAACCACTGTGCGAAGGCCTTCAGCGTTTGGGGATGTCTCGTCTAGAGCCGGCCATTTTTGGACAGAAGACTTGACAACTTTGGCCAAAGTGGATCGAACCTTGGTTGTCATTTCGTCGGGTGGAGGAGGCCAGAGGATGCTTGGCTTGTAAGTACTAAGACCATACCTGCAGCACGAATGTGAGGGCAGTATCGTAAGGGTCTTGGATCAGCGACCTACATAGGAATGATATCCTGATTCATATCAGACATCATCAATTAGAGACCATGAATGGAGAGACATCCAAGCACGGACCGAGGCAGTGTTCTCGAAAGTACTCGGGAAGCTATGAGTAAGGTCTCCCCAAGGACTCACAAGGATGGCACCGGCAGGCATCGGTAGGCCCTGATCACGAATAACTTGTAGGAGGGCGAGTAAGAGGCCTCCACCGGCACTGGCCCCATTTAAGACGATTTGGGATGGCGAAATTGGTTTATGCATGGCTCCTGGGGGAGGTCGAATTAAATATAGATCTACAGAGCATCACTTAAACCAGTTTAGACGCGAAGAATGAACCGTATTCCATACAGGCAGCGATGGCATCTTGGATTTGACACTGGGGGATCCAAGACTGTTAGGTCGAGGGGAAGGTGAACGAATAATTAACTTACTGGAAACGGATATTGTGGTGCAAGCCGGTAATTTACGGCTAGATGGACAAGCGGTCGGATTGAGAACATGCAGTATCCAAGGGTATTCCGTACCAAAAACACGACCATTAATCTTCCTAGAACGGAACGATGAGCCTTGATCGGATTTTCCAGCTGACAGCATACCGAGAATATCTATTAATGCAGAGGCGCTCTTGATCAGAGGAACCGAAGAAATAACCTCCTAAGACACATTGAACGCTACTGAAAATTAGTGATCGGGTGGCTATGAAGGAGTCCATACCTCCGTGAAAGTAAAGCATGCATGGCATGGTATCCAGCTCTGGAGTATAAGTATCATTTCCACTAGCTTTGTTGTTATGATCTATTGGAGGTTCAGTGGAAGGCTCGGGTTTATTTCGAGCATCCGAGGCAGAATTATGTCTTTGAGCTCTATTCCATTGTTTTCTATTGGCAACCCAGGTGGCGTCAACTCCTGCCATACCTCTGACTTGCCACCAACGTGTACCACCAGCGACTTTTTTCGTCATCTCGTGTCCACCCAAGGCGGCAATTAGGATCTGGGCAGCTTCATCGCAGCAGCTCATAGGAATCACCAGTCGAATAGAAGCGATCGAAAGTGAAGCTTTTCGGAGCCAATCTCAATGCCGAACGTTGCATCTTACAGAATTTGTGGCGCACCTGGGACCCCTGAATTAGAGATTTGCTGTAGCTCTTCGACCGGGTGTCTGAGGAATCCAAATTACGTGAGAGAGAAAGTGAAGGATGTGCAGAGATAGGACGCACTTGCAAGCCACCTCCAAGACGAACTTTACATATAGGTAATTAAAGCTTGGTCAAAATTATTGGTTTTGAGTGCCTACCCGTATCACCGTGAAAGCCTATGACAGCGAAGGCGACGTTAATATGAGGAAAGAAAAGGAATCTATACCACGCGCCTCATCATATGCGAGTTCGTCGCGGGCTTTGGAATCCTTGGTCGTTGAAGAGCGAGCGAAGAAGTGCTTCACCAAGGAAGAAAGTATGAGGGGCCCCACCTGGACCCCGGAGTTGATTAGTAGCGACATGGTGACGCAGAAGAAGAGGACGAAGCGAGGATACGGTGGCAACCTCCGGCCTCAGCGCCAATCAATCTCCGGCTCAAACGCCAAAAATTGCTGGTGCAAGGCGGTCGGCGAGGAGAGGTATTTGGCTAGACTTTTTTCTGTTGCTGCTAGTGATGTGAGGACTGCTTGCTGGAGGAAAGGTGTGGTACCGTCCCCTTTGCACGTTTGACTGCCTAATTAGGAATTAGGATGCGTGTCCATTTCTCAGCTGATTCTCAGGAACGAGATTGAGCTGGCCGTCGTCGAGCAGGATTGTATCTGTGGATTTCAGCGACGGTCGGTCATTTGTACATACCACCCAATTGTAATTAGATTGGCTATTGCCGTCCAAGTGCATGGTGGTTGAAGGTACCTAAACAAGCAATGCAATTTTCCAATGATAAGCCTGGTACCTGGTCAGACCTCGTTCCAGGCATCTTGCTGCCCTCTGAAACTATACGACTGGAGACAAATGGTGCAGATACATTCAAAATAACATCCTGATCTTAGATGAGTTATATTACCGCCGGTAGGCAGCCCAGGGAATTTCGTTTTGGAGCTCTGATGTTTCTTCGAACGACCAGTACCAGACCCCAACAAAAATAAAAACAATCTCAGATACGCACGGGCTGCTCTTTATATTACCTTCCCCAGTACACCATGTAGAGTGCTTATTGCAGGGGTGCTTATATAACACATCACGTGCGCGTGTCGATACCAACCATTTCCCAATTCCTGTATTCACAGAAAAGGGGTCATGGCGGGAGACCACTTCATTGTGTATAGTAACATTTTGAGGGACTTTACCTCCGATAGTCACGGCGCCCCGGACTGGACTGGGGACTGGATCGGACTCGGCTTGGCGATCGCATTTCCACATTTGGCCCCTGCTGAGGACGCAGTCGAGGGGTGGTACGTTTTCGGTGCTTCCCATGAATTTCAATTCCCATATTATCACTGTTATCTTAGCACCGCCCTTAGGTTCTCCCCTGCAAATGAGGGAACAAACATTGGGGAGAAAATATTGTATCCTGGGCTTCGCCCAACGGGATCCTGGAAATCCCTGCCTGGCGGACGGGGTTTGTGTAGTACCCCCGTAATACAGGGGCCGATGTCCCCAAAGGAAAATAAAAATTGAAGTTAAAAATTGCCCTACACCGCCGTGTCCTGCACAAAAACGGCAGATATTGGACCTCAAATTCTAGGGAAGGAAAGGCTTCATTTCTACGGGAGAAGAAAGGCTTTCACGATCTGGATTTTTGAATCTTCGTGGCGTCCCGGGGGCATATTTCTCAATCACGAGACCCCCTATCACCAAGACGGACCGCCCTTTGAAGTGTTGTCACCACAGACAATCGATCTAAAGCCAATAACAGTGCTCTAAGATACAGACTGGACCATTATCTGAGTCTCATTTAGAGATATAGAGGGCCACAAAGTGAAGTCAGATGCTGTGGACGGTAAAGTGGGAGGGAGTACACCGTGAACCTGCGCGGGTACAATATCTGCAGGGTACAATATCTGCATTCTAGCAATATTATACCCTATTGCCTATATGGTGATCGCGGTAGCCATGTCAAATGGCACCACTTGATACCCCACATTCGCAAAGTTCATGAATTTATTCAGATTCTACCGCCGTACACATCACCGGTCAATATTCAATTTAACGTGTAGAGTGAACGAGAACCGACCTTTTCTCTAGAATCTGCAGGGTCAATCGCATAATCGGTTAGTAGCTTGGCTGCCGTATCCCCTGTGCACATGATAAAGATGGATGCTCAGCAATTAACGCAACGACGATGCGCTGTCTCCGCGCTCACCATCCAGGGTCAACAGACCCGTGAGATCTTTAGGGAAGTGCTCGCTGACTATAGTAGAGTATTATTTATCAGGATTAGGCATCGCAATGGTGTGCTGATCATACTGACCACTGCCATCGCGCTTGTACAGAGGATGTAAGGTGCCATGTAAATTGTTGGATCTCAGCTGGCCGTTGGCTCTTCGAGCTTCTCTGGAAGTGGGGAATAGGATTCAAATCCTTATTTCATGCAGCAGACATGCACGTGACTCTCACGCGTTGTGCAATGAGTACTGCACGTCGTGAAGCTGCTGCTGATTATTGGCGACCGTTTGTTGGAGAGTAGGCGGGATATGGTATGCGAGCTGAGCCTGCACTTGCGCCTCTACTTCTTCGTCAATAATACTTTCGATTTGTTGGGTGACTTCGTATATTGAAGTTAGACGTGGTCTAATCAGATATAGGAATAGCTGGGAGCTCACTTTGACCCTGCAAATGTTCGACAATCTCTTCTTGCAGGACATCTTTCAGCAACCCTGTGAGCACCGAGCCATGAGCGTTATCATTTCTCTATATGAAAACGTAATAGGCACGTTTGATCTCATCCATTTTTGCATTTTGTCGCCGGTCTTGGAGGACAAGATGTTTCCGAAGGGCTGCGATCTGTTGCACGCTATCAAGAGCGGGTTCGCCTTGGAGCTGTTCGACGGCTTGCGTGGTCTGCCCGAGCGTTTCAAAGGTACCCTATGAGCGAGATCGCATTTCAGGACCGGACTATGCTGCCGAAGAAAGGGTCCGTACACCTAGCTGGTCCATAGTTCGCTTCAGGACGTCCATCAGCTCTATCACACCGTCCATGTTGGGCGGTGCGACAGTCCCTGCAAGGGATAGCGTAGGAGAATTGAGCCCGGAGTTAGCGACAGACATTCAAACTGAGTGAAGCGAGTTGAAGCCCAAGGCAGCGAGGGATATCCGAGAGCCGAAGGGTATGATCAGCTTGAAAAAAATCACCCCGGTGGGTTCTTCAGAGTGGTGGTGGACGTATATATGCTGGCACAAAGAACTCGTGGCTCGCTTGCCTGCTGGATGCCTCGAGGCCACATCGGAATAGGAAGAAGACCGGGCTTCCACCCAATTCTGAATATCTTACTTCATCGACACACCCCAATCGTCCACCGCCAAGCGTGGTGTGTGCTATCGCGCAGTTTACTACTTAATTAGGTCAATGCTACAAGACTGATGGGTGTCCATGACGGGGAAGAAGAATATTGTTGATTAAGACACATACGGTACATGGTGGTCACCAGCTTGCAAATTTCCGACGAATGGAATTACAGGCAGCGCATTAGAAGCGCCTAAAGACTTAATACATCTCCAAGCTCTGGCCATCATGAATCTCGTAATCGGACAGAGTGATATGATCCTTGAAGATTGTATACCTAATGGAACGCTCTCAGCGGTCCACTTCGCCAGGGAATGATGAATCGTATGCAGAACGACTGACCACTTCTTGAGCTGGATCTTGCTGGCATCCGTGCCCGTCTGGGCGGCGATGAGTTTCTTCAAGTCACCGACGGTATCATCGGGCTGCACTTAACCTGGACTATTGGAAAATAAAGTTGAAGATCGAAGGGGTGGTCAGTTGACGGTTGGGATTCACCTTTGCGCCCGAGACGATCATTAGCAATCACCTGCGAGGGGACACGTTTAGAACCAAAAGACAACACTAAATCGTGTGGCCATGCTGCTGCCTACTTCAATCAACGCCATGTCGCTGACACTGGGAACTGAACTGCAGTTGCAGTATTAGGAACTACGGTAATGGCCGCGTTTACGTAAAATGAACCTCGCCACATCTTTGTCTTGGGCACCCCCGCATGGCCGGTATCATAGCGAATCTCCAAAGATGTCACAATGGTACTTATTTGAGACAAGCTAATGGCGTCGGAAGGCTCAAACGACGTCCGCTCTTTCTTTCCGCCAAATTATCGACGAACTCCAACACAACTCCCGCATTCTATATTGGTCCTTTGGCCCAAACATTCAGATCCCTCAAAATATTCTCCTTGGGTTCGTTTGCGTTGGCCACGTCGATATCACCGTTTATGTTCGTCATCGAGTCCCCATTGCCAACCAGTGCTCGAGCAGCAATGGCAATCACCGCTCTCGTGACGAGCGGTGCATCTACGGCTCTTGTTGGCTGGTGCGGCGCCCCATATGTTAGCTCTATGCGACGGATTCCTGGCTATAATAATGCACCTGACGGAGGGGTCGAGATGATCACCAAAACCCTTTTGTTGCGGGATCTGAGAACGACGGTCTACGACACTTCGTTTTTAGGGAAAGCCACCCGTCCCTTCGCTACCTGGGAACTCGTCCCTCAAGTCCGTGTGCCAGCGGAAGAAGGGCGTACAGACGGGCTTGAGGAGGTCGTCGCGCGGACCATGGATGAAAATGGGAAAGTTCAAGGAGAGTGGAAGGTTCGCTGGAACAAGGCAGCAGACGATCCGAATTATTTATTGGGGAAGGTCAGCCCACATGGTAAACTTGTGAGGTAGGTCTTAAACATTTTCCTTCGTTTTCACGCGAGACCTGAACCTAGACGAACTCAAGGCATTTCAATGTACATGAAGAACTCCTTAATACAGATGCCTGACAATCTTCTATTTCTGGGAGATACAAGAAGATCACGTTGACCGGAAGTAGTACTTGGATCGTTCAAATCTCGAACATGCCGAAGCACCAAATCATTAATACTACTGACCATAAAGCAGCGTCTGAAAACTTCTTCCACGCATAATTCATTTGCAAGACTTCATCTTTGCATATACTTTGCCACGGTCTCTGGCTTACAGACTTCCATTTTAGGTTCAAGATCCCCGTGTTGCGAAGTCATCTCTGGGGACGAGGTTCTGCATAATCATGACGGTCTTATTGGTTAATCTCTACATGTCGTCATGATACAGGAAACCAGCTGCATTTTCAAGTGATACGGCTT
Organism: Hydnum rufescens UP504; assembly: GCA_014904985.1. NCBI lineage: Eukaryota > Fungi > Basidiomycota > Agaricomycetes > Cantharellales > Hydnaceae > Hydnum > Hydnum rufescens. The sequence goes on along the minus strand of MU128997.1, from coordinate 8,504 downwards.
CAGAACGTCGCCCCAGCTTTAATCCCGTCATTCCTTGCGTCTTGTCGAAGAATATGTCCGGCTATTATCCTTGCTTCCTGGCCACCTTTAGATTTTCGTTGCATTTAGAAGGCGATCAGTCTCATAAACGATGCGAGGTCAGACGAAGTTCAGAAATCGACATTGAATGGGCCAATTACAATAATGGGGCGCACACATTATATCTGCATGAGGAATGTACCAATGGCTAAATGCTAAGTACCCCGCCTCGTATCCCTGAGTGAAGCACTTCTTCCAATTTCATCTCTCCAGTATTACGGGCGTTAAGGAATTCTGAGATACTATTACTTACGGGGTAATTGCCGCAAAGTGACAAAAATCCATCTTGTACATGACAGAGGGCTCCGTTCAGGCTCAAACTTGGCAACAATGTTGGAAATGATACTATAAACAAGCTGTAAAAATTATAAGGGATTATATGCAAAATTGATGGCAGTAGAAGGAATCCGCATCAAGCACCCATTCTGGGTCCATCGAGTTCGGCAACCCGCATAATTGCCGTTTTTCCTTTGTTCATTGCCCTCCCCCCAGTTCCAGCAAAACTCGTGCGATGTCGTCATCTGATGTGTCCCTAGGTGTACTAATATGAACCAGAGGCGGGGGCGGACCCGGATATCTAGCCATATTGTGGGTTGCATATCTGAGCGCTGATCCGTCGGCGATACTAACAGGTTCTGTTGAGTTGATGTGAGCTCCAATCCATCATGGCCGCGGATGAGGTTGAGGATGAGACAGGCCTGGTATCCCTGTTTGTAGTGAGATAGTCTGGTGGCGCTTAGCTGGTGAGTCCGGTGGTGCGCATTCGTTCTCCTTGTCACCATCGGCCTCATCCTCTTCTGCAACCCTCTTCCTCTTTCCATGAGACACGGTCTTCCCTGCTACCTTCTCTGCTTTCTGCTGTGCAGTCCCCCCCACCTTTCTTCGCTGTTTCTCCTCCTTCTCTAGCTGCTTTGCAGCTGCCTTTGTGGCCTTTGCTTCCTGAGCAAGATGGGCCTTTGTCTCCTTTGCCACCTGAGCCATTCGCTCTTTTTCTTCCTGGGCAAGCCTCTTCATTTTGAGATCCTCATGTTCCCTGACAATCTTGACCGCCGCAGTAACCCATCTAAGGACTGCCTTCTTGGCCTTCGCAACACGAGCCTCCTCTGCCTTCCATGCTTTTTCCTCCCTCTCCAGCTCCTTCTGTTGTGCCCTAGCTGATTCAGTGGCCCTCTTGGAGGCAATAATTGCCAAGGCATCGGAGGTGTTCAAAACACGTGCTGTGGTGGAGAATGACTGGTGTGAGGTTTCGGGTGTGTTATTCTTTGTATTAACTTGTTTCTGCAGCTGAGAATACTGCCAACCTGCAATGACTGCATGCGTGTTGGCCTTTTCCACAGCATCTTGCAATTTTTGGTTTTGATTTTGCAGCTCTTGTGTGATCCTGATGAGTTCGTCTTTTGAGAGACTCAAGGAGATGTGTTTTGGGATTGATATGGGAGCTGGGGGGTCCATGGCAATGGTGGCAATGGTGTGATGGTTGTACAATGGGGGGAGTGTCGAGGACCCATGGCACTGTCATTGGTGTGTTCCTGGGTGTCAAAGTGAGCTTCGTTGTTGTCCTCTGATTCCATATCCACCCCAGCTGATTCCTGTTCCCATTCTTCTGACCTGACAGGGAAGGAAGAAGGTAGATGAGAAGATGCAACGGTAGACATGGCTTGACTTGGTGCAAAGTTGGCTTCACTGAAGACATCTGGGTTAAAGGGATTTATTCCACATTTGCAGAAAGCTGCATGGATTGTACTGCTACTGAATGCCTCATCATGAGAATCCAAATAGATTGCAACAAATGAGGTCTTTGAAAGGCCCTGCTTGTGTGACTCGACATACTCGTCCACTTTGTTGGAAAATATCATTTGGAAGGGTCTGAAAATACCAATGTCTAGGGGCTGGAGATGGTGCATGCAGTGGGGGGCAGCTTGAAGATCAAGATATCATGGCAGTGAGCCATGAATAGAAGGTCGCTGGCACAGTGTGATCCATGACCATCACAGATAATGAGAATATTTTTTCCTGATGTATTTTGTGCCCAGGCTTGGGGGAGAAATGTGTGGGTGAGCCATTTTTCACAGTGGTCGTTTGTCAGGGCCACGCTGCAACGAGGGCACCAAACAAATGTAAACACAAATAATTCTGGCTAAGTCCGGTGTAAGTCCGGCTAAGTCTGCAAGAATCCGGGCAAGAATGAGATAAGGAGGTTAGGGATGTCGGAGGAGCGGCCCAGCAGCCCGGAAGGGACTAGGCGGAAATGAGCACAGTGGTCCTTAAGCTCGTGGAGTCAACTGGATGATACTCAGAGCTGTAGTCCGGAGTAACAGTGGAAATCCTGAGATTATGTAATATGAATACGGAATACATGAAGGCTGACCTGTAGTCCAGAGTAACAGCGGAAATCCTGAGAGACCAAAGCTGGGGTCTCTGGACTTCACTCTCAGACTACTTATACATGATGACTATACTACGGGGGAGTGATCGCTAAACTGTGGGTGGTTACAAGGGGGATGGGAACACGAACAGGAACAGGAACTCAGCCAGGGGGCAAACCGGAAGCAATGGGAAATGAAAGGGAAATGAAACCAAGATAGGGTTGGATTGGAGTCAAACCAGAATCAAGCTGGAAGCAAAGTGGACTTGGGCGAAGGAACTAAGCGGAGAACTGGACTGGAGGTGGGTGGATAAGGACCGGAGTGATCCGGAGTGGACCAGAGTGGACCGGAGTGGACCGGAGTGGACCGGAGTGGACCAGAGTGGACCGGAGTGGACCGGAGTGGACCGGAGTGGACCAGAGTGGACCGGAGTGGACCGGAGTGGACCAGAGTGGACCGGAGTGGACCGGAGTGGACCGGAGTGGACCAGAGTGGACCAGAGTGGACTGGAGTGGGCTGGAGTGGACCAGAGTCGGAGTGGACTGGAGTGGACCAGAGTAAGGGACAAACCCTGACATCACCCCCCTCTTAGGGCTGATCGTCCCGATTGGCTGGAGGAGCAGGGATCAATGGGTTGACCAGTCCGGGAGGTCTGCAGGGGGTTCAGTTAGGAGTGGACATGTCCGGAACCCAATGGAGGAGAAGTCAATGGTGCTGATCTGCTGTGGAGCTTCCGGATGAGCAAGGTGGAACTCCGTGATGACTTCTGGGGCATTACCTAGATTGGTCTCTGGAAGCCATTGGTTCTCCGAGGGTGGGTAGCCTTTCCATTTCACCAAGTACTGGAGTCGGCCTCGGAAATAGTGGGAGTTTTCAATCTGTTCCACCTCATACTCCTCCTCACCACCATGGAGGATAGGAGGAGGCGGAGGATGTGCAACATGATCCATAATTGGGTCAGGCTGGAAAGGGCGGAGTTTTGAGACATGGAACACTGGGTGGACTCGCATGGAGGGGGGAAGTTTGAGCCAGATAGCAGAGCGGGAGATCACCTTGTCCACTTTGTACGGGCCTAACCACTTGTCCGAGAGTTTCCGGGCTGGGTGGTCAATGGAAATGTTGTGAGCATCCAGCCATACTGAGTCTCTGACTGCATACTCTGGGGCTTCTGTCCGGTGTGCATCATAGTGACGAGCCATGTCCTCGGCTGCTTGGCAGAGAGCAGACTGGGCTTCCTCAGAGGTTTTCTGCATCCGTGTGACAAAGTCCGTGGCTGCTTCGACAACTCCAGGGCGGATTGGTTCAGTACCGAGGTGAGGATCTTGGCCAGAGTCAAGGCGGAATGGGGTTTCCTGGGTGGAGGAGTGAATCCGGTTATTGTATGCAAACTCCGCCATAGGGAGCCAGTCTGCCCAATCATTTTGTCTGTGGTTGACAAAGATCTGGAGGTACTGCTTGATCTCCTGATTGACTCGCTCCATCTGTCCGTCTGTCTGGGGTGGAATGCTGTGGAGAAGTTGGTTTTAGCTCCAAGGAGTGAATTGAGTTCCTTCATGAACTTCGAGGTGAATGTGGTGCCCGATCGCTGATGATGGTCTCTGGAAGGCCATGGTGCCTCCAGACATTGTCTCGGAAAAGGCAGGCAACTCTGGCGGAGTCCACTGTGGTCGTTGTGGCATCACATGAATCCGTTTGGAGAGTTGGTCGACAATGATCATCACACTGTCAAATCCATGTGACTCTGGGAGTCTCTGTGATCATGTCCACTGATATGACTTGCCATCGGCGTCTGGAACTGGATTAGGGTGGAGAGTTCCGGATGGTTTGGACGGGAAGGTTTTGTCCGATTGCAGGTGTCACAGGTGGAGACATAGGTTGCTGACATACTGTGACATCCCTGGCCACCAGTAGTGGCAAGACACAAGTTCGTATGTCTTCCATCATCCGGGTGGCCTGTGGTTGGGTGTCGTGGTGTTCACGGACTAGGTCATGATGGAGTTTGGAGTCCAGTGGAACATAGACACATCCATGGAAAAGGACCAGAGACCCTTGGAGTTCCCAATCTTTCAGGTGAGCCTTCGGGCCATCTCCGTTTAACTCTTTGATGATCTGGACTACTTTGTCATCAATCTCTGTGGCCCTTTTGATCCGAGCCATCAAGCTCCGACTAGGTCCTTCCACTGCGACAACCTCTGTGGTGTCTAGGCACGGGACTGGAAAGCAGTCGGCTTCAGTAGGACTACATCGGAGTTATTGGAGTCTCCTTGTGGATGGTCTGGGCGCCGTGAAAGAGCATCCGGTTTCCCAGACTGTGATCCAGAGCAGTGCTGGAGGGTGAAGTTGAACTGGGAAAGGAAAATATTCCAGCGGCTTGTCTCCGATTCAGCTTCTGTGCAGTCTGGAAGTACTGAAGTTCTGGTGGTCTGTCAAGATCTCAATCGGATGTGGAGAGCCCTCTAGGTAATGTCTCCATGCCTCCAGAGCTCGGATAATGGCCATGAGCTCCTTGTCATAGATGTCATAATTCCTCTCAGCCTCTGACAGACTTTCGATAGGAAACCTACTGGGTGCCACTTTCCATCCTCTTGGAGCTGTGAGAGTACTGCTCCGGTTGCATATCCGGAGGCATCGGCTTCCACTCGGAAGCGTCCGGATTCAGAGGGAAAGACTAGGATCGTGCGGAGGTGACAAGGGATTTCAGTTTGACGAAGGCATTATGTTCAGCATCAGCCCATTGGAAGGGGGTGTCCTTCTGGGTGAGATCATTCAAAGGTCTGGCAACCTTAGCAAAATCCTGGATGAACCGGCAGTAGAAGTTGATGAATCCAAGGAATGACTGCGTCTCCTTCAGGTTCTTGGGTTCTGGCCATTCCATTACACCTGCCAACCTTGATAGGGTCCATCTCCACATGATCTGGGGTGAACACCATCCCTAGATACTCAATCCGGTCCCGGAAGAACTCACACTTCTCGGGTTTCAAGAAGAGGTTGTTCTCCTGGAGTGTCTGCAGGATCCCTCGGACACCGCAGATGTACTCCTCCCGGTCTTGGCAAAGCTTAGGATGTCATCTAGATACACAATGCACACTTCATTGTCGATCCATTCCCAGAGGACATCATTGATCATGTTCTGGAAGGTACCTGGAGAGTTGCAAAGTCCAAAGAACATGACCAAGGGTTCAAACAGTCCTCGGTTAGTCCGGAAAGCTGCTTTCCATTCTTCTCTGTGCCATCCAGATATTCTGGAAGCCCCACCACAAGTCCAGTTTCCCAAACACTTTGGCTCCTCAGAGTCGGTCAATGACATCAGAGATCAGAGGTAAGGGGTATGCATTCTTGACCATGATGTCATTGAGTTTCCGGTAGTCCTGGACTAGCCAAAAACCTCCATCTTTTTCTTCACAAAGAACACTGGGGCAGCCATAGTGTCAGAGTTCGTCTGTTCCCTGGTTAATTCCGGGTTTGTTTCTGGTTTTGGTTCTGGCCTGTTTCTGATTTGTCCCCGTCTCCGTTTCATTTCCCTTCATTTCCATGTTTCCTTTACTTCCGGTTCCCACACACTTACCCTGGCCCTGTCCCTGTCCTCTCCACTTTCCCATCCCCTGCCCGCTCCCCCTCTTGTGCCTGCCCCCTGTAACCACCTCTCATTAAGTGATCAGTCCCCCGTAGTATAGGACCTATGTATAAGTAGTCTGGGGCAAAATCCAGAGACTCAGCTTTGGTCTCTCAGGATTTCCGGTTCTACTCCAGACTACAGGTTAGCCTCACTGTACCTATTCCCTTAATGTTAATCTCAGGATTTCCACTTCTACTCGGACTACAGTCCGAGTACCTTCCAGCTGACTCCGTGAGCTTAAGGACTGCTGTGCTCGTTTCCACCTAGTCCCTTCCGGGCTGCTGGATTGCCTCTCCGTCCCATCCTCATTATCTCGTTCTTGCCCGGATTCCCCTGGACTTAGCTGGACTTACACCGGACTCAGTCGGAGTTATCTGTGTTTATATTTGTTTGGTGCTCTCGTCGCAGCATGGCCCTGACAGAAGACCAAAGCTCTTTCACGAGCCCACCATCCGGATTGCTTAGTATTGCTGATTTCCCTCCTACCCCTCATTCCGAAATGTCCGACAGTGCTCCAGTAGCCATTACCGCCGACCACCTCCAACACCTCCTCACTCAACTCCAACAACAGAATGCTGCCCTTCGAGAAGAACTGGATGACATGTGAAACCAAGGGACACACATCGCAGGCTTTGTGTCTGCCGCAGTTCAGCAGACCCTCCAGCAACAACCCCCGCCTACCCAATCCAGAGTCTACCCCATGGAGCTGCACAAATCCTATACACCCTCTCCTGGATGAAGGACGGAACCGCCAGAGCATGGGCGGAAAGCCTTTCCACCTCTTTCCTGGACCCAAGACTCACAACCCATACGAGACCTTCGAGGAGTTCTTGGTTGCCTTCGAGAGTGCCTTCGGGGAGCCAGATCGAGAGTTCACCACCCGGTCCCAACTTCGGAACCTGAAGCAGGGAAAGATGTCTGCTGAGGAGTACACTGCACACTTCGATGCCTTGGCAGGTCGAACCGGCTCAACGAGGACTCAATGAATGGTTGCTGGAGAAAATGCACCTCAGCGACCTACCAGGGACCCTCAGAGGATGGCAGGACATGGCATGCCAGCTGGACAACTTATACCTCTGGTTCCGACAGGCTATGGCGGGCATGAACCCCTATGCACCGAGGGACCCTCCAACACCCATGGAGAAGCCCCGGACAACACCCCTGCCCCCAGGCCAACCCCAGTGCCTCCTGTGGCAACACATTCCTCATCAACTTCGTTTTCCCCCATGGACGTAGACTCCACACAGAAGCAAGAGGCACAACGTTGTTACAACTGCCAGGAGCTGGGACACATCTCTTGTGACTGCCCACACCCACGAAAGCCATGACAGTTCATCTGGGCAACAGAAGACATTGGAGCAATCGTCCGTGAGGAACTATGGAAGCTGTTCCCACCTGCAAAGGACACACCAGAACCCTCAGGATCTACTCCGCAGGGTTTTCCCAATGGTCAGCAGTGAAGGATACGTCCTGCCTGACCAACAGATTCACCCTCCTCCAAAACTGTACATACAGAATCAGAAATGACATGTTTTTCTCCAATGATGAGAGTGATGATTCTGAAAACGTACCCACCTATACCAACCCCATTTATAGTCCTCCACCCTCAATCTGCCTCCTCTCCAAAGACCCTAGACGAGCCACAGAAGTCAAGGTGAAAATCCAATCACCCCGGACTGGAGCTGTCTGTGCCGGAACCGCTCTACTGGACTCTGGAGCAACCGGGATGTTCATGGACCCGGCCTTTGCAAAGGAGAATGGACTAGACGTACGGCTGCTCGCCCGCCCCATCCCAGTCTATAATGTCGATGGAACGCTCAATGAGATGGGATCTGTCCGCGTAGAAGTAGAAGTCATCCTCCGGATTGATGACCACTCCAAATGGGTGGTGTTCTCCGTGATCGGACTGGGTAAAACCAAATTGATCATAGGGCACACCTGGCTCCACCACCACAACCCAGAGATCGACTGGACAACAGGGAAGCTGACACTGACCCGATGCCCATCTGATTGCCGAGCAATGATCCGGAGAATACGGAATACAGAACACTGACGAGAGAGAGATGGTCGGAAAGCCGTGGAGACACCCCGGAACGAACCCGCACCACCAGACAATGATGATGAGACCCTGACCTTGGAAAAAGGGGATGCTATTTTTGCAGCCTACTTCCCTGATGACAGCGAACACTCCAAAATCGTCCAAGCAACGTCCACCCCTTCTCAGAGGCTGGCAGAGGCTGCTAAGGTGAAAGCAAACGAACCTGCCAAAACCTTCGAGGAGCTCGTACCCGAGGAATTCCGTGACTTCCACAGCCTGGACAGCCATCTTCAGTACCTAAGATAGGCCCAAAAATGAGTCACAGGATGGGCCTAGTTAGGGTTACAAAACCAGGGGCCCCAATGGGGCCCCAAAACAATATCAAAAAACACGCAGTAGACTGATT